>CAXKVX010000714.1:0-214266 GCA_964058865.1 Eleocharis quinqueflora
CGTCGCAAGACATCTAGCTGTAGATATTCGAGTCTACTTTCATCACGTCGAGTCTGTTTTGCGATCGGAGAAACGAGCAATTCAAAATTGAATCCGACACAAACTCATGATAAAAAAGACTAATTAAGATATAAGTTCAAGATGGAGCTAAATTTGAGATGCACGTTTCTCCGATCGCAAATCGGACTCAACGCGGTGGAAGTAGACTCGGATATCTACAGCTCAATGATTTGCGACGTTAAAAAAAGTTTAGTTATAGTCTCGACGAACGCAGTCGAATTCGTTACAAAAACTTACCTAAATATAACCCAACTCATCAATTAAAATATTAATATTTTTATTATTAAAAAATTGGTGCATCTCTCCCTCTCCAGCGTCATTCTTTTAGTTTTAATCAAACCGGATTCTTAGTTTTCGGTTGGGAACCGGATTCTAAGATTCCGGTTTGCCTAATTTGGTAAAAAAAAAAAATCTTTTTGCCTATTTTAATGTTTTTCTATTTTATTTTGTTTATTATTAAAAATTTCGGTGCTCTTTTGTTAGATGAATAAAAAATGGACTTATACAGGAGATACATGTGAAGAAAAGCTGATTAGATTGATCAGTTGGAAACAGTCGATTTAACAGAGGCATCAATGCATCATGCAAGCAAGTAGAGTCGACTAGAGAGGTATCTTAATTACCACCACATTACAGTGTCAGTTGTAAGTTTTAACTTATCCACGGATTACATACGTAGCCTTCCTATAATCCTATTTCCGAATCGTCAAATGGAATAAAACCAGTTATTCCAGAATTAATTGCCAGAATCAGGCGGATTTGAAAAGATTTTGTAACGATACAACTGTTTAGGGGTTATCCCGTAGAGAAATCGATAGAGATAATCTATCGGATTAAAGGATCCTATCTAATTAAAATCTACAGTACAGCGCTCATGATTTAGCAGCATGATAAATATTGTACGGTAAAGATCCCAATGTGTAGGAGCGGAACTTCTCCTTAGATTTTCACAACTAGCATTTTATATTTTTTTTAGAAAAATAGCTTCCCCAATATAGCATTTTATATTAGTTTGATATATATCCTCCTCTAAATTCATGATATTTCAAACTTAAAAGAGTCAGTTTTTGAAAAATGATCTTTCGTACTATCGGTGATTTTATAATTTTTCTCAAACTCCACTACTGCTAATATGTCTTGAACATATATAGCTTTGCTGTCAAAGAGAAGCAAAAAAATTCTCAAAAGAACATACAATCTTTTTAGAACAAAATAAAATTTAATATTATTTTTATCATCAAAATATTTTTGTTGTATACATATAAGTATATTTATTTAAGAGAAAATAAAAGATTTCTCAAAAGAAGGCCACTACCACAAAAAAGAGTTTTAGTACCGCCTATTATCACCGAATTATAGTGATAGAATTAAAAACATTCAGTGACATTAACTCCAAATATTTACTAAAAATCTGATATTAAAAGACTATAGTTTTTTTGAAAAAAATCGTTTTTATCTTTAACACTAGTTTTTTTATTAAAATTCAGTGTAAAAAGTAAATTTTAACACCGGATTTTAAAAGACTATAGCCCTTAAAAACGCAGTTGCCACCTGCGTGTTGAGAAATCGACGTAATTAATGCCAGTAAAAAATTCCCTTTCGGATAATTTGAAAAAAAAATCTTAAACACGCAGGTGATACTTGCGTGTATAAAAGGGCTTGTAAATTATTAGATTACATTTTTGTTATTGTTTAAATCCTTTATAGCAATCTAAAATTATTTGATGAAGGGACACACAAAGCATAGCAATTTTGTATTATTTTTGAACAAGAATATTGCACGACGCATAGAATAAATAATAGTATTTTAGCCGTGCATGCATCAAGCCAAAACTTGTTAATATGTTAACGCAGGTCACAAAATATGTTTAAACTCGTTTATATTATATAAAAAGTAGATTTGGATTTTGTTTGGAAAACAAAAAGATGCACCATCAAACCATCACTCTTAAACACACAAGATATAAGCTATGATTTCTAGTCACCACTCTTTGAGTTTCTAAATAATGTCACATCAGATTAAGAAATTTAATTCTTTTTTTGTTTATAAACTCTTACATTTCTAAAACTACAATTAGAGTTTCTTAATCGCCACATCATCAACTAACTATTATTTTGTTAATTTTTTTAACCAATAGTATTGACACATCACAGTTTATAAATCCTGAATCAAAGTTTCTAAATAAGAAACTCTCAATCAAAGTTTCTGAATTAGAAACTCTATTACATTCCTGAAACTGAGTTATAAACTGTCACATCAGATTAGAAACTCTGAAAATTTCAGGGATGGAGATCCTCTTATACACGCAGGTCGCACCTGCGTGTTTAAGATTCTTTTTTCGAATTATCGAGAAGGAAAGGGAATTTAAATCTTATAGACACAGGTGTCATCTGCGTGTCTAAGGCATATACACGCAACTCTTTCTTGCGTGTATAGAATTTTTTTTAAAACAACTGAAATAAAATCAAAGTCTTAAACACGCAAGTGAGAGTAGTGAGAGGAGCATGTTTAGAATTTCAGCTCACATTTTCTTACAAATCTAATTTTATATATTAATATTATTATTTTAAAAAATTCGGAATATATTTCGACACTGCACTATACTTCCGAAATAAGGTGGAAGATGATCTTCTTCTTCTATTCCATTACAATTATTAATGGTACTGTTTGCTAACAACATTAGTAGGAGCTTAGGATGAAGAAAATAATTATTGTGACAAGAAACACTTTTCATAGTATTTGAAATTTTTATTGAAATAATTCTCTTCTGCTGAATTTTGAATGTAAGGCGCAGTGTGCCAATTAACCCTTAAATGTAGTGAATGAACACACATTTTAGCAAATTTAGTAACAAAAAAAAAATTACTTCTGTATGTGAAATTTATGTTCATATTTCGATTCCAACGAATATGATGGAAAGATAAAAAGAAGAGTCTGGTTCATTTCTACATTCAAATAAACGAACTCATATTCATTTCATGGTTAGAATAGTAACAATAAATTTTTGTTTCAATCAATTATATTTATGTTCAAACATGATTCCTTAAAAATGTATAGCTTCGAATTAGGGGTGCAAACGAGCCGAGCTCGAGCGAATTCGGACTCGGCTCGTTTATTAACGAGCTGGCTCAGCTCGTTACTACAAGTGGTCACGAGCTGAAACTCTCAACTCGAGCTCGCTCGTTTGCTAGAAAAATAACAAAATAGTTTAAAAAAACATAATAAAATTATAAAATCATGAAAATTCTCTATGATAAAGATCTATTTAGAGATGACGGTAATCAATTCGACGGTCCAAATTAACTCATTAAGGTCTTGATACTTACACGAGCCGAGCTTGTCACAGCTCGAGATCGGCTCGTTTACTAACGAACTGGCTCGGCTCGGCTCGGCTCGTTAACACTCGAGCTGTTAACGAACGAGTTGTTAGCGATTTGAACACGAACCGAACACGAAAGAGTCACGAGTCACTAATATTTTGTGCACCCCTACTTCGAATGATCAATGGCCATGACTTAAAAAGTTGAAATAATACAATGATTGTATAAATTTCATGATGAATATTCTCAAAATTGACAGTAAAATGTGCATTATCTTAAAGTTTATTGCTGTGGGAAACATATCCAAAAAAGACAGCTCACCACATGAGTATTTTACAAAGACTCCAACAGTTTTGGCTGTTATGGAATGAAGTGAGACAGTAAATTTTTACTTTATTATATGTTGTATGTTCCTGATTTCATAAATATTAAGATGAAAATTTTTATGTGAAAAAAAATATTACAACCTATACGCTTTCATATGTGTTGATTGGCACATACATCTGAGACATGATTTTGTTAGTTTTGTCCCCAGCAGGATATTTTTAATTATTTATAAAATTGAGTCGTGGATTTGAAACTAATTAATTCAAGATACTATATGATTTTTCTATAAAAAAGAAAAATAAGCCAATAAAAACAACCAATTTTCTAATAATAAACAAAATAAAAGAAAATATACTGGAACATATAATTTATCACCGAAATCACGAAAATAGGAATCCTGCTATCTACGATGGAAGATCCAGTTTGGTGTCTGTGCAGACGGACTAGGAGTGCACAAAATATTCGTAATTCGTGACTCTCTCGTGTTCGACTCGCTATTAACTCGTTTGTTAACAACTTGAGTTGTTAACGAGAAGAGTTGGCCAGCTCGTTAATAAACGAGTCGATCTCGAGTTGTGATCAGCTCGACTCGTGTAAGCATCGAAACCTTAACGATTTAATCTAGACCGTCGAGCTAGAAATCATCATCTCTAAATAGAACTTCACCACAAAGAATTTTTACGATTTTGTGATTTTATAATGTTTATTAAACTATTTTATCATTTTTATTGCAAACAAGCTACATACAGGTTATAACTTTGAGTCAGACGAGTTAGTAGTTGATATATTATCCTTATGTATGGTATAAACAAGACAAACTCGAATTGAGGATCTCAGCTCGTGACCACGTGTAGTTACGAGCCGAGCCAACTTTTTAACATACCGAGATGAATTCAAATTCAACTCAACTCGCTCGAACTCGTCTCATTTACAGCTCTATGATAGACCCATCCCGCCAACACAAATAGCGAGGTGTGATTAATTTCTCTAGAGCAACAGAGATGCCATTGGGTTGAGGCTGTCGAATGAGAGTCTGAATCTGCTGATATTTCGAGGGAAAAGCAGAATCCTACTTTTTTCCTCAGCACCGTAAGATCATTTAAGAATGATTCAAATTATTTTTTCTCTCCTCGATTTTCTCTCGATTTTTTCTCAACAAAGTTTGTTTCGCAGTTAGAGCAACGAGGGTCTAAAATTTAAATACCTCATAAACTAAAGTAATTAGTTATTTTTATATCATCTTCGTCCGCATTCGTTGGGTCTGTAATTAATATTTTTTATCGTCGTAAGTCATCGAGCTATAGATATCTGAGTATACTTCCACTGCGTCAAGTTTGTTTTGAGAGCAGAGGAACCAACGTCTCAAATTTGACTACTTCATAAACTTAAGTCTTAATTGTTATTTTTATATCAAGTACGAACTCTCTCGTCGGGACTATAATTAGTGTTTTTCTATCGTTGGATGTCATGGAGTTGTACATATTCGAGTTCATTTTCATCGCGTCAAATTTATTTTGAGAGCAAATTAACCAACGTTTAAAAAATGACTACTTCGTAAACTTAAGTCTTAATTGGTATTTTTTATCTAAAGTTAGGACTCGCTCGTCGAGGCTATAATTAGTGTTTTCTATCCTTGCAAGTCATGGAGTTGCAAATATTTGAGTCAACTTTTACTATGCCAAGTTTGTTTTGAGAGCTGAGGAACAAACATTTAAAATTTAAGTACTGCATAAACTTATTTCTTGTATTTTTATATCAAGTTCGGGCTTGCTCGTCGGGATTGTAATTAGTGTTTTTCTATCGTGGCAAGTCATGAAGCTTTAGACATTCGAGTCCACTTCCACTGTGTCAAGTTTGTTTTGGGAGCAGAGGAACCAGCGTCTCAAATTTCATGTTGTCAAACGAAATAGTCAAATTTGAGACGTTGGTTCCTCCGCTCTCAAAACAAATTGATAAAAATATATATCATAAGTTGAAATTAATAAAATAACACGATTAAATAATTGAGCAGTTAATGATTTACAAAAACATTATTTGGAAAAAAAATCGAACTAGTGTACACAGTACACTTTACTAATTTAATGAATTAAAAAAAAAGCGAGTGTATACGACAGTTAATTTATTAATTTTTAATGAAATCGCGCGAGTGGAGAAAACACAAAGTATGCATTGTCGTTAGGGTGCAAACGAGTCGAACACGAACGTGTTGAGTCAAGTTTAAGATCAGCTCGTTACTTAACGAACGAGCTGGTAACGAACGAGTTCATAACGAACTGGTAACAAACGAGTTCATAACGAATTTTTGACGAGTTAAACACGGACGAGTCACGAGCAACGAATATTTTTACACTCCTAGATTATAAGTTAATTAATATTGTACAACTTGTACTCAACTATTAAAGTTAGATATTATTATCTATCAATTAATTTTATATGACATGTGTTCTTAGTTAACGAGTCGAGCTGGACATAGTTCAAGATCACGAGTCGAGCTAGCAATGAGCGAGTTCATAATGAATTTTTTGACGAGTCAAGCGAGCCACAAGCTACGAATATTTCTTACACTAATTTTTCTGGGAATTTTCCAGTCCCGTAATTTGCTGGGCATTTTTCCATTTTGGTATTTTGTCTTTCTAATTTGTTTATTATTAAAATTTTCGGTAAAAACAGAGTCTGACACTGCTTCCCACGCGTGAAGTCAGCACCATACAATATTCCCACGTTCAATTCTCTATTTTTTTGTCTTTTGCTTTATGCGTTGTCCGCTTCTTTCACGTATATCTTCAATCATTATCTCATTTTGTGTATTAAATTATTAATACTCGTGTATAAATGTTAATAATGTCAACATGACATCGACAGGGCTCTATACAAATTATTATCCTTTTTAGCGAGGGAAATGATCGCAGGAGAATGGGACACTGGCTCTTTTTCTTTTTCCTTTTTTTCTATAAACTTCGCAGAAAATAAATTTGAGATAAATTTGAGATGAAACTTGTGATGACATGCATGCAACCTTTTGTGTCAATTAACATCAGGTTTATATATCAATTTTACGGAGAGTGAATTCGTATCCATCTCCATTCCTGACAGGCTCATCCCTACGATTCAAACTATCCTACAATGTGCTCCTCTATCTCTCACAATCACATATATGGAGTTGTCACTCTCTCATAAACGTCCACCACGAGTTTCATTTCTTTCGATGATATCTAAAGTGCAGCACCGCTTGGAGGGTTCTAGTAAGATCGGTATTAATGGTAATTCCTCTCTACTACATGCAGGTCTTTTCTCCTACCAAAATGGATAATCAACCACCTGCAAGAATTATTTTGTCGCTTCTTTTGGAGAGGTTCAATAGCCTCCTTCTCAAGGGGTCATTACCCAGTGCAATGGACATCGGTTTTCCGAATGAAAAAAATTGCGAGGAGTCGCCATTCTGGACCTTAGAATCAGGAACATTGCGTTACTGCTTCGATGGCTTTGGAAACTCTATAGCTCTTCGTTAGCATCTTGACCCCCAACGATTCGAAGTCAACTGCAAATTACGTCTTTCAATGAAATTCAACTGAATCACATGAACATTTCCTTCTTTCTTTGCGACCTCACGACACTTCTACCTATTTTTAAAGCGACAACAACAGCACAAACGACTGTCATATCATGGCTTCATGATTCATGGAAGTTACACTTCAAAGTTAGCTTACAACTTCTTGATTAACCCTGGCATCAGACCTCGTCATGCTCTGCTACCTTGGAAGTTGCCGACTCCACCCAAGACACGCTTCTTCTTTTGGCTATCTTTAGGGACCGTCTTATGACAAGCGTCAATCTTCAGAAAAGAAACTGGCCAAACAACACGGTTTTGTCCACTATTTTACTTGGGCATGCTAGAGGACACAAAACACCTCTTCCTGTAGTACCCATTATCCAGACGCCTATGAGGTGACTTGCTTCAACAATCGGAGCAACCCCAGCTAAATCTCTCACAGCTATCGGAACATATTCACGAATTACTACGCAAAAAATGTATCGAGTTAGTGAAACGCATAGTAGGAACATGCTGAAACATTTGGAAGGAAATAAACAAACACATCTTCCGAGAAAACTCCATAACTGATGTCAGCCTCATGCGAATTGTGCTAGCGAAGCAGCAGCTCAAAGAAATGGAGTCAGTGCAGGCTAATCACTTCATGTTGGAATAGACTAATTAAAATAAAACTAGATATCATTGTATATAGGTCGCATTATATTTTCATTTGCTTTATTTTTTATAAATAACTTTTTCTAATTAATTAGTAGGTTTTCCAACTACTTCAAAAAAAAATTAGAGCGGAGAGCTACTGATAGAAAAAATGCCTCAAGAATTGTATTTTGCATCGGAGATGCAACATTGATATGACTCTCAAAGAAGAACCAGCTATGACATGATCAACTTGTGAAGCTAAGTATGTGGACAATATATAAGTCGACGATTTTGTAGCATAGTCAACATTTATATTGAGTAACACGAGTCGTTTGGCTAGAGAAATTGCATGAAGAATTTCTCATATCAAGGTAGCATTTGAAGTAGTAGTTACGGCGAGAGTCAAGTAGGAAAGGAGAAGCAGTAATAACTCTCCCTTTTCTAAATGCTGATTTTAAGTCGTCAGCAAACTAGCAAAAAAAATTGGCGCATCGCAAAAGAATCAAGCATATCGATGTATTCAGGGGCGGAGCTACATGAGGTCAGGGATCGGCAGCCGTTTCATCTTGGATTTTTTTTTTTTTGCAAAATAAACTTGTGTATTTGTACGATTTGTTAAATTGTTTTGCAAAATAACCATGTATATTTAAAAATATGCATCATTTTGTCTCTTTTTGAAAAAATAATATATCTTGCACCTTCCTGACGAAAATTCTGAATTTGTTCCTGAATGTATCGATGTGTGGTTTCATTTTATTCGAGAGCACGTGAAGGAAAGGAACAAGATGAAATATGGCAAAAGTGAATATCAAGTAGGCAAAGTTTTCATAAAAAAATATTCAAAATATTCAAGTTTATACTCGCCATGAAAGATGGAAAAGAAAATCAATTTAGAAGGAGAGTGTTGGAAGTATAAAATTAATTTATTAATTAATAAAAAAAACCCTAGAATATATGGTGTTAGTAAATATCTTCAGTCCAGATTAGTGCAAGAAAAATATCTTGGATCGAGGATGTTGTATGATGTCTAGGGTTGTGTATAAGAAAATAAGTGCCAAAGGGCTTCTTCTCAAAAAAATATATATATATATAAGAAAATAAGAAATATCTAGGAGTGAATTAAGTCATGAAAATATCTAATTATCTCGAGTATTCTTATTGGTCATGTTTGATTGTGGAGTAAGAACTTGATTAACTTTTTTACTTCACATTTAATTCATCAAACGTGGAGTAAAATTGATGGAGTAAGTTAGAGTAAGATTTAAATTAATTCGAATTAACTAACTCCACCTCTTTAGGTGAATTAACTTAATCCACCAAATATGATTAACTTACTCCACCTTAACTTGAATTAAATAATTTAATCCGAATTAAAATTACTCCACAATCAAACATGACCATTAGTAGTATAGATAGAAGTGCCATACAATCAAGTTTCTAATCAAACCAATCTAGTCAAATTAGAAATGAACAGAGGTTTCCAAAATAAATCTTGTCTCTTTCTCTTCATCCATATGATGCCATAATTTCCACCAACTAATAAATTAACTACAATAAACATAAAAGTTTCCCAGCAGTTGCGATGTTACTTTTATAATAATATATAGGATACTCCACTTCTTCTAAAAGAATAATTAAATATAGGATATTTTTAATATGAATTGTTCGATCTTAACGTATAATCTAATTCTTAGTATTGCTAATGAACAAGATGATTCATAGAACATAATTAACTGGAATTATTGAATATTTATGGAATTGATTATTTTGTTATTTTAGTTGAAGTTTAGTCCAAATTCAATTGCTAAATTGAACTGAACTAATTGGATACTGATTGTGGACTCAATATGGAATTGAATGCAAATTTTTTCAAGCATTCTAATAGATCAATCAAGTTCTAACTATCTCTTTCACATAGAGAGAACTAAGTTATTCGATACAACGATGAAATATCTTACATTTAAAGATGATTGTGCATCGTGGCGTCCAGAACGAAACTTGCATGATTAGCTTATTGATAAATAGTGCACATTATTCGGTTATAACATGAACTTGATTTGATCATAGACTTCAACTCCTCATCAGCGGGCTCAACTTAACATGAACTTAAAATATGAAACTCATCCATTAACAACCCTAATGAATCTTGATATATCTGAACGACCTTAATTTAAATTACAAACTATGGCAATTGCCCATCTTTGGTCAACTTTTGTAGTAATGAGAGATGAAGCCAACAATTGTATTTTATATTCAGCTTTAACTTGATTCGTTGAAATAAAAATTGAGATGTTAAGAAAACAATAAACAAACTAATTAATTCCTACTTTTAGGGGGGGAGAGCGTGCCTCAGGACTGCGAGAGACCGATCAATTTTACAAATTATTAAGCCACATTAGAGTATATAAACTTTGACAAAAACTTAGGTACATCAAAATATGAGTACATTGAGTACTCCGTCCCATCTGGATCGTTCAATTCAATGAGATTGGTGAAAAATGATTCTTAGAAAACACAACAAAAGTTAAAGTAAATCACTTTTCACCAATCTCGATGAATTGAATAACCTAGATGGACCAAAGTACAGTGTACTCATCTTTTGAAGTATCCAAGTTTTTGTCATAAACTTTTGAGCAAAATTGCTAAATAAGAAACTCATCTACAATTCTGAAACTATTTAGAAACTGCCACAACGAATTAGAAACTCCAAAATTTTCATAAAAGAGATTAAATTTTTAAAACTGATGTGGCAAATATTTAAATAATCATAGAGTTTCAAAGATAGAGGGCGTGGTTGATAATAAAAACTTGTAAATTGTAACTACATTTTGCTGGTGCCACTTCAAGTATGGAAATTTAGATATATGCCACTCGATAACATTTCAATTAGGAGAATGCCACTCGATAATCGAAAATTAGTTATATGCCACTGAATTTTGAATCAGTTTATAATTATGTCATTAACTGCATTTTCACATATTTAAAAAACAAATTAATTAAAGAATACCCAAAATACCCTCAATTTCCCAACATTTTTTATCGATTATATTCTGACTCTTATTGGATCGAACCCAACTGAGACTCGTATGAACCTATTTTCACTCAACAGACCACTCGACGAACCCTAACCTCCACCTCCGCCTAGCTGCCCCTCTGCACTCCTATTATTTCAATTTCAGAAATTGCAATGTGGTGAATAAGTGAAAGGCTACAACACACTTCAATGGGAATGCAGAAGGAATTTCACAATGAATACTTTATTTAGATGTCAGCATGGGAAATTGAGGGTATTTTGAGTATTCTTTAAATAATTTGTTTTTTAAATCTGTGAAAATACACTTGATGACATAACTATAAACTGATTCAAAATCTAGTGACATATAACTAACTTTCGATTATCGAGTGACATTCTTCTAATTGAATTGTTATCGAGTGACATATACCTAAATTTCCCAAAGAAATTATACTAATGTGATAATTATTAGACTCAAAAGTGCATCAGAGTGCCGTATTCACGCAAACAATTTATTAAAGATATTCTGGTAGAGAGTATTCTGTGTTTGTTTCTTTTACTTTTCATAAAATTGATCGAGTTGACATAGATCGATTGGTGAATGTAAAGTAGGAAATGTCGACAATGATGATTCATTGACACTATAAAAGTTGTCACTTGGTGCACCCACACAACAAATCACAATGGCTATCAATCAACACTGACCTGAGTCTCCTCTCATTTGCACACCTCTTTTCTGTGACAGCATTAATTTGTTGTTGTCTCAGTGACTCAGTGTTGTGTTGGACTTTGGGTCTAACATTGAGTTGCCATTTCATGGGCCCGATATGGCCCAAAACATGAATTGGTTCATCGACGTGGCCTCTTTGAATTATTTCCATGTCAAATCTACCTACATGATGAGGATAGGACAGTTAGGAAAATTCACAATTCATTCTCTTTAGCACATTGATACCATGTCTCCTATTATGTCCTCTATTTTTTCCATTATAACTGACGCGTGAGTCTCACGCGAGTTTCGTGTTTTGATTTTAGAAGGCCTTCTTTATTGGAAAATTGATTGGAGCAGAATTTAGAGCAGATATACATTCTCTTCTCTTTATTGGAGTACATAAGTGTGTTCAAATGTTTAGTATCAAAGTACGATACTCTCGGATTTCAAACTCAAATCTAGATCAAAATCAAACCCCCAAGAATCACCAATAAATCAGTGGTAAAAACATCAAATGGTGGCTCCAAAAAGAGAAGAGACACAAAAGAAAAACTCTTTGAAGAGCACCATACAATCTACATGATTGGTGCTAGTGCAAAAGAAGATCATAGCATCTCAGAGGACTCTAAAGTGGCCAATAGAGGCAGTCCCTAAAATCGGGCCCGAACCAAGAAAAATATCGAATAAAATCAAGGGTTCCAAAATATGAAGAATCACAAATCTCTTTTACTGAATTTTTTTTATCAGTAGTGATACTTATTTGGTTTTTGGATTAAATTACATTGGTAAGATTATGATGGTAAAAAAAATTAGTTTTTGATGTCGTATGATGCTCAAAATTACATCTTAAAATTAAAGTATTCATGTAATTATGTTTTGTGATAAAGACAAATCTATGACCACTTATTTGTAGGGTGTCCTTTTGTTAAAAAAAAATTGATAATGAATTGGTAGACATAATAATTTTCAGTTTGAGAGTAATTGTTTAGAAGATTTATGAAAAAAGAGATGCTTTACTTGTAGAATTAATTAGAAGTGTTGGTATATAGTATGTTTGGTTAGAAATAAATAAATTATGTTTTACTGACAAAATTTCAATCCAATAAAAAGTGAAGTTGTATAAATAATCAGTATTATTTCTTACTGATGTAAAAATAACAATGATAACACTTTTTGTAAACTCGTCTTGATTGTGCCTCCGGATGCAGAGGATCTTCAAGGCCATACAACAAAAATAGAAATCATGAAGAAGACAAGGGACAATTTGGAGGATGCCTTGTATGGGAGAAAGAACAGCTGACTTGCTTCAAATTTTGGAATCGGATCCGCTGCTCTTATTTAGCAAGAGCAGGATCCTGCTCTTCTGATCTGAATCGTTAAATTTTCAGATCTAAAACTTATAAAATATACAGCTTCCTGATTTTCATCTGTGGACGGTCCGATCAAAATTGGACGGTCGAGATGGAAGAGAGCAGGATCCTGCTCTTATCAAAAAGAGCAGCAGATACGAATCCTCAAATTTTAACTCAGATGTGTCTTTGATGTTATGTTTTCTAATCAGTGTGGATATCAAATATTTTTTGATGTTGTTAGACTGAGATATATATCCAGTAGCGGAGTCACATGCAACCAGGGTGCAGCTTAACACTCTGGAAAAAAATTTCAAAAATAATTATATATATTATGTTTTTTTAAAAATGATCATGTATTTGAATTTTTTTTGTACAAATGACCATATAAGATAAAAAAAATTTAAGAATAATTATCATTTCGAACCCTTGGAAAAAAACCGTAAATCTTGAACCCCTGACGAGAATCTTGAATCCGCCCCTGTATATATCAGATGTTTGATATATATGAAACTTGAGATCTTGACTTTAGACTTGTTTTAGTAAAAACCAGATGAGTATTCTCTAGTTTTAGTCAAAAAAAATTCTACCTGAATGCCTTAATTTTTCTCTCTTTACTGCTACAATTAGCAGTGTGAAGACTGAACAAAAATCAACGCGCGAGAGAGAGAGAGTTCTTAAAAAAAATAAAGATATTTGTTTGATACAGTAACTTTTAGATATAAAAAGTAAGGAAAAAAATGTGTATTTGAAGGGATAATTCTCTCTTTGGCTTTTTGTTCCTGTCATTAAACAATTGCAAAAGAAGACGCTCCTTTCTTTACAAATGAACTCATGAAAATATATTAACTTTTCTTTCGAATTTTTAGTTTCCAAAGGAAATAGTTTTCCATGCAGTTTTTTTCATTCAAATGAACATAAATAGATATATTTTATATATTACGAGGTTACGACTGAATAACCATGTAATCTTTATTTCCAGATCTGCACCAATTAAACTCGATGGGTACCATGAATGCGCTTAGTTATAAATTCAAATCACTCTGTGATCCTAGTTCATAAAATGAAATGAATTTCATTGAATCGGTATTCATTTTTATCATCAAATTCAATTCGGAATCAATTGTTCAGTATTCCGTGATATCCTATTCTTTTGTTGTCATTTAAAAAGAAAACAGAAAATAGTTTTGAGCTGGAGGTCTGGGGTTCGACCCACAATTGTAGGATTTGAGGTTGGGTGAGGTGTGTGTTGTGTGTTGTGTGTATATCTGAGTACATAAATAAAAAAATTGTTTTCTGTTGTGGAAGAATGAAAATAAAAATAAAAATAAAACAAATTATGCCAAACGCATCTGGCTGTAAGGCACCTCCGGTATGGTTACCTATTGTGTGCATTTTAAAGTTCTAACATCTCGAATTTAATGCGCTGGAATTAGTTTATTTCTCTCTTTTTACTGTTTTAGCTATGATGCACGAGTGAAGGTACGAGTATCTTATAAGGTACGATATAAATGCGGCGATGCAGGAATATGACAATTTAAAAAATTATTAATATGAGTGCGACTATATATGTTAAATTTTAATTAAAAATTTAATTTAATATACCATGATATTGATAAATATTTTGTTTTTATATAAAATGGTCTCATTACTTTCGACATGTATTACTGATAGTGCAGTGGTAGAACTGGTAGACAAGAGTAAATATTGATAAATAAATATATGCAAGGGCGGATCCATTCATGGGCAAGTCCGGGCAATTGTTCGAGCTTGATTTTAAAAAAATGCAAAATTTAGTGGATTTTTTTTAGAGAAAATGTGTTTTTAATGATATTTTAATGAGTTTGTATCCGAGGTTGATCTCAACATCAGTTTTCGAGCTTAGTTGTGTCCGGGCTTAATTGAGCTCAGAATCCGTCCTGACAATATGGATACAAAGAATTGTGTGGTGCAGCGGTAGGAAGTGGTAAAGCCAACCCAAAAGCATACCGGGGAAGGTCCCCAGTTCGATTATGGTTGAGCAAGAATTTTTGCAACAAAAAATGCTTCATGAGATCTTTTGTGGCTGCACCTATCCGCACCCGGCTGCACCTATCCGCACCGAGCTGCAACCGCAACCTTGATCGAATTTGCTCCTTTGACCGATTAAAATAATGCGTGTGCCAGGTGCGCACCCGCCTCGCGCTGGAGCTGCACCGGCACTAGTTCGCCGCCGGCTGTATATTTGAAGAAGCGGGCTAACTTAGCTTTTTAGTCTCGAAAAGAAAGTAATACAATCTCATTTACAAACGCACTCTAGGCTCTAAGCTTTCAAAGTTTGTTAAAGGCCCAAATTAAATGAATATATTTGTGTGTAACGTTTGATCACTCTGTATTCTCGGCCCGGTAAATTTGATGGACCCAATTTATTACTGTGGATTTATCTCTGACCACACATAAATAGCCCAAATTTATAATGGGCCTGTTACAAGCATTAAAATATACCAAGCGGATAATAGGAGCTTAACTATTGAATTTGAACCCAAGTGCTATTTCTTTTTTGAGAGCTAATACATAGATATCAATATTGATACTGATTATTGATATTAATGTTATTATTCAATACTGGTTATTGATATTGATGTTATTATGCACATTTAGTTGGATTATTATAAACATTATTTGAGTTATATGCATGTTATTTTTTGTACTGAGATAGTTATGTATGTTATTTTTTATACTGAAATAGTTATGCATACTATTTGAGTTATTATGCATATTATTTTGTTAACATGCATACAATTTTTTCATAACAAAAATAACATGAAATAACATGCATAATAACTCAAATAACATAGGAACTCAACTAGTATGTGGATAATAAAATCGATATTGATAGTTGGTATCAAATATGATATCTATAGAACATTATCCTTCTTTTTTTCTTTTTTTGCGTTAAATAAAAATAAAATGTGCATTGCTAATACAGTCTGTGAATTATAATGCAACTAAGTTACGTTGCGTATTTAGTTAAAACTTGGTACAAAGTATACACATCTGCTTTTCAGTAGGAAAATTAAAGCTATTATCTTATGTAAAATCAGTAGAATTGCGTAGTTTGACGGATGAATATTATCAAATATAAGTAGTTCTATCGTATACTTTTATATATATTCGGTATATTCATTGAATGAATTTTGAATTTAATAATTTTTAATCTATCTTTGTGCATAGTATATTCTAATTTAATGTTCATATTATGAGATCCAAAAAATACTAAGACTAAATTCACACTTAAATCTATATTATTCATGAGTAATATATAACAACTCTAATATGTACACCAGTGCAACAAATGCATAATTTTCTCTTTATAGAAAATGAAATATTCTAACACATATAAAATAAAATAAGAGTGAGTATGTGTTACTTCACAAAGCATCAATCACGCTACATTTCATCTCCGTATCTTCAATTTCAAAGTTCAAATGATCGATCCAAACCGTTGAATTTAATCTTCATATTAAAATTTCTTTGGAGAGTGAATTATATAATTTTTATATTTTTCCCATTTTCATAGAGGAGAAAAAATCATCAATAGAAGCTTCAAAAACATTATATTAGCCAACTTTTCATCCTTTAAAAAGTAGTAAAAAAATATTAAAAAATATATAATTCAATATACATAAAATTTTTAATACGAAGATCAAATTCATGATATAAATTGATCATTTCAATTGAAATTGAAAATACGGAGGTGAAATATTATGTGCTCTGCATAACAAACATCCTTGATCAGCCAATAAAACAATATTACTTGGAAGTAACCACACAATGAACAACAAGAAAAGATCAAATTAAATCTGATGTGGTCTTTCCTTGAAACAAAATTAAGTTAATTTGTTAACACATGCAGCGACCTTTCAACTAACAAATCAGTCATTTCTTTAATACTTTTAACTCACATCTTAGCAAGTTGATTTACTAGATTTGTTATCCTTCTATCCCAATCTTCTTATGTTGTAACCTTGAAGTTGTAACTAAGGATTGTCACTATCATTATCTTCTAATTAAATTAATTATAGTAAAGAGTGGTTAGATAAATTAATAAATTAAGAGTAATTATAACACTCTCCTGTTAACCGCCCACTTACAAGCTCTCACCACATGACAAAAATAATTATTGCTCTGCTCTGTCTGCTTTAGTCTGCTTTGTTTTGTTTGCTTTGTTCGTTCTTTTACATGTCTTTATATTTAGGTTTAAAGTCTTTATATTTAAATTCGCAAAAAAACTGTTGAAAATTTTCTAATGTAAAGATTTGTAGCATAATTGTTACAAAAATTGTAAGTCTTTATATTATAATAATAAATTCTATATATTTTTATCTGCAAGTCTTTATATTTAAATTTGCTGAAAAACTGCTGCAAAATTTTCTAATATAAAAGACTTTCAACAAAAAATAAAGACTTACAGTAATATAAAGATTTTAGTCCTAAATATAAAAACATGCAGGAAAGCAGACAGAGCAAAGAGAAACTGGAGCGAACAAAGCAGAGCATTAATTATTTTGTCTTCAAGCGAGAACATGTAAGGAAGGCTCTTAGTAAGTCCCGTCAATAGAATAGAGAATGCAAACTTCATCAATACCCTTGAAAAGCTTCAAAAATTTTATTTGGTGTCCTATGAAGTACATGAAATCACACTACTACAAAATCCTTTAAATCTCTTCCTATTGAAAATTTGAAATAGTCTATAATAAGGAACACCCCTTATATTCATCAACAATGTTAATCACCAGATTTCTCAGTTTATTATATAGAGTTTGTTGCGTATAAATATATAAAGTAAAAGTTTGTTATTTTAATGGTGGCTGAAAAGTTCTCAACAAATTATGGCTTATGCATGCTCTTGTAATGCGTTAGAACAATTAATATACCGTGAATTGGCATCATCACATGTTTCACTGAGTATAATTAATTCTTTAAATGAATCATGAATGCACAAAGAATGTTACCAAAAATTGTAAAAAAAAATACATAACTATTTATTCATTAATTAATTATTATTTAATCCATTTGCTTCCACAACGCGCACCCGGCACCCACCCACAAATACATATTTTAGTGCTCATTTGAGCAACTTTCAAAACTATATGAATTGATTTTAGTAAAGCTCATGACACGTGTAATATTGTCGAGACAACATGACTGTATTTGCTCAATGCAACATCATTGCATCAACATATATCATATCATGTCAAAGGGACTCTGATCTTCTATCACACGGTACCGTGCAGTATCGCGTCTCGATCGTCAGATGAACAATGAGAAGAAGTTTTAGATTTGAAACATTAATCACAAGAAAATCGAACGATTTCGAAAACGTGCAGCGCGATTCCGCGTGTTAGACGATCTCATTCCATGTCAAAGGAGGATGATAGAAATGGTTTCCACCATGCGGTTCTAGTTCCAAAAATGCACTGAACCAATCTTTACGTGTATTCCCTTTTTCATAATGATAAAATCGGCTTTGATGGACCCACCACTTAACAGAACAATCAACGTGGAGAAAACGATGAGAGAATCTACAAACAGTGAATGATATGTCGCCTTCTTTCTTGTCATTTCATAATGCCAAAATGAGATTAACTAGATTGTGACTTTGCCAACGCTAAGTTCTCTGTGGCAGCCAGAAAAGGTCAGAAAAATGTGGCGGGTCAGCATATGTACCACTCTTAGGACTTAGGAGTGAAAACAGATCGGATACGGACGGATAATTGTTTTACCGTATATTTATCCGTTAAAAATTTTCAGATACGAATACCAATTCGGATAGTCTCCAATACAGATACAGATCGGGTATTCATTGGATATCGGATACGAATCGAATATCGGACAGATACGTATACGAAACTAATATAATTCAGATAATAAATAAATTTCTTATTTCTTATTTGTTATAAGTTTATCCAAATGCATCGATGAATTATAAAAAAAAATGTGATACATAAACACAAATTATATCTAAAATTAATTAGATTTGTAATTTTCATACAAAATCTAATAAAATATACATATAATAGGAAGTTTTTTTGTTATGAATTCAGATACAATTGGATAATATCGGATACAGATATCTTCAATAACTTCGGATACTATTAGTCAAACCGTATCGGCGTATCATTATTCGTTAAAAATTTTCGGATACGGATACGATTACGAATCGAATAATTTATGTTAACTTTCGAATATGAATACGAATAAAATCGGATATTATCCCAGCCGTTACACCCCTAACCACTCTCATTTACTTTTTGAGCGTATTGTGCCCTGTATTATATGAACATGTCGAGCATTTAAATGTCATTTTATTTACATATGAACGTGCCATGTATTATATTGACATGTTTACAAACTTTATCTTATATTAGTTGTGTCATTTTCTTTTACCGATATGAGGCACAATTAATACTTAAAACGACAAGGCAAATTCAATCACATCATATTGATACATTGTGCCAACGCATTCCTAAATGATTTCTTTTTTGTTATAAAATTGCAGAAAAAAACTCAGAAAAAAATCATGTTAGAAATACAAAATAACTTCATAAAAATATCAAGATTTATATTATTTTCTCGAGTGACAGTCAAATTTCTCATTTTGCCAAAATTTGATACACAATCGAAACAATAAAAATAGTAACAAGAAATGGGTTAAAAATTAATATGTAAAAGGGTCGGATTTTGTATGACTTCGACTTAATGTGAACTATTTAGATTATAACACTTTTTATACGACCATTGACAAACCAACTAAAATCCAAAAATCACTTTCTTTTTTATTCGGTACGATGATGCAAGTTTTGTTAATTAACATAATTTAAAGTATGATGAACAAGATAAAATAATATTATGAAGGGAGGTTAGTGATTGCTAAAACGAAGAAAAGAAATCATTCACGTTTAATGCTTTTCGTAATCATTATTTTTTTCATATTTAGTGCTTCAATAAAGTCATCTCGACTTCAAATACAAAACAATATAAAACTAAATGACAAACAAAGTTTTTTCCAATGAAAAATGAAGCTCTAAATAATTAGATGAAATAATCAAGCTATATGAATAAAAGAAAAAAAAGTAAGATTGCAAGAGTTTCTATTTATTAGTTAAAGAAAAGATGAATATCATTTGGATATAACAAATTACAAATAAAAAATCAATGGCACAATTTATTATTTCGGTCGGCTTGGATTTTGGCCTTTTAATAACCTAAATACATGCCCACAAATTATGGTCGAGTTAATTAAAATTAATTCTTTACCGACAAATATAATTTGGAATTGAACTATTTTTAGTCAAGTAATTGAATCGGTCGAATTAGTTGGTTGATCGGGTTGGATTTAAGTCCCTTTTTAGAAATTCTAATGACCCTTAAATATATATATATATATATAGAGTGAGGTTTTGGTGTTCCGCAAAGCGCATGCTTTGTAATTGTGGACCATTGAATCACGTTTTGTGATTCGTGCCAATATGATATTCGAAAATTCAATGGTCCACAATTGAAAAGCACGTGCTTTGTGGAACACCGTAGCCTCACTCTCTCTCTCTCTACATATATATATAGAGAGAGAGAGAGAGAGAAATGCTATGGTGCACTATGATGCCAAAGGACTTTTGCCACTGGGAAAAACTGAACCATTAGATGTGTATCCCTTGTTTTAAGATTCGTACTTTTTAGTAAGTTTAAAAATTGCAAAAATATGACCAATCCTGAACTGTGGACCTAGAAAACTTGAAATTAAAAGCCAACAAACCACATACTTAACCAAATTTTAATATATGAGTGATTGGAGAATTACGTCAAAAAGCTCAAATTACATAGAAGCCCTAAAAGCTACCGAATCGATTGAAGAACCCGCGGTTGGTTTCGTTAAGCCGACTGAATCAAAGAGTGGTACTACTACAATAATTAAACAAAATCCAACTCTTGGTGAGACTTACTGAAAATTTGGAGGATTGTAAAGAAGCTATTAGAAGTATCAGGCAAGTCGTAGCTGATCAAACGTCAGCCGGGACGAGTGCTGATATAACTAATACCATTGACGAGTAACAAAAGAATTTAAAGAAATTGAGTTTAGGCGAACCAATCCCTAAACCAAAGAAAAAGGAGGTACCATTCTACGTCTTCAAAGATCCACTGAAAATTTTTGAAGAAGAGAAAAAGAAATTAAAATGAACAGAACGCGTACTGAGACTGTGATGGAACCATGACCATATATCTCAGAACGAGAACAACAAAGCCGTAATGAGAATCAAACTCCAACAATTGAGGATCAAATCCGAAATTATAGACGTAGTCAGAGATTACGACAAGAAATACAAAGAAGGTTACCCGGAAGGAAACAGATCGGGTACAATAGGAGTTTGGAGAGCCAACTGAATCCTGACGCAGAATTAAACATATCCCAGTTCAGAAGAGCACAGTCAGTACCAGCAGAGACACTTTACCAAGATGGCTGGACTGCTACTCAACATAGGGTCTACCAACATTACTCTGACCAACGAATCCTCGTAACTGATGGACAACAGTTAGAATTACCATTTATTACCCAACAGAGTTACGAAGAGATACAGAGATCATGATTTCAACATTTACACCTAGGATTAATAATGATAAGATTATATACTCTACATCGTAGAGAAGCAGGTGTAAACGCCCTTGTAGTGGTGAGAGATACTCGGTGGGCAGAGATAGATCCATAATTGGAACAATGGCGATGGATTTAACTACCGGAACACAACTAGAATACCTAGCACCAAATATGATGCTTAGTATAGCTGATTTTTTTAACCATATACAGTTGGTAGTTCACACACATGGGTATGAAAACTGGCAAGCTGGAGAGAGCAATCTATTATTAACAAGATCATTAATAAGTAGACTATCTAATACGAGTTATACCAGCTTTAGATATAATGTGCAAAGAGTTTCTGATTACCTAACCAATAGAGGTGTCCAAGCGATCCCTGGACAATCACATACCACGGAAGGATTAAGGGGATCAAGATGGATTATTAGACCGCCGCGTATAGCAGAAGTACAACATCCACAAGATGCTATGATTCGCACGAGATCAAACAGAACAATTTTATTAAAATTCAAAAATTATGCGGCTACACAACCATCTCAAGGACCAACAATTAGGACTAATGATGAAGAACAACTGTCAGAAGAAGAAACAGCCTGAGTACTGTTTGTAAACGTGTCCGATGATGAATTATAAGATGACGAAGATGATGACACGTATTGGGGAGCTATTCAGCTAACCGCCAGCCTAGCTGAAGTAGAAGTGGAACAAGATGGTCCTATATGGGACCAAAGTGATGAAGAAAACGAAGAGGATTTCGTAAATCCTTTCGCGGAAGGTGGTGGGAATAAGAATAAGCCTTCTTTTGAAACCGAAATTGTATACGTTTTGGGACAAGAATCAGAATTTGATTATCCTATCCTGAAACAATTTCTTGAAAAACCTGTTGTCCAAAACACAGTTTTATCTTCATCGATAACATCAAATTATAATCTACCCCCCGAGCCAACGATGGAAAGAATAAATTACCCACCAGGTAGATTAAGGAATGATGATGATGAATCAGGAAGTAGATTAATGCAAAGACTAAGAGGTCTACCCGGAGGAGTCGGATCACACCAAAATGAGCAGTGGAACTTACCAACTGCTATGCAAAAGCAGGGTGCAATGTTAGTCTTGCCAGAAGATATTGGCTTATACAATGATGTTATTTCAAGATGAGAATCGATAACGTTAAACCTAATAAGTGAAAGAAACTTCGATAATAATAAAGCTAAAATAAAATTCATCGAAAACTTATTAGGCGAAGTAGAAAAGAAAATCTGGATCCAATGGCGAATGGCCTTTGAGGCTGAATACTTAGCCTTAGAAGCAGTAGCAGATGATACGCAAAACGTAATATCTCAGATTAGAAGAGTATTAATTCTGGAAGATCCATATCAGGGAACTACTGATGAACATGACAGAGCGTATCAGGATTTGGAAAGGCTATCCTGTGAACATGTGAAAGATCTATTCTGAAAAATTACTGATGAACATGACAGAGCGTATCAGGATTTGGAAAGGCTATCCTGTGAACATGTGAAAGATCTATTCTGAAAAATTACTGATGAACATGACAGAGCGTATCAGGATTTGGAAAGGCTATCCTGTGAACATGTGAACATGAATGATTTTAAAATATTAGCGGCAAAATCAGGAAGAATATATATATCCCCCGAACTATCTGAAATTTTTTTTAGAAAGATGCCACCGCTAATTGGGAAAGAACTTGAACAAGTTTTTCAAAAGAAATTCCCAGGAAATACAGTTAGGGTAATCCCCAGAATTCATTTCTCTTATCAGTACCTAGCCGAGATGTGCAAAAAGGCTGCGTTACAAAGAAGCCTAAAGGACTTAACGATATGTAACAAAATACCCATCCCAGGATACTATCAAAATAACAGAAAGAAATATGGGTTAAGAAAGGCTAGAAATTACAAAGGAAAACCCCATGATTCACATGTAAGGGTATTTAAACGAAAGCACGCAGAAAGGGTACGTAAATGCAAGTGTTTTATCTGTGGAGAAGAAGGACACTTTCCCAGATAATGCAGGAATAAAAAAGGCAACATAGTAAGAGCCGCAATAATGAACGATCTGGATTTACCAGATGATCTTGATGTTGTCTCAATAGATCTAAACGAGCCGGACAGTGATGCAATCTGCAGTCTGTCAGAGGGAGAAGTTGGCAACACAGAGTATCAAGTGCGAACTTGTTTAGAAGAATTACCTATGGAATCAAACCTGATGCTACAAATCACAGACTTTGGGTGGAGAACCAAAGTCGAACTATCCGAAAAACAAGAATCTTGTGAACATAATTTTGAAGAAACAGAAGTTCAAAGGAGTTGTAGCTTCTGTAAAATAACAATAAAATCGGAATACGGTATAGAGTGTAGAGAATGTAATCTCTCAGTCTGTTCATTATGTGCCCCATTCTATTTCGGAAAACAGGTCAAACCAAAGGCTTCTTTACAGTCAAGACCTTACAATAATAAAGATGCACTAATAAAAGAATTGACTAATTATATTGTGTATCTTGAGGGCGAAGTTGAAAAATTAAAACAGGCATTACAAGAGGAAAGAGAGAAAGATCTAATCAGAGACTTAACTAATTATTTTAATAATCTCTCAACAAAAGAGAAAGATGAGATAGAAGAAGAAGACGAGATAGGAGACGAAGGAATAAATGTCTTATTCGAAATTGATGAATCCTCCTATAAAGGAGGAACCTCTGAACAACAACTCAAAGAGAAAAAGGGTTTAAGATCATTACTTGGAATTTTGAATTATGCTAGATCCTACATCCCGAAATTGGGAATTTTGCTTGGTCCTCTTTACTCCAAAGTCAGCCCACATGGAGATAAAAGATTGAAAGCCTCAAATATAAATTTAATAAAACAAATTCAGGAAATGGCCCAGAATTTGCCAGATCTAAGTTTTCCACCAGAGGACGCATACATTATACTAGAAACAGACGGTTGCATGGAAGGATGGGGTGGAGTTTGCAAATGGAAACCGAAAAAGAATGACCCCAGATCAACCGAGAAAGTTTGTGCATATGCCAGTGGCAAGTTTGATATTATAAAATCAACAATTGATGCAGAAATTCACGCTTGTATGGAAACATTGTCGGCCATGAAAATTCATTATTTGGACAAGCCGAAAATCACATTAAGAACAGATTGTCAGGCGATAATAAGTTTTTATAACAAGTCATCTAACAATAAACCCTCGCGCGTTCGATGGGTTAAGTTTGTTGATTTTGTAACAGGTACAGGAGTACAAGTGAACTTTGAGCATATTGAAGGAAGACAACTCATTAGCAGATACTCTCTCGAGACTTACAACTGTTGCCCTTAACACACAATGTCTCACAGACCAGCAAGGGCTGATGCTCGAGAAATTGGGTCCAGTACTAGACGAAATGCACAACAAAGAGGAAAATAATGTGCCAGTCCCGAAGGAATTAACCCAATCCCTTCAGGAGAAGATCGAAAACCTGTTTCCCTTATCAATGCAGATCAACTACACGCACAACAGTTCGAGGCCTACATCAGCAAGCCAAACGAAAGCCTCAAAGAATGGCGTGAGAACACACAAAGATTGTCCGACACCAAGGAAATGCACATGCGACACACCTTGGTGGACATTCAGCAATTGATTTCCATAATTGACAGAGAGGAGAAGTACTGTAAGCCTTACCAACGCAGTAACTGTATCATAACTGATAATTATTGGATCTTAAAGAAACAGCTTGAAATGCTTAAAAGGATGGAAAAAGATTTTAAAGCTTTTCTTAATAATGTTGTAAAAATGTAAATTAAGGAAGTTGTGGTGAGTCCCAAAGTTTAGCAGAAGTTCATGAAAACTGCTGAATTTTGATAAATAAATCTTAAGGTTCAGTCTGGCAGGGTCCTATGGGTAACTGCTGACTTTTTTGGTCTGGGTCACTTAATTGTGAGCATCTTTTTTTTTGTTTTGTTTTCTTATGCAGGTGGCGTGATAAGATAGACACTACTAAGTGTTTGTGAGTGCTTCTATTAGGTGGATGGATTGGAGCCACCCACTTAGCATACACTTTATTTACTTTTTATAGTGGACAGATGATAATGCCCACTAAGCTTGGAATTGAGTGTGTAGTGCTTTTTACTTTCGGTAGTGGGATAGCTGAGATACCCACTCATTTGTTTTCTTTAGGAGACAAAGTTATGTAGAAATCCCTTTATTCACATGTCGATGGGGCCCAATTAGCACCCGATGTGATAATTGAGATTCCAAAATCTGAGTCTCTAGTTCTATATAAGAGCTTGTATTCAGAGTTGCAAAACAAGCTGAGAACCAGCAAGTTTTACTTCTCTTACTTGAGTATCAATAAAATTCCAACTTTTCAAATTTCTTCTTTCAAATTCACTATTCCGCACTTATCTTCTTACTATCCCGTGTCCTCAGTGGCCTGCGAAATTTGAAGATCGATCCGTAAGGCACCATTCTGGTATCAGAGTTTAATTTTTGGTTAGTACCTTTCATGGCTTTCTAAATTCTTTCATAATTTTTAGAAAAACAGGGATGGAACGGTCATAAAAAATAAAAAAAATATCGAAGGGATAAATTGAACCCGGAAAGCTTGAAATTTGAGAGACGTGTACTTAGTATAGGCGATAAAAGGGGAATAGTACCATTATGTTCGTAATATTAAGAAGACACCCAAATGAATGGCTAGAAAATTTAAATCCAATGGTGAGGAAGGATCTAATGCCATAAGAACCTTGGCACTATAAAGCACGATAGCCTATCCCTATATATATATATATATATATATATATATATTCTCAAAGTGCAAGCCACTGTAATATCTACCGGTTTAGCTTATCAGAAAAAAAATGACTAGTTCGTGAAGAAAATTTTGTCATATTGCAGTTAAAAAAATGTGGAGTTGATGACATGGAAGAAGTAAAAATAATAATAATAACTGATTTAGATTTGTCGTTTTGTCGTGACATTTAAGGATGTAAAATGTAGCGAAACTTGTCTTCTATATAAAAATACGTGATGGCTACAGAAATATAATTTGTGTGTTTTGGATGTATTGTGGTTTAATTTGATGTATTGTGATGGCTACAGAAATATAATTTGTTGATAATTTGTGTGAATCAAGTTTTAATTGGATTTTTGTTTTATCGAAATCTGACAAATTAAGTACGACATGAATGAATGAGAACTTTGTCCTACATTATTTTTTTTTTTGTCTCGGAATTGCATTAATGAATATGGGAGCTGATAGGCACGCTTTATTGATACGTAATCGATACGTGTGTCAACGTGTGTCGTTATGCATGTTAAATACGTTGTTATGCATAACATACATAATAAAGCGCTTAACATGCATAATTATTTTTCAGTATAAAATAAAATGCAACCGAATTCAAATAACATGCATAACAACACATTTAACATGCATAAGAACGCACTTTGTTGCACGTATCGATTGCATATCAATGAAGTGGATCGCCAGAACATTTTCTATTGAATATTTTGTTAAGTGTAGATTATATTTAAAATTCTTTTAAGATAAAAAATTATCAGAATATTTTATTTGTAATTAACACTAAAATAAAAAGTTTATTGTTCATCCTTGAACGAAACAGATATGGATGGAAAACTAAAATTCAAGATAGGCAATTATCTAAATATTTATAATTGACAACAATATTTATTCTTTTATTATTAATCATCCTTGAATAAAAAAGACATGAAAAAGTAAAGATAGGTTATAGCTCATCAGAAAGCATCAAAAAAGCAAACTTTAGAAATTATTAATTAATGAAGCTTGTATTAGGTTGGAATCCTTAAAAAGTCCCACCATTTGCATGAGTCACTATTCATTTACTTCTATGAAATGATTATTTTAGTTCAATGATCTCCATTTAAAACAAAATTTATGCTTCCATTTTTTTCTTTAATAATATTTGTTCATTTTACAGGTATAATTAAGTGTGTTTATTTGGTTTAATTAGAAAAAAGGATAATTCTACATTATGACAATACACATGGTTAATGAATATGATATATTGCCAGATTTATTTAGATTTAATATCTTCTATTAAAAATAGTTATTTTAATAGAAGAAATGTATTATAGTAGTTTATCAACATCGATCGATAAACATTTGTAAGTCATTATAATGATTTGTAGCAAAAATTCACTAAACTTATTCTGCTTCCATCAAATTTATGTATTTGTCTCCTCCTTTGGAACAGGGACGGAGCCACTAAGATGTAATTAGAAAAAAATTGAAAAATTGACTTATAATTTAAATTTTTTAAAAATATTTATGAGCCATCCTAAAAATTTTCCTGGATCCGCCCCCTGTCTGAAACCATGTGTTAAAACTGAGAGGTAGAGATTCAAAGAATGGTAGATATAAGATTCTACTTTAGTTTGTTTTAATTAAAAGCCTCAAATTAAATAAATTGTTCGCTAACTCATTTTTGGATTGCTTCTGAAATTTGAATTGAAAGTGAACATTATTCGTCCCCATTGCAATAGACTGCAATTATATTAAGATAGATATATGTAGCAATTAAATTTAGTTTAATTATTACACTGATGCCTGCGGTTCCTGAGAAAACTGGAGAGAAGCTGAGAATCTAAGATTAAAAAAATCTGAAGGATTGCGCCTCATAAACACACACTGACACACACGAGTGTGGGCGTATCTGATTTCTTAGACCACTTTAAATAAGATACTAGAGAGACTCAGTTCTTTTGTAACCGGTGCTCGTGTAGCTATCCGTGTGAAGGGAAGAATTAGGTACTTTTGTGTTGCTTGGATATATCATCAAGATGTGTGTCATGATGGTTAATCGACGAGCTTGAAAGCTAAAACTAAAAGATTTAAAAGTGAAATTGCTTTTTTTTTTTGTTTTGTTTCCATTGAATGAATCAATGCATGCATACTACAAATTTTGGGAAGGGTGATATCAGGGGCGGATTCACGTTCAGGCAAATTTCGAGACTTGATTTTCAAATAACGCAAAATTTAGTGTATTTTTTGTTATTTTTGTAGTGAAAAAATAGATTTTTAATGACATTTTAACGAGTATTACTGTATTTGTGTCCGGGTTTGATCTCAAATTCAGTGTCCGAGCTTAGTTGTATCTGAACTTAACTGAACCTTTGAATCCGCCACTGGATGATATAGATTATAGGTAAATTATGCTATGGATCATAAATAAAATTGATCGTTCAATTTTTAAAATCAGATGGTTAATATAAATTTTAAATTTGCGTCTCATCTTCTTATTTTTCCAGCGAAATTGAGAGAACCATATGATAAAAATAAAACGATTTGAATCGTTAAAAATCAAATCTATAGCAGAAGTGCTCTAGGTTATAATATTAAATTTACAGATTTCCAATATTTGATATAGTGAATTAATGTGAAGTTAAAATAAAGTAAGGCAGTAAGATGCTATTAAATGTCTATATTAAATGGAGGAATATATCTTTTTTACCCTTAAACAAATATGGTTTTAACTGTCAACACAAAAATGACAATAATCAATAGTATTAAATGCCCATACCAAATTTTTTTTACTATGTTTTTACTCTTCAAACATATGCTTTTGACTTGAATCAAGAATTTAAAACTATGAATATTAAATGAGCACACGGTGCACACCAAAGTAAAAAGAGAAATATGTCCATATACTACTAAAAAGAAAAAAGAAAAAGGTCAATGTTAAATTCAATTATACACACAAGAAACATAATATGGTGTTTCTAATTGATGAGCATAAGAATTATGTAATTTTCAATTGCATGTCTAATGCATCACTAGTAATATATAAGCAACACTAGTGTCAAAAAATATCTATGCTATTTCTATATTGTCTATTTATAAAATTTTCACCTCCCCATAACTATTATATTGATGTCATCAGAATTATATCATCAATAATCAAACTCCATCAAAATTGTAGGTTACAACATAGTGGATGGAAGAAGCAGTTCTTCGTCTAGTATTTAAGAGCAATGTTTTCTCAAAGAATGATCGCAGGTTCAGCTTTGAAGAAATTTAGATTAAAATTTAAATCAGAATTGAAGCAAAGATTTCACTTCGTCTAAAAAAACTCATAAAGCAGGGTTTACAAACGAGTCTCATATTGATACGAATTCTTATGTCGTGCCGCGCAGCACAAAGTTGCAGTGTTGATGATATTGCGTTTGAGAGTGTGATGCGAAAACTTATTACAAATTTAATTAATTTTGAAACTAAAATTATGTTTCAGTTTTATTTATTAAAATTTTAAATTGACATGATACATTTTGTATAATATTTTTATAATAGTCGGTGACTAATATTTTAGTTAATACTTAACCTTTGTAACTATTAAATTATTATGAAAATATCATGTTGTAATTCAATTAAAATGTGTAATATTGTATCGTAATATCTGAAATTTTATATATTTTTTCTATTTTATCTATATTCGTATATGAGACCATTCTCGTCAGAATCTACATTTGAAAATTAGAAAATGTTATGATTTTTATCAGATAACACATGACACTGGTCAGACAAAATAGATTTTCATGTTTCTACAAGTATTAGTTATTAGTAAATGGAATTATTCGAGCATTTAATTACATTTTTAAGTAATCTAATTTATTTATTAAAATAAAAATGCTAATATCTCAACTCTAATTTTATTCATTAAAAAGTGTAAACTAATTGCTATACATAAAAATTACTTAATTTTAATAATTATTTTACAAGGGCCAGCTTGAAATTGAGTTATTCGAATTTGGAAACAACCTACCTAAAATTGATATAATTAACTAGTGAATTCTTCTCACTTGCAAATTGATGAGATTTTATTATTAAGAAATAAAACATGTATTTCACTAGTTTAGATATCAAGAGATATTTATATATTAATATCTTATCTAAATTAGCATAATTTTCACCATTTAGTACTTAATTGCACTGATCTAAATTAATCAAGATCAAACAGTCTCAACTAACCCCAAAAAAAGATTTTTTTTCACCTTTTGATACGGACAATTCTCTATATTAATTATGCAATGCCCTTCAACATTTAACGACACGTTTCTGTACTTAATCTCTTGTTTGATCTATTATTTATTATTAATTTTCAATATTCAATTATCTCAAAAAACAATACTAGAGGCTAGATATGCAATTCAGTTATTAAAGAAAAAACAATTAAAACAAAGAACAAATCATAAACAAAACATGAAATAAATTAAATCATAACATATACTTTCAAGTTACACCCTTACCTAGACAAAAAGTTAGACATGACTAAGAGGCAGAAATAATATTACAAGTAATGAAAAGTTTTCCCAAGTCCTAGCTTGGCTTTGGTTGTAGGTAGCTCCACTTTGATCGGAGTTGGTGTTTTCTTTTGCGAACTATGTAGTATTTTGACCATATTTCCTTCATCCGAACTCCACATGGGACGATTCAAAATGTGTTTGAAAGCTAAGAAAAAGCTCTACAATTTTGGCATATCATATCAAGCATCATTGTTCTTGAATCCTGAAATAAAGATACAACTAGAACAATAACTTCAACTCTTGTATATTTCTAACCTAAACTATCATAAATTAAACTAAATTTGACTTAAAACGCACTATAAACTCAAGGTTAAAATATATAACATTTAGACTTATCGCAAATTACTTGTTAATTTATATTTATAACATTTTTATTGCAATTTTAGATATAAGAATCGATCGTTTGATAAACAATTCTGCCAAATTAGTATGATTTATAACAGATGGTTTAAACATTTTCATTCTTGAAATTACAAACTATTTCTCTCTTTATTACTAAAATTGTCATGTGAGCAAACCATAAATTACAAAGATAAAAATATTCTTGAATAAATACGCTGAATATTTTGAGTATTGATGCAATAAATAAGTTTAGTTTCTATAATCGTATAAATAAAGACCACTTTTTATTAAATAATCAAAATAATTGATCAAGAAACGAGAAAGGCAAAATTCTGATCGAAATCACCAAATTAGCCATTTCGGAGACAGAGATTCCAGAGTAAAGGAGAAATCACTGCCTCCTACAAAACTCCGGAATCATGGTTTTCAGAGTTAAGTGTTTGGTCTTTGCGTTGCGCATGGTTTTGATTTTAAAAGGAACAATAATATTTTAATTGATGAGTTGGATTGTATTTAGGTAAGTTTTTGTAATGATTTCGACTGTGCTCGTCAGGACTATAACTAATTTTTTTTATCATCGCAAATCATCGAGCTGTAGATATTGGAGTCTACTTCCACCACGTTGAGTCTGATTTATGATCGGAGAAACGTGCATCTCAAATATAGCTCCATCTTGAACTTATATCTTAATTAGTATTTTTTATCATGAGTTTACACCGAATTCATTTTTGAATTGCTCATTTTTTCGATCACAAAACAGACTCTACACGATGGAAGTAGACTCGCATATCTACAACTTGATGATTTGCGACTATAAAAAGGCTAATTATGATCCCGACGAGCTTAGCTGAAGTTGATACAAAAAAATATTAAGTATGATTAGCATTTTTTTCTACAAACTTCGACTACGCTCGTCGAAATCATAATTAGTTTTTTTATCATCGCAAGCTATCAAGTTGTAGGTATTCGAGTCTACTTCCATCGCGTCGAGTCCGATTTGCGATCGGAGCAAAGCGCATCTAAAATTTGGCTCCACCTTCAATTTATGTCTTAATTTGTAATATTTTATCATGTGTTTGTATCAGAATCAATTTTGAATCGCTCGTTTCTCCGATCGCAAATCAGACTCGACGCGGTGGAAGTAGACTCAAACATTTACAGCTTGATGACTTGCGACGATAAAAAAAAACTAATTACAGTATGACGAGCACAGTCAAAGTTGTTACAAAAACTTAGCTAAATAAAATCCAACTCTTGTATTAAATTATTAATATTTTTATTAATAAAGTTTTCAACTTTCAAAAGTTAATTTTTTTTCATGATTGACCTTAAGAAAATAAAAATAATATTTATAACTTTTAATTCAAATCTTTTGCAGCAATGACCGTATTTTATAACATTCAGGTTCACATTTATTTTCTAGACGAATACGATTAGAAATACAAATTCTAAACTAAAATATTTTCTGATCGCAAAACATGTGAACGTCTAAATAACACATATGAAACAGAATGTTATAAAATATGGTTATTGCTTCAAAATATTTGAATTAAAAGTCATAAATATTATTTTTATTTTTCTAAGATCAATCATGAAAAGATATTTCACCTTTTAGAACGTTGAAAACTTTATTAATTAAAATATTAATACTTTAATACAAGAGTTGGATTCTATTTAGGTAAGTTTTTATAGCGACTTTGACTTTGCTCGTCGAGACTGTAATTAGTTTTTTTTATCATGGCAAGTCATCAAACTGTAAATGTCTGAGTCTACTTTCACCGTGTCGAGTCTGATTTACGATCGGAGAAACGAGCTATTCAAAATTGATTCTGACACATACACATGATAAAAGTTACAAATTAAGATATAAGTTGAAGGTGGAGCCAAATTAGATGCGCATTTATCCGATCGCAAATCAGACTCGACGCGATGGAAGTAGACTCGAATATCTACAACTCGATGGCTTGTGACGATAAAAAAAATTAATTATGATCCCGACGAGCGTAATTGAAGTTTGTAGAAAAAAATGCTAATCATACTTAATATTTTTTTTGTAACAACTCCAACTAAGCTCGTCAGGATCATAATTAGCCTGATTTTATCATTGCAAATCTTAAAGCTGTAGATATTCGAGTCTACTTTAATCGCGTCGAGTCTGTTTTGTGATCGGAGAAATGAGCAATTCAAAATTGAATCCGACACAAACTCATGATAAAAAATACTAATTAAGGTATAAGTTCAAGATGGAGCTAAATTTGAGATGCACGTTCCTCCGATCGTAAATCGGACTCAACGTGGTGGAAGTAGACTCTAATATCTACAGCTCGATGATTTGCGATAATTAAAAAAAGCTAGTTACAGTCCCGACGAGCGCAGTCAAAGTCGTTATAAAAACTTACCTAAATACTACCCAACCCATCAATTAAAATATTATTATTCCTTTTAAAATCAAAACCATGTGCAGCGAAGAGATCAAACACTTAACTCCGGAAATCATGATTTTGGAGTTAAGTAGAAATCCATGATTTCGGAGTTTTGTAGGAGGTTGTGATTTCTTCTTTACTTCGGAATCTGTCTTCGGAATGACTAATTTGGTGATTTCGACCAGAATTTTGTCATTCTCGCTTCTTTATAATTTATTTTGATTATTTAAAAAAAAATCGAAAATAAAGATGTTCTTCGTACATTTTGTCGGGAACACAAATAGGATTATTCTATTTTAAAACCACACTAAGAAGCACATGTTCCGTTGTCTTAATTCGCGGATGAATGCGAAGAAATTTTAGTTTATTTATAGATAGAGGTGCCTTATGAACTCGAGCAATGATTAAAGCTGGGATAAAATGCGGCTAAAGAAAAAAATTAATTCGTGGTAAAGAATTCGTATTCAGTGAAATTAAGCGATTAAAAATTTAGATAAGCCTTATAAAGACCTAAAAAGGGAATGTTTAAGTACCATATATAACTTATTGTAGTAACAAACATCATAAGAAAATTTCAAGCTTTTAAAAAGCGGCGATAAAACATCGATATAGCGGTTTTAGCATTTTTTGGAGGTATAACGCAAGATATATTGAGAAATACGATTTTAGCGGTTTTTGGCAATATAACGGTTTTAGCGGCCGATAAAGTGGATACGATATAGCATTTAGCGGCGATATAACGGTTTTAGTGGTGATATAGCTGTTTTTGCTGTTTAATTGTTATTTTTTTAGCAGATCAAGTTTTAGGTGACTTTTTCATTTTTTTTCTTTGTACTTCTAAACTACTAAGATACTTACTTATGAATTATTCAATATATTATTTTTTGAAAATGTATTTTGTGATAACAAATTAATATTATATACTATTATTAAGCATACAAATTATATTAATTATAATTTATACTTAATATCATTTGAAATAAAGTAATATGATATAAATATCGATATGGTAGTTGATAACAAATTATTATTATATGTTATTATTAAGCATATTAATTATATTAATTATAATTTATACTTAATATCATTAGAAATAAAATAATATGATATAAATATCGATATGATAGTTGATAACAAATTACTATTATATGTTATTATTAAGCATATAAATTGTATTAATTATAATTTATACTTAATATCATTTGAAATAAATTTATATGATATAAATATCGATATGATAGTTTATTGATCGTTTTATCACCGATAAAATGCTAAACGCTAAATCACTCACCCACCGCTAAACCGCGTGAACATCTATTTTAAACCTTGGAAAATTTACAGAAAAGAACGTGAATCAAACTGTAGTGCATTTAGCGTTCTCTTGCAATAGTATTTAATATTTGAATTTTTTTTTCTCAAAAAAAATATATTTGAATATTTGATGTGAATCAAACATCATGTGGCCCCAATTTGTGTGAGTTGTGATGCATCATGCATCACTACTTAATTAACCATGTTGCCATTTTTATTTTGTCTAGTTTAGAGTATCTTATCTTACCCAATTATTGATTTTTTGGCTCCTCTCTCACGTGTACTGACAAGCTCAATTTTGTGATTCGTTTGATTAATTAATTAATTTATTTATTTATTATTGTTCGATGAGATCGACATTTCCTGATGCTATGCACATTTGAATATGTTTTGAATTAATTAACATAAAGAGTTTTTCTTAGTCCTACGGGCAAGGTATTTTCATATTCATACCCATTAATTTTTTTTATCCATACTCTATCCATACTCATTAAGATTTTCTTTATCCATATCCGCAAAAAATTTCGGGTAACGAAACAGGTAACGATAGATAATGGATAAAAAAAGATAAAATTTAATAAATTTTTTTATGATTTTGACAAATTAATAGTATAAAATAAATATATACTACTAAAATACAACAATAAATATGTTCTAGATATTACAAAAATCACAAAAATTTCTTCAAATGTCACTTGTCACTAAGAAATATATTACTTAGTACTTACTAATTAAACATTATCAAAGAAATAGAATGCAAACCAATTTCTTTATATATGTACATGGTGCATTATTTAAAACAAGACATGCATATTTCAATGATGTATAGATTTTTTTTAGAAATACATATTTTTCTAGTTTAATTTAGTCAACCGTTTTCAAGCTATGAAATAAATTATAATATTTATATATATAAGCATCTAGTTTAGGAAGTAGTTGCTTTATTTGCTATGTTTTTTTTCTGCTGAGTCGTATCAATTCAAATTCGACCAGAATTTATAGTTCAACTAGCACTGAAATTTAGAATTTTCTTCATACCGAACCAAAATCTCCATATGAATTTAAAACTACTGAGGGTATTTTGGAAATTTGTAGATTTATTTATTTTTAATTATGTTAAAACAAGGATAAATTTATTAAGTTTTAGTTCTGTTCAATTTAATGACATATAACTAATTTTCTCTTATAGTGGTATTTTGAGAATTAAATAATTATGTCGTGACATATAACTAATTTTTTCTATTTTTTAAAGCCAAACAAGCCAATCCCATCCAATCTCGACCGGAACGGGATCTGGTGTTGTGCAGGACGGTGTAGAGCAGCACCTGGACTGTTCGATTTTCACTGATTGCATCAAGATTCGTGCCAAAGTATAAAGGCCTCCTGATTTCCATTTGTGGCGGTCCATCGCGAAATTGGCAATCGATCCGGACCGTCCATTTGCTGTAGCGCGCTACAGCAGATCCGGATCCATCTCGACCTAACTCGCCTGATGCATATATTTTTTTAAAAGATGTTATTAATATCAGATCGTTAAAATAAATATTATTCATAATAGCTTATACAGTTAAAACTATTATTGAAAAGATTAAAGTTAAAATATGGTATGAATTATTTAGATAAGACATGCACAAAATGTAAGTAAATTCAGAATTTAATTGATCGTTTGTTGGGCTTTGGAGATGTCTAGGTACGTTAATTTCATTAAAATCATTTTGTTAAAAAAATTAAATTACTTGCTACCATCCTTCAATGGTAAACATCTTTCAATAAAACAAAATTAGAACTCCACTTATGAAATAGAGTTTGAGATGCCTGAAATGTTGAGATTTTAGGTTCAATCTAAATCAGAATATAAATTTTATCTAGAAAAATATAAGTTGTTCCACCCTCTCTTTTTTTACAAAATACCCAATCCCCCACCTGAATTTTTTTTAAAAAAAAAGAATTTAAATTTGAATAAAATAAGTTAAATTTAATAAGTAGAAGATCTGATTGTGAATAAATAAGTTAAAGAACTCAGCTGAATATTTTGTTGGATTCTACTGACTTGATGAAAACAGATTCAGTGATTAAAATAAATCAAAATGAAAATTATTGACCCATCTAACATAAATTTCTAACTACTACGACACTGCATTTAACAAGTTAACAACCATAATATTTGTTCACAGTTTCTATTGACTCCAGCAAACCGCAAAATAAAGGCCCCCTAAATCTTCCCCATCTAAAAGAAAATTGATGTCTTGAACAAAAAGAGAACCATGTTATAAAATTATTTTCGACGGACTATTACATAATTTTTTTTATCTCATATGTTTTTTCATGAGGTGAAGAAAATAGACTATTATAGACACAAGTTGTTACGAGCTAGGTCATCAAATTGAATATATACTAGATCTCGCGCTCCGCGTGAAATTTTTTAAAAAAAACAATGAAAGAAAAAAATTGAAACAAAATCGAAAAAAATTTAAAAAAATTGCTACAAATAAAAACTGAAAAAAAATTCTAAAGAAAATTTTTTTTGGAAAAAAAAAAAATGCTACAGAAATTTCACTGTAGCACGCTACAATGACAACATTATTAATGGCAAGTGTAGCCAAACATGTTGAACTTTTTATATACGTAAGATATTGGATAAAGTTTTTAATGCAGAAGAGGACAAATAGAGCAAAAGGGACCTGAAGAGAATAGGCTGCTGATAAGTATTATTCCCTATTAGCTTCCAAATTCCAAAACCAAACATTTCAAACTTTTTGTCTTGTCTTAGCCACAGCTTTCTTGGTTGTATTTCTGCCTTATTATTCTTTGTCATCTTTTTTTTATGTTAAATTAAAGAAACAAAATTCTTCACTTCTGTCCATTGCTTTGATACATGCTTTTGTATTCACTTTTTTTTATAACAATAATCGGTACTATTAATTAATTTGATATGTCCTTACTCCATTTAAAACAAAAAAATAATTTGGATGTTGACTACTAACAAAAATTTGCTCTTTGATATCCAAATTGTTTGGTGCCATTAATTATTGGCTTGTTGTAATCGACTGACATTAACAGAGAAGAAATTTATATATATTTTTTTTTGAGAGAAAGAAATTTATGTATATTATTACATCTAAAAATTAGATGAGCACAAATTAAATGGATCAAAGTTCTTTGTGATGAAATGTGTACCGAGGTTGCAACTGATTCAAATTCGAATATAGATAATGATCACACTAAGTCTAAGTTTATCAAGAATTTATGTCTACAACATGAATTCTGAGCCACATAATTAAGAGATGCATTTTTATAAAAGTTATTAAAGAAGTCATTAAGTTGACTACTTTGGATTTTGTGCAATCAACATAATTTAATGCTGATTAATAACACATTTACACTAATAATTCAAACATTTTTCTAAATGTATGAGATATGATTTAAAGATCTTGAAGTCTAATTTCCAATGATTAAAGTTTCGAGTGAATTGGAGTTTTTTAAAGGAAGTTACGACTGTTTTAGCGAAGAAGGGTCAAATTTGACTGTCTCGCTTTCTGTTTTCTATATACTATGAATTCTAGAATTTTCTTATGTTTTTAGCCCTATAAAAGAGAATAGTATTTTGTTATTTAGCATTGAATTATTGAATATAAAAGTTGTGTTTATTTTTTGTGTTCTTTGTGACTCTTTACTCTTCTTTTTTATCATAAAATCGAGTACTGGAGTTTAACGAGCAAGATAGTTTCGGAACCACCTTGCATCAATTGATATCAGAGCTCTCTACTCTTCTCTTTTACCATAAAATCGAGTACTTAAGTTTAACGGACAGTATAATTTTGGAACCGCCTTGCGTCAATTGATATCAGAGCTCTCTACTCTCCTCTTTTATTATAATATCAAGAACTTGAGCTTAACGGACAAGATAGTTTCGAGACCATCTTGCGTCACTTTGTTAAAAATATGACATTATTGTACAATAGTTTTGATGATCTTTTGACGGAATGAATTATTATTTTGGCATTTGCATACGCCACTTCACTTGTTAGGTAAACCCATAATTATATGTTCAAATAACTAAAATTAACATGTGAGCACAACCACTGTCTGTACTGGCAAAATAATATTCCCTTCCCAACACTTGGCACATCTTTCTTCAACTCTTTTTTTTTTACAAATAAACAACATATATATATTACAATAATTCACATCAGATAACAATCAGTAAGAAGAAAAATGTAGGGGATTACGACCTTTATCATAATTAAAATGTGAGCCTAGTTGCAAAGAAGACTAGATTACTAGAAAGCTATTGGATTTTGCCAAATCAGTGGTCAAAAAGCTTATTCTGCACTTATCTGAGATTCTGGCATGATCTTTTTTATGATTGGAAGACCCAAAACCCAAATTTTATACAATTCGGTGGGGCTTTCCATGCTGATGCACTAAGCATCTTTTTAGAAGCCATCAAAAGCTTTTCAAGCACTAAATCATATCAGGTGCGCGCATCGTGCATTCCCCTCCAAAGTGTAGGTATGATGATAAGAATTATTATATATATATATATATATATATATATATGCACATAACAGCCGTTGTGATATAAGTTTTGATGTTCGAAAGATTCATACTTTTAACAATTTCCCATGCTCCATGGGAAATTGAGAAGCATAAAAAAAAGCACTGCTTTCAGAAGTTTTCAATCATAGTCAACTGGAGTATGCAATTCCTGTATATTTTGCTTTATTTTGTCCTTTATTAAACATTTCAAAGTACCTCCCGAAATTCATTTTATTTTAACCAACTAAATAAAGTTTCCATATACTTCAACTTTAAGCGTTGTAATAACAAAAATATTCGAGTTTATTCAAGTTAATTAAGGTTAAGTTTTGTTGGATCTTAATTAGGTCATTCTAGTGTCGATTTCTTTGTGGACTTTCGGATTGTTTAGGTAAATTCAGATCAAGTTTATTACAATATTATTTTTAGTTTTGAAGGGTATTTTGCGGATTAAATCATTAGTAGACTGTAAATTCTGATTAAGCGTTCGTCAAATCAACTAATCGGCTGTCAAATTCGATTATTCGGCCAATTAATTTCTCAACTAATTAAAATATAATAAAATGTGCATGTTACATTTTCAAATAAAATAATATCATAAATTCATACATTAAAATTTAATTTACTATTTTAGTTAAAATTTTAAAATATTATATTCTTAAAGATGTACATAATCATTTTCATTAAAATATTACTATTAGTATGCATTAAAATATCAACGTCGATTTTTTCGCCAAATTCTATTAATCATTAGCATAATAATTAATTATTTGACGATAACTTCATTTATAAAGCACATGGTGGTGCTAACATTCCTCCTTAATCGCCTCTCTCACGCCTCCCGCTAGAAACAAAAAATAATTAATGCTCTGCTCTGTCTGCTTTGTCCGCTCTCCTGCATGTTTTTTTATTTAGGTCTAAAGTTTTTATATTTAAATTTACAACAAAACTATTTTGTCTGTCATGTCGCTCCCAATTCTTTATATTACTGCAAGTCTTTATATTAGAAATTTTGCAGCAGTTTTTCAGCAAATTTAAATATAAAGACTTGCAAGTAATATATATTTTATTGTTTAATATAAAGACTTGCAATTTTTGCACCAATTATGCTGCAAGTGTTTATATTAGAAATTTTGCAGCAGTTTTGTTGTAAATTTAAATATAAAAACTTTAGACCTAAATATAAAGACAAGCAAGATAGCGGACGAAGCAGAACGAAACTGGACCGAATAGAGCTGAACATTATTATTTTGTCTTCTAGTGGAGCTAGAGGTGCACAAAATATTCATAACTCGTGTTCGACTCGCTAACAACTCGAGTTGTTACCGGGCCAAGCCGAGCCAGCTCGTTAACAAACGAGCTGATCTCGAGTTGTGACAAGCTCGGCTCGTGTAAGTATTGAGACCTTAACGAGTTAATCTGGACCGTCGAATTGGTTATCACCATCTCTAAATAGATCTTATCACATAGAATTTTCATGATTTTATAATTTTATTATGTTTTTTTAATATTTTGTCATTTTTCTTGCAAACAAGCTATAAACAAGCAAAACGAGCCAGCTCGAGCGATCTCAAGTTTTAACGATCCGAACTCGAGTTTCAACTCGTGACCACTTGTAGTAACGAGTCAAGCCAACTCGTTAATAAACGATCCGAGTTCGACCCAGCTCGCTAGAGCTCGGCTCGTTTGCACTCGTAATGAAAACGTGTAAGAGGACGATTAAGGAGACATTATATTTCCTCAAAGCACATTCCGTTTTCTACAACCTTCAAGAATACAAGTATGAATTGAAAAACAAATAATATCATTAGTCGTATTTAAATAATTGACACCAATATAATCAACCCAAGAGTAATTCTTTTTTTTTTTGAGAAAAGTGGGTTTTACCTACTTAAAAATTTTCAAAAATTAAAAAAGTTTATTACAATATTTACTTCCTTTATTGAAATTCACAAAAAAAAGAAATTAACATAGGTGGTGAAGAATACAAATGTGAGACTGTGAGTTAAGAATTTGGAGGTGACATTAACTTGTCTTCGGACAAATCATCTCGTATTTTTTGTTAGATCAGATTTGGATTGATTCGAAATTCAAATTCATGTTGGATTGGATGTTTCCGACTTAAAATGGCCATTTGCATTCAGTCATGTTAGATTTCGAATCGTCAAGCTTCGAATCATCTCGAGTTTCAATATATTCAGGTTGAATCTTGTTGGGTTTCAGGTTATTTATTGTTGAATTGTTTGATGTTGGATCATGTTCAGCTCATAATTTAAATAATTGTTTGATGTTGAATTGTTTGATATCACATCAATTGAATTTCTTTTAATTAATATAGAAGTCAAATCTATTCAAATTTAAATAATTTAAAGTTTCTTTATATGAGTTTCGAACTCATAATTTTTCATATAAAGATCATTGTTCTTATTCCTGAGTTGACTATTCTTAACTGAAACTTATTTTTGTTTCAAGTCGAAATTATCATCCAATATCACGTTTGATATTGGCTTGAATTTCAAATCAGATCTTGTGGGGCTTGAATTAATTGACTTCCTTTCAAAACTAGAACTAATTAGATCATAGATGTTAGTATCTTACGATACGCGATGCATATCATAGATACGTATCTTACGGTTCGATATGAATAGTGAAACTCAAGGCGAAGTCGTCGTTTATCAAAATAAATATCTTAATATGCAAGAAATTTACATTGATACCAACTTACAGTTATTAATATATCTAAAATTAAGATGGTTTCTTTAGTTATTTAGTCTTTTTTGGTTACATACTAATTACTACAATTCTTTTGTTATTTTAAAAGTAACTTAGCGTATCTGAACAACACGATGCGATACAAAATTTATCGATACACGATACATTTTACGATTCAACAACTATGAATTAGATTATGATCTGAATAGATCGGACGGACATGTTATATCCGACCAGATTTTGCCGACTTTACATTCAACAATTAAAATACTTTGGCATACAATGTAATTAACATCGATTGACATATTCACAATTCGAAGTCATATCCGCTGTCATTATTGTGATGGCAGAAATTTGTCATTGTTTCACTGACAAATGGACCCCACAAATAGTGAGATCCTCTGAATCAAATCACAACCGTCTAAATTTAAGACAGCGAATCAAATTTAATAACAGCGAAGTATGATAATAAAATAACGACAGAATACGAATCCTCCACAATTCCACACAGACATGTGATACAAGGTCATTTTGGTTGTAATCACGCATCCATCATTTGATTCGTTTCCGCAGTTATGCAAAGAAAAACGATAATTTTCGGGGACAAATCGAGGTGGGCCCACTTGTACAGAAAATTTGGTGAACAAGGATGACTGTAAACCAAATATGTTCCTCGCATATTCCTCCTCGTCTTCAGCTTGTTTTTATCTGAATCGTTCAAAATTTATCTAACAGTTAAAACACCTGTTTTTTGAATCAAATCACAATCGTTCGTGATAATCGATCGATTAATGACGATCAGATCGAAGCAAGCACAATCCTGCTCGTATTTGATACGAGCAGCAGATTCGGATCCGTACCAAATATAGATGCAAGGTATATTAAGCAAATTTGTATGCTAGGGAAGTGGGTTTATTGAGAACATGCAACTTTAATAATATTTGCCCATCAATCATTGATGCAATTCGATGCCTCCATTAATGGTTCGTTTCTTTATTAGGCAAAGCCATATGTGATATATTTAGTTTATTTGACTTTTGCACTTGTAATCCTACCCTATTCTCTAATTACAGAATGTGTCAAAATAAATAAAAAATCGAAAACACATATACAGAGGGCGGATGCAAAGGGTAACAAGGAGCGAGTGTCTCCTTGAAAAAAAAAATCTAAAATAATTTAATGTATTTATACAATTTGTTAATTATTTTTTTTTTGCAAAACAACAATATATATTTAAAAATATGTGTTATTTTGTTTTCTGAAAGAAAATTATAAATATTAGCTCCTAACGAAAATATTGAATCCGCTACTGCATATACACATATATATATGTGTAATATAGAATCTAGTCCTCAAGTATGATCAGTCCAAGTTGCAAGGAAAATATGTATATATTACAAAAAAATATTAAGCATAACCCACTAAAATAGTTTTTAAAACCGATCCTTTTAAATCGGAGTTGGATTTAAAACCGAACATTAAGTTATCTTCGATTTTAAAAAGACTTTTAAACCGGACAGTAACAAGAGGACCGTTTTAAAGGGGTTTTTAACACCGGACGGAGCTTTAAAACCGGACGAAAGGAGGGGTCCAGTTTTAAAGGTGATGTTTTAAAACCGGACGGGAGGTTTGGTCCGGTTTTAAAGAGTTATTTAATACCGACGGTTGTTACTTGTTTCAGTCTGGTTTTAAAGGGGTATTTAACACCGGAATTCTTGCCGAGTCCGATTTTAAAAGTTTCCTACGGCTCGACCTGTGCTTCTTTAATCCGCATCGTCCATTTGAAATCAATCCAATGCTCATTAACCATTCAGATAATACCAACGGATTGCTCCCTTCTTTTCCCTCTCCCGTCTCTATATAACATCTTTAATTTTCATTTCATCTCTCATTTCTCTCTATCTCTCAACAATCAAAATCATACTTAGAAAAACCCTTCTAATAATTAGTGAAGATTTGAATAGTTGATTAAGATTTATTTTGAAGAATATTGAAGAAGAGATTCGAAGAAGATTTAATTGAAGATTTCATTTTTTTCTTCATATTATTTAATCTTTGTTGAAATTAATAAATATTCATTTTAATAATTTTAGCTTTACAAAATATGTGAAATTAGATGATTTTTCATTAAACAAAATAATATCTTAGGTCATTTCTAGAAGAAATTTTAAAATTTTAGATTATTTATAAAATTATATTCAAGAAGTTTTTAGAAAATTTCTGAAAATTCTAGGTCATTTTGAAAAAAGCGGATAATAATGTGTAAAACTCTTTAAAACCGGACAGAAACAATGAGTCTGATTTTAAAGGGTCCTTTAAGAGCAGACAACAATTCAGAGTCCGATATAAATGATGCCTTTAAAATCGGACCGAAACAATGGGTTCGGTGTTAAAAATATTTTTAATAGCGGACAATAATGTTTGTGTCCGATTTTAAAAGTCCAACTTTTTAAACTGAATCGCTGTAACTTTTAACAGTTCTTCTAATAACAGCGGCTCTATGTCCGATTTTAAAAGTCATTTTAATCCGCTTCTAAAAATTGAATTTGTCGTAGTGTTGTTGTTGTGACCGCATGACTAGATACTCATGTTATATAATGGACAATCATAAAAAATGATGTCACAGTACAACCTTCAGTACACTCGTTCAAAATGATGTCACAGTACACTCGTTCCATATTTATTAAGTCTTCAGTAAACACTTCCTTGTTCTAAACCTCTTAATACTTTGGATTACGCTTACACATTAATGAAAATATGAAATAGGCTAGTTGTACAAATTTGGGGTAAGTTTAGGGCTTTTAGGCAGTTGGCATTTTTCTCAAAGAAAAAGGTATCAGTTTCCATGTAATGCGGTTGTTATACAGCAGAATATATCTATATATATATATATTTTGAGAAGACAGCAGAATATATACAAAGAATTTTTTTTTTTTTTGAGTAAAAGCCCGTAGGCAACAAAGAAATTAAGTATACCATGAAGTCAGTGCGTACTATATATGTTGACGCCACTGAACAGACAACATGTCAATAATATTTTATGTTAGATGTCAACAGTATTTGTGTGAAAGGTATTGATCCCATGAATGAAATAAAAATATTAAAAAAATGAAAAGATCTCTCTGCAAACTGCTATGTTTGTGTAATGATTCTATATATATATATATATATATATATATATATATGCAGTTGTACCCATATAGAAAATATTTCAGGGATATATGAGCAAAATCTTTGACAAAAGGCTAACCAGCTAGCATCCCAGACCCATAAACAGTACCTAGAATTCATACCAGTACTGGGAACATAGTTTTTTTTTTTTGACGTTAGGGAACATAGTCACATAGATCCTTGGCTTTACTGGCAACCAAAATAAAAATCATTAAAAGCTCAGTACCTTTTGTTAATCATTTTCTCATGATATGATGATACCAACAACAATAATCCAAACCATAATTGGCATCACATAAAACAAAATCACAAACCCAGCAAAACCAAATCTCTCCCAATTAAGAAGCTCATAAGATAGAATGTAGAAACCATATCACAAACAGAGACTTGGACAAAGCTTCTCCACTGAAAAGTTAAGACTACATAGATTCTACACAAAACAAAACAAAAAATAGAGCACCGGATTCTAAAATAAATAAGAAAAGAAGATGAAAAGAACATAGTAATCCTAGATAGGCCTGCTTCTCTTTTGAGCAGCTCGTGCGTCTCGAACAGCACCGGCTGATTCGCCGTCTGAGTCGACTGACCTGGAAAAGGAACTGGAAAGCTCCGCGTAGAGGTCGACCACACGCCTTATGTTGTTGTTGAGTTCTCGAATTAGACCGACATTTTTTCCGAGGTTGTCAGGTAGTTTTGATTCATGGTTCTGATTTATCTCATTGATTAAGAGCCTGTTTTGCTCAAGTATGCTTTGAACTTGCACAAAACTCTTTTGAAATGTTTGCATCACCCTGTTATCTCCTTCCATCTCCCACTGGTTATCTTCTCTTTTTTTTCCCTCTTCTTCTTTGAGTGTTAAATAGACAAAAGCACCCTCTTGTTTCCTTTCCTCCTCTCTTTTTTATTATATTCTAACTATCGTCTTCTTTTCTCAGGTTGATTGCATCAACACCTGGAATTTCAAGAACATAGATTTGTTACGGATAAGTGAGGTTTACCTCATATTTATAGCCCACACAATGAAATTGTGTGGAATTTACAAAAACGACAAACGTAGGTACCAAATTGCAAATTGCTAAACTGCATTAAATAGCGAAATAAAATAGAATGAAGGAGAGAATCAAGGATGATTAATAGAGAGGGGGGAATATATTGGGAGAAGAAAGAAGAAGCAAGCAAGGTACAGCACAGGAGGCAAAAGGTAATGTGAAGTAGAGCGTAAAAAAGCAAATAAAAAGATAAGAAAAAAACAGGGGTTTTTCTGCACCTTGTATACTTTTCAGAAAAGGGAATCGGATGGGAAAAGCTGGTTCTCTCTCTCTCTCCCTCTCTCTCTCTTTCTAATGTGATAACGCACAATGCCAAAGCTGAACCGCAGCAGATAAAGCCCGCATTGAAATCAATTAACTCCATTTTGTCTCCTAAAAAGATCAAATTCTAAACAACAAAACCCAAAGAAAACTTTTGCCTTTTTCCAACTCTAGACAGATATTGTTTGTGTAACTGGTTTGTGCTGGATTTCTGATCGGTTGGTTTTCTCCTCTACAACCAAGTAAATTTAAAACCACTCTCACAAAGCTTAAAATCACTTTCCACCAAAATTTAGAGAAAATTTGAGAAGCTTCCAAGTGTTAAGTGTCGGTGTCTCAACAAATAGTATTAAAGAAGTTTATTAACTGAAGTAGAGAAAAAAAGACAGAAATTCAATTGTAGACAACCTTTGGAACACTAACATTTCTTGAGAGAGAGAATATTGTAAATTGTGGACATACCTGAGAAAACTTGGAAATCTTGAACATTCTCCAGTAAAGAGAGAGGAGAGAGAGGAAATCTCAGAGAGGCAACAGAGGTGGGGAGATGAGAGAAAGGACGAGATTAAATCGAATCAGGAAGGAAAGGTACACGCTTTCCTGTAGATACATAATACAATAAAAAAAGCACATAAAAAGAGTGCACAGAGAGAGAATAAGAGGAAGAGGAAGAGGAAGAGGGGTAGATTCGTCAGTCACGGAAGGAATTAGGGAACTCTTTCTCGTTGCACCGCTAAATTACAACACCTCAGACCAGATCTTCTTCCCCGGTTCCTCTGCGGCTCTCACGGTGAGATCCTTCATGCAACTTAGTGGGTTTATTATGTGTGTGTCAGTGTGTGTGTGTGTGTTATAGACAGCCAAACTAATGATTGAAAAAGATGTTTCTGGGTTATAACAACATTCATAAAACTATATAATATTATAATTGGAAAAAAAAATTGTCTACATGTAATTTAAGTAATTATAACAAGTTTTTGAAGTGTTATAACAAAACAAATTCTGCAAATAATTCGTGAACTATGGAAAATATTTGTAAAATTAGTGAAAAAAATTTGACTGTTCGACAAAAGTTCAAAATCGTTTAACTAGTCGATTCATTTGAAAAGGCATTGAAGAGAAAAATTAGATCTGTGATTGTATAGTGCTCAATTTTGAATCAATAAGGTTTCAGTTAGACTCGTTTTCCTTTCATCCATATTTCGATTGCTCCAGTTTTATTGTGGGTTTTGAATCGTTTAAATGTGAAGATCATTCATTTCTGGGGTTCAGAGATTCATGGATTGGAATTCGGATCATCTTGTAGTAATAATATAATACAAGTGGGAACATAGGCAACATCACCTGTTGTGTTCTAAATTTGCTTCTAAAAAACATGCCTCTAAAAAAAATCCTAATTTAAATTCGACGGCTGTGATCAAATTTTCTGCCCAATTTACATATTATATTACTAATTTAAAAGTCCTAATCTAATTTGGTAAGCAGTGGAGTCCTGAGTCGTGTCGAAGCATAATAAGAGATAGGGGTCGATTGAGATTGACATGTAATGAAGCAGTAAAAATGACTTGAATGTATGGAATGTCTTCAAAGAGTTGGAGTCAGAAAAAAATGAGTGAAAAATTAGCAATTCACGTACCAAAACTATGACATTGGTTAGAATTGATACTAGTAGAATTGTTCGACTTTTTGTCACGATTAGAAACGTATGACATTGTTTAGACTCATATAATTTATAGCATAGTCAATATTGTTATTATTACTATTATTACTAAGTATTATTAATATTATTTTTATTATAATATTATGATAAGGGATATAATGACTCCACTTTTATGTGCCTCCATGATGCCTTCCAATCTACATTATTCATTAAAATCAATGAATGATCTAGATTTAGATGCATAAAAATATGTGCATGATGAATGGTGTGAATTTTGGAGGCACACACAAGTAGAGACATTATATCCCTCCTCTATTATTATTTGTATTTTTCGTCACTTTGATTGAGTTTCATTTCTAGCATATCCAGCTTGTTTGGGACTAAGTGTTTTGTTGTTGTTGTTGTAATGCCTAATATTTACCAATGTGTCTCAAAAAATATATATATATATAGAGAGAGAGAGGGGGGGGGCTAGGGTGCTCCATGGAGCACCAAACCCCTGATACTCCACACCGTATCTCCAATTTAAAAATTTCAACGATCGATCCAAACCGTTGAACATGATCTACATATTCAAATCTACTTGGAGATTGAATTTTACATTTTTTTTTTTGCTATTTTTAAGAGAGGTAGGAAAACTTTTGTTGGTCCAGAAACCGTTTGATTAGCAACTTTTCTACCTCTTTAAAAAATAGCAAAAAAATTCAAAAAAATATATAATTCAATCTCCAAGTAGATTTTAATATGTAGATCATGTTCAACGGTTCGGATCGGTCGTTGGAATTTTCAATTTGGATATAACGGATGTGGAGCACGAGCGATTTGGTGATCCATGGAGCATCCTAGCCTTTCTCTCTCTCTCTCTCTCTATATATATATATATATATATATATATATATATATATATAGAGTTGTGCTAAAATACTTTATAAAGCACCAACATACATATACTTTAGGCTCCTATCTCGAGATATAAATTGCAAACAACCGATCAAGACCGTTGAAAATGTTCTCCATACTAACAAAAATTTGGAGACCAAATTTTACATTTTTAATTTTTTTTTTACTATTTTATCGGATGGTTGCAAAGTTGGTTAAATTGAATGTTTGTAAATCGTTAGATTAATGAATTTTCCACCTACCCGATAAAATAGTAAAAAATTTCCAAAAAATGTAAAATTTGGCCTCCAAATTTTTGTTAGTATGGAGAACATTTTCAACGGTCTTGATCGGTTGTTTGCACTTTATATCTCGAGATACGAGCCTAAAGTATATGCATGTTGGTGCTTTATAAAGTATTTTAGCACAACTCTCTCTCTCTCTATATATATATATATATATATGGATAAATTACCGTGCTACGCGAAGTAAAATGAGTGTTTTACTTCGGCATAAAAAACACACACCGACAACTTAAATAGATGATCTAAGTTGCTCAACACAATCTAGACATCAAAATCTCCTAGAAAATAGTATTTGAGCATTTTTGGAGCTTTGTAGCTATGTTTTTAGATTTATTGAAAATTGACACATTTAAATATTAAAAAATAACACTATTTAGTGTTATTTTTAATAAATCTAAAAATATAGCTACAAAGCTCCAAAAATGCTCAAATTCTATTTTCTAGGAGATTTTGATGTCTAGATTGTGTTTAGCAACTTAGATCATCCATTTAAGTTATCGGTGTGTGATTTTTTATGCTAAAGTAAAACACTCATTTTACTTCGCGTAGCACGGTAATTTATCCCTATATATATATAAATGCTACGGTGCACAACGAAGTCAAGATTAGATTTGGCATCATGCTCAAATTTTAAATAAAATTTTTGAAATAATTGATCCAAACCGTCCAATGTGATCTCCATATTGAAATCTTACTAGAGACCAATTTTTTAATTTTTTTACTATTTTTAGAGTGGTATGAAATTTGTTGATATAATGATTTCTGGACCATCCAATATGACTGATTTTACACCCTTCTAAAAAATAGTAAAAAAATTCTAAAAATGAAAGTTGATTTATAGTAAGATTTCAATATGGAGATCACATTGAACGATTTGGATCGACCATTTAAATTTTAAAAATCAAATTTGAGCGTGATGCCAAAACTAATCTTGACTTCGTAGTGCACCATAGCATTTCTCTCTCTCTTTATATATATATATATATATATATATATATATATATATAGTTAGTCTAAAGTACTTTATAAAGTACGAAAGTGCATATACTTTAGACACATATTTCACAATACAAAGGGTAAATGGCCGATCCGAACTATAATGTTGTCCATATTAATATATACTTGGAAACCAAATTTTTTATTTTTTGAAAATTTTATACTATTTTATTGGATGGGTAGAAAATTCATTAGATTGTTGAATTTTCTATCTATCCGATAAACTAGTAAAAAAGATTCAAAAAATGAAAATTTTGGTTTCCAAGTAAATTTTAGTATGGACAACATTTTCAACGGTTCGGATCGAACATTTACACTTTATATTGTGAAATGTGGGTCTAAAGTATATGCTCTTTCATGCTTTATAAAGTACTTTAGTCTAAATCTATATATATATATATATATATATATAGAGAGAGAGAGTTAGGTTAAAGTACTTTATAAAGCACAAAAGTGTATATACTTTAGACCCACATCTCATAATACAAAGTACAAATGACTGATTCGGACCGTTAAAAATATTTTCCATACTTAAATCTATTTGGAAACTAATTTTTCATTTTTTAAAACTTTTTTACTATTTTATTGGATGGATAGAAAATTTGTGAAATTGGAAGTCTGTAAATCATTAGATTGTTGAGTTTTCTACCTATCCGATAAAATAGTAAAACAATTTCAAAAAATAAAAAATTTGGTTTCCAAGTAAATTTTAGTATGAACAACATTTTCAACGGTCCGGATCAGCCATTTGCACTTTGTATTGTGAGATGTGAGTCTAAAGTATATGCACTTTCGTACTTTAGCCTGACTATGTATATAGGCTAGGGTGCTCCATGGAGCACCAAAATGCTCATGCTCCACATCGTATCTCTAATTTAAAAAACTTCAATGACCGATCTACATATTGAAATCTACTTGGAGATTGAATTTTACATTTTTTTGAATTTTTTTGCTATTTTTAGAGAGGTAGGAAAATCACAACTTTTGTTGGTCCAGAAACCGTTTGATCTGCAACTTTTCTACCTATTTAAAAATTAGCAAAAAATTAAAAAAAATGAAAAATTCAATCTCCAAGTAGATTTCAATAGGTAGATCATTTTCAATGATTCAGATCAGTCATTAGAGTTTTCAAAATAGAGATAACTGACGTGTAAAATTGAATCTCCAAGTAGATTTCAATATGTAGATCATGTTCAACGATTCAGATCGATCCTTGAAATTTTCAAATTGGAGATAAGATGTGGAGCATAAGCGATTTGGTGCTCCATGGAGCATGGAGCATCCTACCTATCTATCTATACAGGGACGAATCTAGGATTTCCATCAGGGGAGGCAAGATCTGTAATTTTTTCAGGAGAAAAAAAATAAGGCACATTTTTAAATATACATGATTATTTAAAAAAATGAAAATCGTACAAATATACAAAATTATTTTGCAAATTTTTTCCAGAGTGACCTCACTTAAATCCGCCCTTGCATCTCTCTCTCTCTATATATATATATATATATATAATCCACGTATGAATATTCCTGCTGGTAGAAATGACAAACATATTTCTTTTTTTTTATTAAAGCTAACTTCAAGACGGTGCCGGCCTCCAAAAAATTGGAAGCAACAAAATCCAATATTTACAAAGAGTACGGTGCTACTTAGCAAAAAAATAAAAACAAATAAAAAACAACTAAAACAAACATATTTCTTTTTATAATATAAAATTTGAGAACTTGTTTTTTATGTATATGTAATTTTAGGCCCGGTGAATACAGGCCGGGAAGGAGAAGATGACCAGGATAAACATAAACCTGTCCTGGACCGGTCCGGTCCATTGCCGTCCCTAAGATTCTCATAAAGAAAGATGAGCGTTAAGTGTCCATTCCCGACCCATCTAAGACCCACTGTTGACTGTTGTCGTCTTGTCGATGCTTTTAAGGGATTGATTGTCCATCTTGGCCCAATTGACATTCTTGGCCCAATTATTTTGTATGCTATGCTGCGTTGCCTGCGTAGGCATAGGCGCTGCGCTGCGCATAGCAAAGTTTGTGGCTATTCTGTTGTTCTGTATCTGGGCTTGGCAACCCCAACTGGTTAGAATAACTTTTCTGATCAGATGGGTTGGGTATTTTCCAAAGAAAACTAGCGTGCTCTTCTTTTGTGCATTCACCTTCATAAATGACGGTCAATCTTCGTTGAAATTAAATATTTATAATTATGAATGTATTTAGCAAGTTTACATTATAACAATACGGGAGCTGATATATCATATATGGATACGAAATGGTCGATATGCGCTTGTTGATTTGTTGATCAGATCAACAAGCGCTTCTTCGGTGCATTGTTTTGTAGTTGAAAAACTAAAACAATCTATTTGCATAATTAATCATCTAAATGTATTATTAATTATTGACTATTTTACTGACAAAAAAGGACATCAAGACAGATAGTATAAGAACATATCAACTGAACAAATTATACAACAACAAACAATAAGAACAAATGCATTGTTTTGTTTTGTTGTATGATCACTAAAATAATTTATCAGCATTCTAACCATCTAATGTACACAATAACTATCTAGCATGCACAAAAATATTTTGAATACCAATAACAAAAATAGATTCATAACGAACTGGTACCAACCGCATCTACTATTTCACATTTATTATGTCAAACATTACAATTTAACAATGAGGACAGCATCATTGTTAACTAAATTTGGTTGTTAATATGGCAATATATATACCCCATAACATACAACACAAGCAATTATATACCTAATATAAGTTTACCATTATGTACTGCATCTCTGATATATGAAGCTGATCAACCAAGTAACCAACACAAAAAGGCTGGTCCTAGAACATACAGTTTGGAAGCAAAAGTCTTAGCAAATTTGAGGTCAAATTTATGATACAGCTCCTAAGAAAAAGGGAAAAAACAAAAAGAACCCATCATATCATACCCTTAGCAGGAGCCTCAAACAAAAGCAAAAACCCCATAATACATCTATATAAGAAATAAAGGGGAACAAAAAGAAAGCAAATAGCTGATAATAGTTGCTACTCCGGCTACTAATTGAAGAAGCTGTGGAAAGAGCTTGGCCTCTGAGCCTTCTCTATTTTGCTGGGATCAGAACCTAGAGCAAATGGATTTGATTTTGCCTCCATTGTGAGATCGATTGTCAAACCATTTCCATATCCTTTTGTTCCAAATTGATCTATACACCACTTTCCTTCGCTTGGTTCCTTCGCCACAACGTTATCCACCCTACAATAGTTTGTCAAATTATTAAAAAAAGAAGTATAATAGATTCAATTGGAGATTTTGAGTCAGAAATACAAGCTATCCATTCAATCAACAAGAGGTGAACCTGAGCATATTACAGACCGACTGTACTGAAATATTGTTTATTAGCACTAGTTTGATAAATGTTTTCTCTCGTTTATTTGCTTGTTTGGTTTATGTGGTGTCTAGTTTTATAATCTTCTCAGTCAACTATTTTGCGATCCTCCAACCTAGAATGTCTACTACAGAAGAAAGAAAGAAATTTGAAATAAGGCTCCTTAGATTTCATTAATCTGGCTTTCTACGTGCTGATAGGATGTTGACCATTACTGGTACATCCATGTGTAATTGCCCTTCTGCATGACAGCATTCTTCCTAAGTTTTTCAAAATTTAACATTTAGAATTTATCTTATGATTTTTCCTATCAATCGTTCATCTTGTTATTATCCAAACAAATTCGGCTCCAAAATTTCAGATGCATACTAATTATATTTATACTAGTTAGATAATTCACAAAAGTATATATACCTATGGTTATCATCACCCAAAGACAACCCAATACCACTACTGGTACTCTGAGCTCTAAAAGAGGAATATGGGGAGTATGAGTTTGAATGGAGGTTGTGGGTCCCACTTGAAGAGGAATAAGAACTACTGGTATTTGCAGTGGCAAGAGACAATTCCACAAGCTTTCTTGAACGGTTCTTCCCTCTGTGCATATGCCTCTCGCAGTACTTGGAATCACCATATGCCTCTCTAGAGCATCTCCATTTTTTACCATCTGTTCTTCTGCACCTACCGGGTTCCGGGTCCTCAACTCTCCGCCCGAAACCTGTTTGGAAGCACCCCCATCCTTCTGCATCATTTCAAATTAGCTTTCAGTTGAGTAAATCAGTAATCAGGGGTTGATTGAAGATCATCGGTGTCTTTTTTTTTCAGAGGGTAATTAAGAGATAACAGCACGTAAGTTCTTACACGTATGTTTAATTATTTTGTTTGACAACAGATTCAGCTCACGAAAGTGGAAGAAAAAATGATTCATTGTGTTATCCTTTCTACAAACTTCTTAGGTTCAAGTATATGAAATGAGTAACAAAATAAATGTCATGCATTTCGTTCATTTGTTAATAATGTTTGTCTCAAGTCTCTGATACTTCACTTCTATCAGAAGGAGAAAAAGTCTCTGAGACTTATATGCCATAATCCTTAACAACATACAAACTTCATATTTACTTGGGTTTTTTCAAGAAAGATGAAAGCTTCCCCTTGGTAACAAATCAAAGCTCAAACATCCATTTATACCTGGTGAACCATAACTAGTTGGAGTGTGGGAAGGAAGAAACCCAAAACCGGGAGAAGCAACGCCGGGACCAATGGAGAGGTCCATTAGAAAGCTCTTCTTGATTGGCATGATGAGGTCAGAAGGGATAGGAAGGCCAGAAGCCAAATACTTGAAAATCAACGCTTGTTGCTCTAGCTCTTTCCATTGGGATGAAGTGAAGGGGTACATCTCTCTGCCTTAGCTTTCTCTAAAAATCACTGTTAATATTTCGAAAAAGAAGAGAAGAAATGGTGTGCAAGTGAGAGTATCTGCTAGAGAAGAACAGAGCAGCTCTTAAATCGGCATCTTTCAGTGTCTCTGTTTTTTTCCCAAGTGCATGAATGTGCAATTTTTTCTATTGGCCGACAAAAGAGTTCAAATTCCAAAAAGTTTGGGTTTTATTAAAGTCAGAAAATACTTTGTACCACCTGAATTTTTGCATCAATTATATAATATAATATCGTGAATAAAAAAACGAAATAAATTATATATATGTACAATGTCAATATGTACCGAAAATAATTTTAATTCCATAAAAACACAATATGGATTTGTTGTTCAATAGTTAGCAAATCTTTAAAGTTAAGTCTTCCATAATAAAATAAAATTTAGTACAAGTTTATTTGATATTACAACGTGTGTTATCGTCATAAATTATATTGTAGATAAAACTATGATATCCACACAAATATTATGTTATAATACTTTAATTAGACTGCTTGTTCCAATTGACCAACTTAATTTAAATAATTCTACCTTCAATATTTCATAACCTGAATTTTGGTTACCTGATATTTCACTATTGACATAATGTCACTTGCATAGAGAAGAATGAATAAATTAATTATATTATATTTGAATTGTCAATATGTAAATTAATAGAGCATGGCTAAAATAATATGCATAGTACACCACATAACGTACTATGCGTCCATTTGTATTTAATTTGGTCATTAAATTGATATTTAAGTTGCTCAATAAATTCTTCATATCAAAATCTTATAGGAAATAAAATTTCGTGATTTTTAGAGCTTTTTTGCTATTTTTTAAATATTTTTTAAAAACAGCCCAGAAATGGCACTTTGTAGTATTAAATCTGTATTGTTTTTAAAAAATATTTAAAAAATAGCTAGAAAGCTCTAAAAATCACGAAATTTGATTTCCTACAATATTTTCATATGAATAATTTATTGAGCAACTTAAATCTCAATTTAATGACCTATATCAATATGCATAGTACAAAATGAGGTGTACTATGCATATTATTTTAGCCATGCTCAAATTAATAATTTAACATTGTGACGAACAAAATATGAAATGTTTGTTGTTGAACAATTATTAGCGAGTCTTATCATAATACTCGTAATCTAGTACAAATTTATTTATTATTACAATGTATTATTATCATAAATTAATGTAGATAAAACTATGATAATTTGCAAAAATATGTGTAAATAATACTTTAATGTACTTGTTCCAATTGATAATTTTATTTTAAATAATATACCTTCAATACTTCATCGTAGTCTTTATTATTGAATACAATAGTTTAACTATTTCAAAAATTAACTTGAACGGTTCATTAAATTTTTTAACCGGGTACATGAAAACAAAATAAATCAATTTGTGTTAGAAAAAGTAACATACAAAAAAATATTCATAAAAAATTTTATAAAATGCATATTTCTTCCAGACCTTGTATATGTCTATTATATTACAATTGCACACTCCTGCAATTGATAGAAAATTTCAGTTGGTCTTCGCATTTGTTTTATTGCATGTTAGTGGAGAGATTAAATGGGGAGCAATTAAGGTGTGGTTGGTTTGTCTGAAGAGGAAGTGTCATTCAGTCAAGGGGACAGAGTAAAGACTGCAGGGATGCAGAGCTTATTCAAAATGGAGATGTATATTTATATATAAAAGTGAGCTCCTAACAATCCTCTATTAACAGCTCTCTTAGGCTTCTTTCTAACTAATTTTAGTTTAAATTAATTATGTTAACTTTTTTATAATAAAAAAACAAAAGGAGAAAACGAAACAATAGACCAAAATAAAAGGAAAAAAAGACTTTTTGAACTTAAACTAAAAAAATGAATTAAATGATTTTTTTAATCATTAAAAAAAATCGTTTAATTCATTTTTTCTGAGTTTAAGTTCAAAGTCTTTTTTTTCTTTTTATTTTAGTTCGTTTTTTCGTTTTCCGAGCTAATTTCTATTTTTCAAAAAATGAAAATTAACACTGCAGTGTCTAATATTTAATATAGACATTGAAATATTTTAATAATACGGATTTCAAGTTTTTGTACTACATCAAAACTGCATATTTATAGTAAGACTTTCAACTCTATAAGTCAATTTTGCTTCTATTTTGCTACACTTTTTTAATTCAATTATGTGTATGTATAATAAGAGATGGTAGAGATGAAAATGCTACATGTTATTGATCTGGTGTGCGGGAGGATGGTGAGAGTAAGTTGCCAGAGTTAGGATTAGGGTTTAGGAAGGTTGTGGGAAGGAGAAGGGCTCGCCAGGCTCCTTTAGGGTTGTTAATGAATGTGTTACGGTTCATGTCTGATTCAGTTTGCTTATTAGAATTTGAAGTTCATGATCAAATCAAGTCCATAATTATTTATTAATATTCAATCTATGTCTACTTCATCTTATAACATAATAGTGTTCACTATTTGTTCATAAGCTAACCATACAGGCTTGATTCTGGACACTACATTGCATAATCAACTTTAAATGAAAGCTCTTTCATCACTTATCGAATAACTTAGGTTTAGCTTCGTGTTTTTATGTGCGAATAACTTAGTTCTCTTTTTTGCGAAAGAGAGAGTTAGAACTTGATTAGTCTATTGAAATGTTTGAACATATTTATATTTAATCTCACATTAAGCCTGCAATTAGTTCACAATTAGTTCAGTTCAGCTTTAGCAATTGGACTAAACTTCAACCAAGACCAAGAAATAGATCATTTTATAAATGCTCATAGTGTTCAGTCAATTTTATCCATGAACTGTCATGTTCATTAGCAGTCCTAGGCTCCTTAAGAGGGGATACGCTCTATGGCTCGCTCACGAAATAAAAGCGAACAATTGCATTCAATTATTGTCGTCGAGAAAAATTGTTTTCTTTTTGAGAGAAAAAATGTTCTCAGATGTGGGGGACGCGTAAGGAAGAGGGGAGGACGTGAAGTTATATTTACTCTATAAAAAAATATAAAAATATGATAATAAATATAGCACTAATTTAGTATAAATATATTAAAAATATTAAATATAGCACTTATTTAGTATATTTACTCTATATAAAAAAATGTGATAATAAATATAGCAATAATTTAATATATGTTGCCCAATAAAATAAGCGGATATCAGCAGAGAGAGAAATCTGGTGAAGGTAACAGCGCTCGTGTAAGCTTTAATTGTATTTTGCAGTGTCCCTGCTTTTATTATTATCCTCTTACCAGTAGTAAGTTTGCTCTTTAATGCTTGTAAAAATTTTGAATTTTCACTTCATGACATCACAAATTCACAATCCCTTCTAAATTATTATTACACAAAGCACATGAAAGTAACCTACATTATAACTTTACTATATAATAGTTTTACACATCTCTAAATTAACAAAATGTATAAACTTAATGATACATATTTAAAAGTAAAACCAACTTACTATTCAAGAAACAAATATCTTTGCAACTTGCAATTTTTTTTTCTTGCAAATGGAAAAGGATTTTGTAACAAAAAAATAAGGGAAAAAAGAGAGGTAGGAATGCAAAATGAACAAATGATAGTTCAGAAGTTGGTGTCAGAAGGGAGCAGAGGATGCTGGCACAGATACAGTAGTGTAGTGTAGTGCGGTGTCTTTAAAATTATAGTTTATTTATTAATGAGACCTGAACAGAGAGCAGGTGCGCTGTGTCAGACTGTCAGTTCCTCCCTTAAGCACTGACATTGTAACCTGCATCTCCTGCTTCCCTCTGAAACCATTTTCTGCCTCTTGTCTGCTACTTTTGCATATCAGCCCTCGTAATTACACAATATTAGATTAGAGCATAGGATACTATTGGCTTGTTAATGTACATGTTTATATCTGGTATTCTGGTTTGAAATAGAACAAAATTTGTTGATTTTATGTATTTTTTTTTGTTGCCAAAGAGCCTGTATAGTAAAAGGAAGGCGATTGCACTAAATTTTCTTTAATAACATTTCAAGACCTTTTTGTAAAACAAATAATAAACTCGATGGACCACGATTTTATTACTACATAAAATATTATGTCAAAGATAACTGCATAAATTCAAGCGAGTATTGTGTGTTCAATACAATCTATTTGTTTATTTAGATTAGACCTTGTATTTTTCGTTGTTTCTCTTCAGCTTCTTTATTTATTTATTTATTTTTACAGATGTTTTTAAGAGCAAAATTATAATCATATTCAGATTATTTTCAAATTCCAAATTTTATATATATGTCTTGTTTAAAGAAATTGTGGCGAGGTGTTGGGTAATTCAGTGCCTATTGAATATTTGTAATGTTTTAGCCAAACCTCCCTCAAATATTTGTATTTACTTTAACACTAACAAAACAAAGCTACAGTGTTTAGTAACACATCTCAACTGTGCATTGACAGCCCTTTAAATAACGATCTTACTGTTGCTTTTGATGCACAGTCTTACAATGAAGATTCACAATTTGTGTCCCTGATTGTTGTTTGTTTATAATTCTATTCGTGGTGCAATATTGTAATACTCAGTGCCTTAAAATCGGTCGTCAAGATCGATTAATCATCCGATTAATTATTGTCGGTGGTTAAATCGTCATGTATGATATATACTCATATTTTGCAGTTATAAACGATTAGTTGGTTACAAAATATGATTAATTATCTATTAAACCAATTAAAAAAGTTGTAAAATTCAATTAGTTAGACAATTAATTTTCTAAATTAATTAAAATATAATAAACATGTGAATACCATATTTTAAAATAACTAAAATATTATGAATTCATTCATTTAAAATTTTATTTACTATTTCTTAAATTAAATTAGTTAATTATATTTTTTTTATAAAAGTTAATTATATTTTTAAACATGCAATAACTTTGTTTTCTTGAATTATTAATATATTTATATATATTAAAACATGAACAATAAATTGTTCGAAAATACATCAAATACATTCCGCTTTTTAAAACATTGATAACACCATCAATCTTTATTTATTGCACAATATTAATTGCTCACACCAATGAAATGACATTAAATACACATTTAAACACACAATGTGCTATATAAATGGTCTTATTGTAAGTAACGGAGGTACACTGAAATTAATATGGTGCCAATTAACTATATGTAAAGAATAATCTATGAAAATTAGTTTAAATTTACATGTTGTAATTGGAGTCTGCAAATTTTAGTGAGTCATTTGATCTCACACTTACTATGTGACTCCGTCACTGCTTATTGTGCCAACATATAATACCAGTAATAATATGAAATGTTTGCTATACTTATGCAAAACACCAAAAGCAAGTGCCAAAAAAATGAAACTATAAGAAAAAAAGGGGAGATTTTGTAGTAAAAAGATGTAAAAAAAGAAAAGGTTTTGTGAGTTTGAACACAGGAAGAGAAAAGGGTTCTTGGAGTGCAATGCACTTGCGTTGCCATCTTTTTACTTTCGGTTGCTCTTTTTGTGCATTCTCTCATGCTTTTTCTCTTTCTCGCTAACTCTTTTTACCAGTCATTTTATTTACCACCTTTTTGTTCTTTATGTTGCCACCTCTCAATTAAACCTAATTATAACACTGCCTGACATCGCTTGTAAAGGTTACGAAATCTGAGGTCCAATCAGCATTTATGGCAACAAGACAGGCCGGATTTATTTTGGGCTTGGGCCTTTAAAGCCCACTGTTATGATTCATGAAAGTGCGTAAAAAAGTTACAAAATAGTTTTGTATATTCCTGCGATTTATTATTTTTTTTTATAAAATAATATTTAAAAATCTGTATTATTTAACCTCCTAAAAAAATTATAATTATGTTTCCTCGAAGGAGAATTTTAAATCTGTTCCGGCTACATTAGGTGGATGGTGAATTATTTGAAAATTTTGATATATTCTTGAATTCTTTATGTTAAAATAAAAAAGCATGAGTACAATCTCTACTAAAAATTATTATAGAGTTTGAAAATAATCTTATAATATTCCACTAAAGTAGGTCAAATGTGGACCGTTATAATTTTCAAACTGTTTATGCTGAGAGTTCTACATAAAATTTAAAACAAATAAATAAAAGATTAAGTAAGATTTAAACCTCATGAATTTTTAAAGATATAATCATCCATACAGTTGTAAAACTAATTTACTAGACAAAATAATAATTTAATAATTTTCTGAAGGCTGATTTCATTATTTTTCATCTCTGCAGCTTCAATTTCAAAGACGTGAAAAATAGCATAGATTATAACCTTTTACAATTACTAAGATGACCTACAAACTCCCATATGTAGTCTTCTGAAGTAAAAAATGTTCAAAAAGAGCATAAACAATAATTTTAACTGGTAAAAATAGTATCAACTTATTTTTAAAAAGAGAAAAATTATAATTTTCGACATTTCGTCTCCCACTCTCTACATCCGCCCTCTTTTTTGTCTTATTATTATTTGTCACTTTTTCTTTTTGTGTTATTTTTATTTTGTCTTATTCACTAGTATTGTTCATAGTTAGTATATTTCTCACGTGGTCTTACTAACTAAGAAGTAGGCATACTAACTCTTCAGATGGTCATATTAACTCCTCAGGTGATCATACTAACTCTTCAGATAGTCATACTAACTAAGAAGGTGATCATATTAACTCTCACGTGTTCATACTAATTTTTCTGGTGTTCATATCAACTTTTAGTATCAACACCTTTTACAACTAATCTGAACACTTATTTTATTTAGTCTGCACACCATTATGTGCAAACAGACTTAAAATAGCTAGTATGGACACTTTTTCAGCTAGTCTGAATACATATTTTATTTAGTCTGGATACCTATTTTATTTAGTCTGCATCTCGTGCATTATGTGCAAAACAAACTTGAAACAATGCAAAACAGACTTAAAACAACTAGTATGAACATTCTTTCAACTAGTTTGAACACATGTTTTATTTAGTCTGAACACTTATTTATTTAGTCTGAACACATGTTTTATTTAGTTTGCATTATATGCATTCTGTGTAAAACAGAATTGAAATAGTGCAAAAACAAACTTAAAACTGCTAGTATGAACAAATATTTTATTTAGTTTGCATCCCATGCATTCTGTGTGAAACATTCAGAATAGTGTGTAGGGCGAGAACGTTCAGAAGAATGTGTGCGGTCCAACTTTCCATTTTTATTCGCGTTTGATTTTTTTCTTTTTAAAAAAATTAGTTAGAATAACGAAAGTGGAGAATGAAAATTGATAGACTATTAGCCGATTCCTTTAAAAAATATTTTTTAATTATATATTATTGATTTAAAAGGACCAAATAATAGATCACGCTTGTTGTTTAGTATGTGTTTTCTAAAATAAATGGTTCGAATAAAACTCGTAACAATTGGGCGACATGCAGCACGTGAGAGGAAGAATTGGTAAGGTATAGTAGACAAAAAATGTTTATATACCCCATAGTATTCTCATATTATATCTCAAAAAATAAATCTATAAATAAAAAAACTTAGGTACACGTGTTTTCTAGATAATTCATTCAATTCGTATCATTTTATTGTATTAACATTAGCATCATTTCAATTAAATGATATGAATTGAATTGAGTATTCATTATCCAAGGAGCAACTATCTATGTATATCTAAGTTTTTGTCAAAAAGTAACGAAAACTTGATACATCTAGATATTTCATTCAATTCGTATCATTTTATTATATTGTGATTCACATTATATATTTCAATCCCGATACAAGCTAAATGAAATATTTAGAGAACATATATTTAAATATACCTAAGTTCTCCCAAATATAAATAATATAAATAATGTTTGTACACAAATAAAGTTGGACTTGGACCAACTCAGTTTTGGACCAGTCATTTAATTGCCCGCTCTAATAAAAGTTCTTTTTTTTAAAAAAAAAAATGATGTTTGTTCTGACAAGAAGTATGATATGGGCAGAGGCGGATTCAGAGGCTTTTTAAGCCCGAGCACGAATAAGTTCGGACACTGAGGTTGAGATCAAATCCGAGCACAAACCCGCTAAATTCCACTAAAATATCATTAAAAATTCATTTTTCACTAAAAAATAACTAAAAATATACTAAAATTTTGCATTTTTTGAAAATCAAGCCCGAACTTGCTCAAGTATAGCTCCGCCACTGGATATGGGTCGGATTTATAAACACTGTACTTCGTCTCAAATTTACCTGTTATTTTCCTATACTTTTAACTGCGATTTCATTCCTGTTAAATACAAAAATACGGCTCTTAAAAACTTGGCTATTTTTGTCACCGGTTCATCGCTCATATTATATATATACAAAACAAAAGAAAATAATATAAACTGATACTATGATATGAGGTCCCACGTAAAACTGTCAACATTATTTTGGGCAATGAATAAGAAAAGGTATAATTTTGCTGTGTCATCTAAAACTAAAGAAATTTCATAATTATAATTTAAAATCGATTTATTTCATATTTGTCATCCAAAAAGCACTTCTACCTCCGTTTTTGTCACTTTATTTTCAAAAAGAAAAAATGTTCTTTTCATGACTACTTTGGGTGAAGGGAAGATCAAATGGTGTCCGTATAGAAGGAGAAGAAGTTATGATATGAACATTTTTGTATTTTTTTAAGTAGCAAAAAAAGAATGTAACAAAGATTTTGAATGTTAAATATGAAAGAAATCCATTATTAATGACATTTCTGAAATTTCTATAATTTTAATTGGCACATACAAAACTTTCCAAAAAAAACCTTATTTTGGATCGGCCGTTTAATTGCCAACTTTAGTACAAAATATAAAATTGCCAAAAAATATATATGTTATGGCAAGAAGTTCAGTATGTGCCAGATTAATAAACATTGGCATAAGTATTCCTTGATAAATTTATATTTTACATTCCTATATATCTAACTGCGACTTTTATTTAGTTTAAATAAAAAATACGGCTCCTAAGACTTTAGATCATAGTTGAATGTGGTGTTCATTAATTATAAATGGTTGATGACATATATAGCTGTTATCGTTAAAGTCAGTAGTTTAAACTCCACCAAACGCTATAGAGGAGAATTTGATATCTTAAAAAAAGTTAAAGTCATAGTTTTGACGCTATTTTTGTATAATAATAACAACAACAACAACAATAAATTATTTTATCCTAAATTAATAGATCAACTTTTATTAGCTAGTTCTTCAAACTCTCTCATTGATGTTGAAGATGTTAAAGTTTACTAACTAATTTTTGAAACTTTATAATTGAAAAACAACAACAACAACAACAACAACAACAACAAAAATCTCTATTTCTAAACAAATAGTGATGTGCTATAGATGAAAAAGTTCACTAACTAATTTTTCAAACTTCATAATTGAAGAACAACAAAGTCTCTATTTCAAAATAAGTAGAGATAAGCTAGAGATGAACCCAATCAGAGTAATGAAATTTTTTATAATTGGATGTTAAAAAAACTGATTTTGAAAGTAATTTACTAGTTCATTCCGAAAGAAATTATTTGAGCTTCAAAACTTAAAATTAGTCAAGCATCTGGATTATTAAATTAATGTTTATTACTTTCAAATTATATTGTGTGATTTAAAATTATTTAAATTATCTTACTGACATAATTTATTATTACATACATACCTAATTTAAAATATTAAATCAACATATGTTATTTCAAGAGCATTTATTGAAAAATTCTATATTTTATGTTGCTTGCTTGCAATATTATGATAGGACGTGCCTCAAACTAGAATGTATATTCTTTATTTAATATTGAATAATCCTAGGCAAGCAAATTTGTTGCGACCGCAATAAATCATGTCAATTCAAGTTTTGTTCTCTGGAATTTTCATAAAACAACACCACAATTACTGTTCTGTTGCAGGCACAATCACTTTAGGTTGCGACTGCAATAACACCTATTAGTTCAAATTTTGGGTAGCCAGCAACCCACAATCAAAACATTGTCAATTCAATTCAATTTGCCCCACAACAGTACTGAAATCTCAGTGTCTTGCGGCCGCAATGAATTTCATTATGGCCATAATGAACCTATGACTTGGAATTTTCCTGAATTTCCAGAAACATAGACATACCTAAAATTCATTGCGGCCACAATTGACCTTGTTTTCGTACAAATTTGCTCTATTTTGGAAATAAAACTTTATGGATCAACTGTTTCAAATTTGTGACAAAAAATATTGCATTTATTTCTTAAAAAACAATTTTATTTGTCAAATAATTGTTCTAAATATTAATAAACATAAAATTTGAATAATATCAATTTCAAATTCGCATAAAAGGCAAGGAAATTCGATAAAATTTAAATTTAAATTTAATTAATATTTTCAAGAACCAATTATTCACAAATTCAAAAAAATCAACCAAAAATGCAATAATTAAAATTCGATAAATCTAGTAAAAATAATATTTCAAACACACGCAATGGGAGGCTCTGATACAACTTATTGGATAATCAATTGGTGCAATTCAATTAGGGTATCAACTAATTAACCATTTCCTAATCTAAAACAATTGCAATTCAATCAATTCAAATACCGTTGCAACATGAATGAAATAACAAATAGTGGAAACATGTTTTTCTTACTTTTCATCTCATTGTCGTTGTCTCCGGTCTCTAACCTAATCAACGTCGGAGATGTCTTGAATCACAGAAGCGGCTTCACGTCGTGTTTCCCAACGAGTCCTTCCAAACGATTCGGGGTCGCCTTTCTTTTCTCTGACGGTCATGAAATTCCCGATAGAGTACTAACACTTAATGGAGAGTGTGTAGGTGGGTATGCACAACTCATGTGCCCTATCAACAGTAAAATTCTGTTGTAATCGTTACCCCTAACGTTTGGAGACCCAGGACCTTTTATAGGGGTCTAAGTGTATCTTGGAAAAATGCCAAATTAATTATCAAATATTTGTAATTATATTCTCTCCAATTCTATTGCAAATTCTAATATTTACTGCTGTAAAATTCACAAATTTGGGACAAAAGCTAAATAATTCAATCATAAAGATAATAAGAGATTTAGGCAGTCAAAACATACCTTATAGAGGTCGATTGCGGTTGCAATGAGTCTCATTACGGTCGCAATAGACTTAGCAATTCCAGACTTGGCAACTTCTTGCCAAGTCTCTTGTGGCCACAATGGGATTCATTGCGATCGCAATCAATCATGCCAAAACTTGACTGATTTGGTTGCCATCTTCTCCTACTGTATTGCGGCCGTAATAGATCTCAGTTAGTGCTATTTTGCTTGCGTTTTGATCCAAATTAAGTTGGGTTTAGCCCAAACAATATTTCTGACTTTACACTAAGACCCATATATACAATAATTGATCATAATCAGTCTATCAACAATTATAATCAATTTGGTTATGTTCTATATGCATTTGTGTCCAAGATCTTGGTGAAATACGTATAATGCCTTGAATATAAATTAATCACCTTTTACGTCATTTCCACATGTTACTCCTCGTATCATTAGCAACAGTACATGACGTGCAGTAATCATATAACACGTAGTCCAAACTTAATTTATTGAAATTAACGTCTCAATTCCAACATGTACAACTCAAGACGATCAAGTAGACATCGAGAGCAAGCAAAACAAACTCAGACCGAGCTTTATGTTACCATAACGCAAGGAAACTCGTCACAACGAGTACCCAACCTGTCACAATGGGTTCCTAACCCGTCACATTGTCTTCTCTTTTTTGAAGCAATTTGGGATTTAAACTTGACAAATACCAGATAACTCAATCTGCTATGAAGCAATCTTGCTCTTTTCTTTGTGTGGACCTAGTATATATGGATTGAAAAACAATTTTTAATTCAATCTAAAATATATGAATTTCAATTTTCAAGTTCTGACTTAAATAGTATGAATTTCAAGTTACCTGCTCAAACATGCTCCAATTTCTTTCACACCCTGACGAGCTACATGTCAGATTTAAAATCCTAACTGCTAATTACTTCAAATTCATTGCACTGCTGCCATGATTAGCCCACCATCATTTTATTATGTCACAAAGGAAAAAATAAAATAAATATAATTAGTCATCAGTTCATTAAAAGGAAAAATGTAACATGGATTGAAGTTAATAGAGAAAATAAATAAATTATTGAATTAGCCATCAGTTCATAAGAAAATAACCTGGATTGAAGCTCTTAGTGGCCCATTGCTTAATAGCAATATTTCGTCCAAACGATCCTTCACTATTTTGTTAATATCCAAGTTCATCCAAGTTTTTGCACTTGTTGCATCGTCACACATTGATTCCACACAGGAAATCAAACCGTCTCTAAAAGGTCCTCTCTCAATGTCAGACTTATTTGAGTAGTAACAGTACATGTTCAAATAATGGCCGGCCAAATGTAGTGGAGTTTTGAGCTTATCCTCCCATCTTCTTTGTATTATTTCCCATATCGCCTTGTAGTTACTTTCTTTATTATCAAACTTCACAGAAATTTCCCTTTTGCATCCAACAAAGCACCATATAGAAATCCCATGGTTGGAACATCACCATCTACACGTCTTAGAACCTCAACCAGTGGCTTAAACTTGTTAATGGCATCATCTACACCTTTCTAAAATCGATCAGACCTAACTATTTTTGCTGTCATTTTTCCTTTATCCTTTTGAAGATACCCCCAATCATTGATTTCATCTGATCAAAACAACTTTCTTAACTCATTTTTCTTCTCTGCCATGCTTTTCAAGTTCAAATAAGCAGTCGCAAAACAAGTGACACCAGCACGAACCAAATCCTTGCCAAGGTACTCTCTCATTATTTTTAATACACGAGTATGTGCATAAAGAAAAACAGTAACCACCTTAGTTTTTACAATTGTGTTCCTCATATTATTCAAACTGCTTATATCTTCTAGCATAAGATCTGCAATGTGCCGCACAACCTGTCCAGTAAATACGTGGTCTCTTTGCTCTTAATAATGAACCCATTGTCTGATTTGGTCTAATAGTATTTGTGACTACTTGCACCACATTCTTCTCACCAATTTCCTCAATACACTTATCCACCAAATAAAAAATGTATGTCCCATCTTTCTTGTCAGTCGATGCATCAACATATTTTACAAAATAAATTCCACTTGCATTATGCACCAAGACGTTCATTATCCCCCTATCTTTTTTATCAGTCCATGCATCTGTCATGACTGAACAACCCGTAAGCTCCCACGACTCCTTGTGTTTTGCAAGTCTGTTTTGATCTTTTTTCTTTCTCTTATGCAATAAAGGGCCACTGAGCTCGTAAGGAGTAGGACCTCGTAAACCTCAACCACATAAACCAATTGCTTCTAGCATGAGACCAAAGCTGGGAAGTGCAGCCGCATTATGCGCAATTCCTGCCTTATAAAACCATTGAGCAATGTACTCACAAGCACGATGTCTTTGATCTTCTTTCATTTTTGAGGTCATGGTAGATTGATTTTTTTCTTTAACACTCTTCTTTCGAGACTCTTCTAATGATTCTTTGCAAAACTGATCCATAGGCCCAGCTGACCTTTTACAATTCTTTCCCCTTTTCAATTGAATCATATTACCTACTGTCTCTTCACCTTCTAACCCCTCTCTCTAAGAATGATTTAAATCTACTTCACCTCTTAATCGACAAATTTCTTCAGTTTTCTGTTCCTAATTTTACTTTGGCATTTAGTATCTCTTTAATTTTTTTTCTAACATTATCAGGGACTAAGTCACAAGGGGCAACATCTTTTGGAATACCAGCCAAATGGTACTTCAACCTAGTTATGCCTTGCATCACTTTTGGACAATACTTGCAATGTATATGGTAATTATTGCTCAAATATTGTAAAAATGCGTGCTCCCAACCAGGATCAGTAGAGTGTTTTGGCTTCACTGAAGAACTCGAGTTACTCGACATGCTATCTGAGAATAGAAATGTCCAATTAGAATATTTCATTAATTTGGCACTGATAGATTTAGTCATTATTCATTAACATGATAACATATTGTTAGATTTGTGTTCTAAAAGTTATCTTTTGCTGATTACTTTTATGTTATATTTATGAATTGGATGGTATTCACATCTTGTTTCATGAGTTTTATATTCATATTTAGATGTGTTCAAGAAGATGCGCTTGGTCTTGAACCGCAAAACTCTAAATATAATGAATATACAACTCTAAAATATTTACAGGTCTTGAATATTAGTAGGAACACTAATATGCCATATAAGACTGTCGTGTTGATTATAAGTACGTTGTAGTTCTGCAAACGTTGATAAAAGATTATCATTTAATAACACGAATATATGAAATGTTTTATATATTAAACAGACCTAATAGATAAAAGCATTATATGGATTGTGTTTGTGTCATTGATGTTTTTAGCGTGTCTTTGATTCTAATATTGAGACATGTATATTTTTCACATGAGGGGTGTATAACGTGATTATCATTAAAAGCTACTTACAACAAGTAGTGATAAAAGTAATGGGCATTTATATATAACTTGTGCGAAAAAAATGTATATGTCAAGAGCATCATTGCCACTCATTAATAATGAGAAATGATATTTTGTGGGCCCCTTGGTAATGTAGAATTATAAATGGATCAAATATAACTGAAGTGCAGTTATAATTTTATAATTTACTTAATGGAGACCAAGAAACAATTATAATACAAAGATGACACAATCCTACTTTGTATAATAATTATAATATCATAAGACAAGGAATAGACACAAGTAATATTAATGATAACATTACTAGAAGGATCGTGCTTTATAAAAATTTACTAAACATTTGTGTTATTTGGATAACTGTAATGTATAGCAAGAATACCGCTTACAGTTTATGAAATAAAATATTTTATCTCACTGCCAACATAACATATATCCTCAACATAGGTCACACCAACTTAACGGAAAACAAGAATAAATATTTTAATATATTTTTATGTACGAGATTTCATGTTGCATGAAATAAAGGTACATATTGGAATTATTAAAATATTATGTCACGTGATGTGACTTTCTAGCGGGAAAATAAATTTATTGAAAAGGGTATATTATGAGTATAATATAAGTTTCATTATTATAACAATATGAGAATATTATTATGAGATATAAATTTATTTAAAGCCCAATATAATTTATTTAGCAAATAAAGAGATAGAGAAGAGATCCATATTTATGGCCTCAAATTCGGGTTAGATTTTAAGGCTCCTTTAAAAAGGAATTTGAAAGGTCAAATGATAACTAATCTGGACAAATGACCTATGTAAATTGTAGCCCTTGAAGTGTAGAATCCAATCGTGAAGATTTGAGGTCGTTTGGAGTTCTCCAGAGAAAGTTATAGTAGTTTTAGTGCTGAAATGCCAGCAGTTAATGTGCCGGTTTAAATTTCATTAGTGCCTTAATTTTTAAAGGAATTTGAAAAGCCTTGATATGATGTTTAGAGCATATAAATATCATATCTAGCCAGAGATTATAAGGTTACAAAATTTAACTAAGTTTTTCTCTTCCTCTAAGATTTGCTAAATATTTATCGATTAAGCAATCGATTACGTAACGGGCGATAAAGCTAGGAGCGGACGAAGAGGACGTTAGCATGAACTCGACCCTGTTCTTGTTTCAGATTCAAGGTAAACCGAAGAGGAATAGAGCTACGTTAAAGACCATAGGTATGATATCACAATCCCTCTTTTATGAGCATATATGATTGTGATTAGCGATGCAAACAAATGAAGTAAAATTAGCAATAATGAAACGATCCTATATGTTATCCGATAATTTTTTTTTAATTTTTACCCGATTCGCATCCTGAAATTCTACACATATAATATGGTGCCAATAGCCATGGAGGTTCTACCATCATTATAGAAAGTGTGTGTTCAGTAAAAAATTGTGCTCGAATTCAAATGCCAAATTCTGACAATCACAGTAAAAAAATTGCTTTTAGAGTATTCTGCCTTTCTGCTTGAATTCAAGAGTCAAATTCTAACAATTTCAGAAATAAGAAGTTCAGAACTCAACACACAGTAAAAAAATTCATAACTCAACACACATAAATCAAAAGTGTTCTGCCTTTCTGCTCGAATTCAAGAGACAAATTCTAACAATTTTAGAAATCAAAAGTTCAGAACTCAACACTACTCTAAAATCACTAAATCAGTCAAAAAAATTACCTCTAAATCACTAAATTAGTCAAAAAAATTATACCAAAAATATCGCTAAATATGTTTTATTAGCGCTTTATCGCTAAATATGTTTTATTTAAAAACTTGATGCACACGAATCTCGATACACATCGAAATATACACAATGCGCAAATAGATACATGCGAAAGCAACACAACTTCAACCTAATAATTTTATTTCAATAAGAACACGTGGGTTCCCGATCTTTAGTCAAACAAAAAAGTAACCGTTAGTTTAAAAACAAACATAGCATTTCATTTTTAGTTCGTTTTATGAAGTGGAAAAGCTCAACGGGATTAAATTCGTACAAATTCGGCAGCTGTCAGTTCGTTCGTTCACAAATCAAGACTCAAGGGGACGATTTTGATTGAATCACAATATTTCATTCAATCAGCCACAGAAAATCAAGAATATTTCTGTCCGAAACATACCCACACTTCCCTCTCGCGACCCCAATTCTGTCTCCCCTATCGGCCAAAGCGCGAGAGAGAAGGGAAGCCATACAAAAGAGGCGACAAGCGCCGCCGAAATATCTTCCTCTCTCCTCGAGATCTATACAATTTCAACCGATTGTTCTTGATTCTGATTCAAATTGCTCCCTCAGGCGCAACCAAAAGATCGTCTAATTAGGATTTTGTAGATCCCTTGCTAGATCTAAGTCGATCCATGCTCAGGTTCCCGTTGTTTTACTGCACCTAGCGGATCTAATGGCGGATGACAGAATGAAGGCTGTGGCGCAGGATCTGGAGGAGGAAGAAGACGTGGAGGAGGAAGGAGACGCTGAGAGCGATGAACCCGAGCTGGATATTTTTTTGGAGGGGGAATGGCGAAGGACGATGCCTATTCAGAGGCGCCACGTGCCAGATCTATACGCAAGGGTCTGGGACGAGGTGGAAGAGACAGCTGACGCAACGAGGGAATCGCAGCATAAGCGGGCCAGGGTTTTTGATTCCGGCGAGTATGTTTCTTGTTCTTTAATTTTTTGAAATTTTGAATTAAGGGCACCATTCTCCTTCTGAATCCCTTTTTCCGGTGGATTTTTACATGCAGAGCTCTATTCCAGCATGTGACACCCTCAGTGGGGCGCGCAAAATAAAATTTACAAGCTTGTTTCTTGCACGACATCTGTTGTGTTCCGAGTTTGTTTCTTTCTCGGGTATTAATCACGAATTGACTTGAATTGGTGCCGTGTGATTCGTCTGTACCTGTGTACTCCAGAGTTAATTTCTTTGTTATGCAACCTCCCCCTTGAATTTCCTGGGAACGACACCTCAATTGGCTTCTTTATCTATTAGGATTCTGTTACCCCATTAAGATTTTTAGAGCCATTTTTGACAAAGAATTGACTTCAATTGATTAGGTTAGTGTAATGCAATTGATATGCAAGTGTTCGTTGAGCAGTAAATTAAAAAATCATAGTACAGAGAACATAAGGTTTGCATTTTAAGCAGAACTATCAAGTCCCCAACTTATATCAAATATCAGAACATCAAAATACTAACTCAATTGTAGTGTCTAATAAAGAAATTCTAGGTTATCTGGCAATGAGTTCCAAAAGTACGAATAAAAGCTCTATTATCCCAACATAGTTCGTATGAAATCGATAATAATAGCTTTGTTATGCTAATGATTTCCTTATTCTATCTAGATCAAGTCAATACACTGGCAATCCATCTAGTAACTTCCGGTTCTCGCCAGACACTGAAATGAATTACATCAACTTCTTTGAGGACACTCTTGAAAAGCAAGATGAAGCTAGTCAGGGTGGTATGGACATGAACTTTGAAGATTTAACAGATGAAAAGGTTCCTCAGGCTGAGAACCCTAATGTGGGATATGCTGAACAACCCCAACCCGAGCTGAGAATGGATCTTACTGATGATCTTTTGTACTTGGTATGGGCTACTTTCAAGTTTTGTTTCACAAGTATTAGAAGCCAATGTGTGGCCATTTTAATTTTGGATCAGTTAACATGATCAAGAACCTTACAATGGTATGTTGATTGTTTTGCAGATATTTTCTTTCCTGGGGCAGAAGAATTTATGTATAGCAGGTGCAACTTGCAAACAATGGAATGCGGCTAGTTCACATGAGGATTTCTGGAGGTCTCTCAAGTTTGATAACATCCCGATTTCTCTGGAGAACTGTATGCACATTTTTTTTGTGCAACCAATTTCGACGTGCCATTTTCTGTCTTAATTAGTTGACTGAAGGATTTCTTTATTTGCAGTTGTCTCTATCTGTCATCGATACCAGAATGTGAAGGAACTAAATTTGTCAGGAGTCCCACAAGCAGATGTGCTTTTTGTGGAAGCAGCTGGCTCTTTGAGGTTTCTCTTTAGCGCTTTTCTTAATTCCAGTCTATTACAATGTCATTGCTTGGCTGGTTGCGCCCTTGAAAAAAAATTAAATTTCATGAATGCTTTGTTCTTTATTTTCAGTCGTCTAGAAACTCTGACACTTGGGAAGGGACATCTCAGTGATGCATTCTTCCAGGATCTCTCGGAGTTACCTGCCCTCTTAAACTTGAGCATATGCGACTCAGCTTTGGGTGGCGGTATCAATGAGGCAACCATACAACATGACCGACTACGTAACCTTCACATAGTCAAGTGCCGTTCTCATCGCATAGCTGTGAGGTTGGATTTTAGGTTTTCCTTTTCATTGTTTTTTCAGTGATTGAGAAAAATTGGCTCTACTTGGTGATTTGACCTTTATTTGAATTGTTATGTTAAATGGTTGTGTTTTGGGGAACCAAATGGCTGAATTTTGAAGTGGTAAGTTTGTTTGCCAAAGGCTGAAACTTTTATGCAGATCATATCATGCTATTGATTATGATTGGGTGTTGTGGAATTTTGTGTGTATGTTGGTGAATTAGAGGAAATGAATTTTAGGAAATGAACTTGTTTGGAACTAAAGGCTTTGTTATTGTGTTGTATAAATGTCGATAATTTTTGCTTAAATTTGTTGCTTAACTATGATTGTGCTTCTTATTCTGAACCGACTTTGTTGAGAAGCATGAGAATTCAAGTTGGTATCTACAAAAGTATTTAAACGGAGAATACAAGTATGTAACTTTAAATACTTTATTTTCAGGTGTCCTCAGCTGCTCAAGCTATCAATGAAAAGGTCGAGCATGACTCATGTTACACTGCACAGTCCACAGCTAAGGGAGCTGGACTTATCTTCTTGCCACAAGTTATCAGATGCTGCAATAAGGGCGGCAGCTGTAGCATGCCCCAAGTTGTTGTCTCTCGATACTTCATTCTGCTCCTGTGTGACTGATGAGACCCTGCGCGAGATCTCTCAAGCCTGCCCTGCCCTTTCCTCTCTTGACGCCTCCAACTGCCCCAGTATTTCCTTTGAGGTATGGTTCCTGTTTCATGTTTTAATTAAAAACTTCATCTATGGATTTTGATAGGTACTGTTAAGACAGGAAAACAACATTAGGTGACAAATTGACTAGTAAATAGCAGAAAGCACCAACCAAGTTGGTACAAACTCCAATATGAAATTAGTATTTCATGATACGATCCTAAACCTCGCTGATGCCAATCAGCTGATTGTATCGAAGAAAAGTAAATCATGTGTATAATACTGATTTTTGCAAGCAATGCAATGAACAGTACAAGTCACACAATTTGCTTGATACAGTTATAACAGGTTCAGGTTCACTAAGTACTTGTTTCTTCACAAATCTGTATTTTCCCCTTGCGCCCATTTATACATTCTCTCACGATGCCTTTCCCTTTTCTTGTGGGACTAGTCAATGTACATCAGTTCAACAAAATTACTGTTCAAATGATTTACAACTGAAAATTACTGTTAGACCACTGAATTTCTGTCTTGCATGTTTGCACTAGTAGTTCCTTCTCTCCAGTCAGTGGAATTTGAACTAACTTTTTCATTCTAATTCTATTTTGAAGTCTGTCAAGCTTTCAATGTTGGTGGATTTGAAGCTTCACAGTTGTGAAGGCATCACTTCTGCTTCAATGGCAGCTATAGCTCAAAGTCGCTTGTTAGAGGTAGGCATTACTCCTCATCTGTTTCTCTCTGATGGCTGTTAGAATTCTTTGGCCTGCATTCTAACTCTGTTTATTTTATTTTATGTAGGCATTGCAGCTTGATAATTGCAGCTTGCTAACCTCTGTGTCATTAGACCTTCCCCATCTTCGCAAAATAAGCCTTGTGCACCTTCGCAAGTACAGCTTCTCATTTGTCTTTTAATTTGGAATCTCAACAATAGTGTGTATTTTGAACCTCAAAGTTATTAAGGTTATCATATTTTGTTAGGTTTGTTGAGTTGAATCTGCGGAGTCCCGTACTTCAGTACATAAAGGTGTCAAGATGTTCTGCTCTCCAGCGCATCAACATAATATCCAATTCTGTTGAGGTGTGCTGCATAGTTATTTCTATATTGAAACAATTTCAATTTTTTGCTTTGTGTAGAAATATAACATGTAAAATTTTCTTTTACAGAAATTAGTGCTTCAAAAACAAGAGAGCTTGGTTAATTTATCATTGCAGTGCTACAGTTTGGTTGATGTAGATCTCAGCGACTGTGAGTCCTTAACAAAATCAATCTGTGATGTTTTTAGCGAAGGTGGTGGTTGCCCTATGCTGCGGTCGTTGGTTCTTGACAATTGTGAGGTATACAGTTTCTTTTAGTTCAGTATAAGCTACAAACTGCTTTTTTATCTCTTAGAATTCTTGCTAATGCAACTTAACATGATACTTGAATCTGATTTTCAGAGTTTGAGCATGGTGGAAATTAAGAGCTGCTCTTTGGTTAATTTGTCACTTGCGGGTTGCAGAACCATGACTTCCCTCAAATTGTCATGCCCCCGTCTTAAAAAGGTGAATCTGGATGGTTGTGATCACCTTGAAGTGGCGAACTTTTCACCAGTGAGTTTGATTTGTTTATATGAATACATTACTGTTATCCGATCGTTATGCATAACACCGGATTAATTTAATATTGATTTGTTGTATGTAGGTTGGTCTTGAGTCTCTTAATCTTGGAATCTGTCCAAAGTTGAGCATTGTGCATATTGAGGCCCCTATAATGACGTCACTTGAGCTGAAGGGATGTGGTGTGCTTTCAAAGGCTTCAATCAAGTGCCCCTGCCTAGTTTCCTTAGATGCCTCCTTCTGCAGGTCTCTGCTTTGACAAACCGAACCTCAATATACAATCTTAATTAATAATTTTAATGTTACTTACTAAATATTTGTTCAAACAGGCAACTTGTGGATGAGTCATTGTCTGGTACAGTTGTTCTCTGCCCTTTGATTGAGCAGCTCACCCTTTCATCATGCCTCGACATAGGGGATGAGGGACTGTATTCCCTTAGCTTCCTTGGTCATCTCACTCTCCTCGATCTTTCCTACACTTTTCTGATTAATCTTCAACCTGTTTTTGATAGCTGTTCCCAGCTGAAGGTACATAGAAACTTGAAACTTCTTCTAATATCATATATAGCCTAATGAATACAATTGACACCATAAATGTTGTTTCAACACGTTTTTCATTTCAAATCTTCTTCTTTTTACATCATATTTGTTGTTGATCAGGTGCTAAAACTCTCTGCATGCAAGTACCTGACGGATTCCTCTCTAGATGCACTTTACAAACAAAATGCTCTACCCTCCCTACTAGAGCTTGATCTCTCCTATTCATCTATTGGCCAGAGTGCAATTACCGAACTCCTTGCCAACTGCACAAACCTAGTGAATGTGAACCTCAACGGCTGCACCAACCTCCATGAGTTGGTTTGTTTTTCGCCTGATGCAATGTCCCTTGATGACAGCTGTCCCTATGATTCTGCATATGAAGACACAAACATGGTGAGCTGGAAGTCTGAACGGCTTCTTGAGGTGCTTAACTGTACGGGTTGTCCCAACATTAGGAAGGTTGTCATTCCCGCTGGAGCAAATTGTTCTCACTTGTCTAAAATTAATCTTAATTTGTCGACAAATCTTAAGGAAGTCAATCTTACTTGCTCCAATCTTTCTATTCTGAACTTGAGGTGATTTCTTTTGCTAATTTATTTCTCTGCTATTTGATTGTTTTTTGCATGTAGACTCATGCTAATTTAGATTTGGTCCTTTGTTTTGCTTTTCTATAGCAATTGCACTTCACTGGAGATTTTGAAGCTCAGTTGCCCAAGACTTACAATCCTCCAGCTGCCGGTACTTCCTGATCTCTTTGAAAAGCACTCTTATCAATAAACACAATCTTACAATTCTTGGATGTAGTGACAGATTGTTTCTTGCTTATTGAACTTAGGCCTGCACGATGCTGGCAGAAGATGAATTAGAGTGTGCGATATCACATTGTAGCATGTTGGAAAGCCTTAATATCCACTCCTGCAATAAGGTGTGATTACTTTGTATCAAGCTTTCAAAAAAACACAAGCTGTTAAACTGTTTTTTTTTTTTGTGATTACTTGCTTATAAACAGTTTATCCCTTGCATTTTTATGGCGAGTAATAACAACTAAACTGTTGAATGAGTCACCATTGTCAGTGCTTTATGTTCATCTATTTTTCTTCAGGCGTGCTTTATGGTTTGTTTTTAATGTTCCTTGATGGAAAATGGGGCACACAAATTTGCATGAAATAAAAAACAAAATCAATCAATAATCTTAAGAATATGTCTATAAGCTTCTGTTTATAAGAACTTTTAATGAGTGTGTTTGAAAATTCATTCTCAATTTTGTCAAATAAACATTCTCAAGTGGACTACTCATCTAAATAAAATACACCACCTTTCTTTGCAACATGTGGTGAACCACACATTTCTGTAATTCTTGTTGGCATTTCTTTGACAAACATATTCATTTTGAACCTTCTGACAGTCTGACAGATGAACATGGAAGGTTTTGAAAGATTATGGACTGTATATCCAACTCTAAAATGCATCCAGAGTGGAAGTCCAGGTGGGATCTAATAAAGGATCCAAATGCAATTGGTGGTTGTTGTGTGTAGCTTTTAGTGGCCTATCTCCTTTCTTTTAGTAGTATTTATTAAAGCTCAAGGTGAAAAAAAGACCCTTTGGTGACTCTTATTTGTACATAACAGAACACAGAGTCCATGGTGGGATCGTGCTCGTAGTGCTTAAAAGTGCACTCCGTCAGAATTGCTGACTGATATTGATATTATTTGGAACCATGTACCGTGGTTTGTATGTTGTTTTTCTATTGTCAATATATTTGTGCATGTGACCATCATTTTAGCAAATGGTGGTGGGTTTATTGTAACTCTTGATATGGCAGCAAGGTTATGAAACTTTTGAGGGAAGGGAACATGGTGCACTCGTGCGAGGTGATGGTATATTGGTATTCTCATAACTTACCTTTTGAAATAAAAAAAATTATGTATCGTTATTCCTCAGCTTTTGGTTTATCGATTTTATACAGTAGAATGTATAGATGGCTTTTTTCATTTTTTTATTATATACTGAGCCTATGCAAGTAGCACTAGAATTGGAATTATTTTAGGTCAATTTATTTTGGATTCGGTACAATTACAAATTCGAACACTTACATCACTCGAATAATTCGGTGCAGGTTATCACGTTTTTAACCAATTTTGATATGGGTTGTTGCATGCGTTGAATTTTTTTGTTCGAACATAGTGAGTTATGATACTTAAGTTGCGAGTTTCGAATGTAAATTAGATGAATCATATTATTTTTTGGAGCATGGCTAAAATAATATGCATAGTACACCACATAACGTACTATGGTTCCATTTGTATTTAATTTGGTCATTAAATTGATATTTAAGTTGCTCAATAAATTTTTCATATCAAAATCTTGTAGGAAATAAAATTTCGTGATTTTTAGAGCTTTCTTGCTATTTTTAAATATTTTTTAAAAACAGCCCAGAAATGACACTTTTGTAGTATTAAATCTGGACTGTTTTTAAAAAGTATTTAAAAAATAGCTAGAAACCTCTAAAAATCACTAAATTTGATTTCCTACAATACTTTCATATGAAGAATTTATTGAGCAACTTAAATCTCAATTTAATGACCTATATCTATATGCATAGTACAAAATGGAGTGTACTATGCATATTATTTTAGCCATGCTCTATTTTTTGATATAGGATCTCTTTCATGTCTAGACTACTTCATAATGCATGACAAAATTGTGTAAATAATTGTACAATCAATATATGATACTTTGTTCATATTGTGAAAGATATAAGTATTAATTTATGTTTTAATGAATATCAAGTTTCTGTAATATCTTAATAAAAGTTATAATTCTTTGAATTAATCTAAGAAATTTTGCTAACTTTCTCAAGTTATTTCATCAGGAAATATTTAAGCATCAATAAATATTTTATGTATCTATATTAACATTAATGGGAAACATTTATAATGATAAATTTGATAATTTGGACAAATTGATAATTCCAATTGGCATGAATGTATAAGTAATATGCTAAACACATTATGTTGAGAGTGAATATGTAAAATATTATTGTTATTAATAGAAGTGAAAAAAATACACGTTATTCTTAACGAAAAATATTTTACGAACTTGAACGATTATTCACCTGCCAAATTTGATTAAGTTGTCAATTAATTATTTAGATTGATTAAATTATAATAAATATGCACAAGGTATATTTCAACATTACTAAAATATCAAAAATTGTACATTTAAATTTCTATTTGTTATTTTCGTTAAATTTCAATTTATTATTTCTTAGTAAATAATATATTTTCAAATAATCAATTTAATATTTTATTGAATTATTAATAATTTTGTATTGATATACATTATTTTTCAAATGACAATGACAATAACAAAAACAACTAGAACAATAACAATAACAATAAAAATAACAATAATAGAATTATAGGACCAACTACAAGAACAAGAATAAGAATAATAACAAGAAAAAGAACAAGAACAACGATAACAAGAGCAAGAACTGCAAGAAAACAATAAAACAATAACAAGAATAATAACAAGAACTAGAATAATAATGATAAAAACAACAAGAACAAAAACAAGACCAATAACTGCAATGCCAAGAAGTATAATAATAAGAACAAAAACAATATTACAATAACAATAAAAAGAACAATAACAAAAAACAACAAGAACAATAAAAATAACAAGAATAAAAATAAATATAAGAATAAGAGCAAGAACAAGAACAAAAAATAAGAAAAATATTACAAGAACAACAAGAACAAGAATAATAAGAATAAAAATAACAAGAACAACAACAACAATACGAACAAATACAAGAAGAAGAAAATCAAGAACAAGAACAATACAAACAGATACAAGAAGAAGAAAAACAAGAACAATAATAAGTACCATTAGAAGAACAATATAACAATAACAATAACAATAATTACAACACACACAAAACAATAACAATAATTACAACACACACAAAACAATAACAATATAAATGACAACAAAAAGAACATGAACAATAACAACAACAAGTAGAAGAACAAACACTGATACAATACCAAGAACAAAAAAAAACAAGAACAAGAATTAGTACAATAACAATAATAATAACAAAAACAAGAACAAGAACAATATAACGATTAAAAAACAAGAACAACAACAAGAACAATGACAATAAATATAACTAGAAAAAGAACAAGAGCAAGAACAAGAACTAGTACAAGAACAACACAATATAACAAGAACAATGAAAATAATAAGTACAAGAAAATCGAGAACAAGAACAAGAATACTATAGCAATAAAAAGAACAAGAAAAAGAATAAAAACAAAATAAAAAGTAAGAACAAGAATAATGACAATGACAACCAGAAAAAGAACTAGAAAAAGAACAAGAAAAATACCAATACGAACAACAATAAAAATACCAATAACAATAATATTAACAATGACAATAACAACAACAACAACAAAAATAACTGCAAGAACAAGAATAAGAACAAGAACGAGAACTACAATTGGTCAAGTATCGAGGGATGACATTGATTAATTAGGGGCTTTATCTGATTATTTGAATTAATTGTATGAAGTATCGACATGTGACATATAATTGAATTAGAAGTTGGGACAGTTATACAAACTTAATGAGTTCATAGTAGTATATTCAAGTACCGTAGGGTGAAAATTGCATTGATCTGAATATAGGTGTTTATATAGAGACATCCTTGAATACCGACCATACTCCGAAATTTGCCTTCAAAATTATCAAACAAAACAACCCTTATTTTATTAAATAAACATAACAAGAGTAGATAGAAAAATCTATTTGTTATTGCATCTTTTTCTAGATTATGAACTGTTATTTTTACTTAGTTTTAATCAAATCACAATCAATCAAACACAATCAATATTTTAATTTATTTTTTTGCAACTTAAACTTAATTGCATCAATCTGAAAGTAAAATCAATTATCTCTGTGGATTTGACCCCTAAGTGCTCAACGATAGTTGTATTCTTGTAACTATAAAATCACTGAAAAACTATGATTTTATTTTTTGAAATCCCATCAAATAATAATAACAATAACAATAAAAATAACAATAACAATAAAAATAACAATAATAATAAAAAGATAATGACAATGACAAGAACAAGAACAACATCGTCAACAACAACAATAACACAAACAACAACAAAAACAACAACAAGAGCGAGAATATGAACAAGAACAAGAACAAAATCAAGAATAAGAAAAAAAATAAGAACAAGAACGAAATCAAGAATAAGAAAAATAAACAACAACAAGAACAATAACAAGTATACGAACATAACAACAATGACAATCACAATGACAATAATAGAAAAAAGAACATGAAAAAGAACAATGGCAATAATAATAGTAACAATAACAATGACAATAACAAGAACAAGAACAAGAACATGAATAAAGACAAGGACAATAACAAGAACAAAAAATAAAAACAACAACAATAATAATAACCATAACAATAACAATTACATGAACATGAATAAGAATAATAACAACAAAAAGAAGAACAATAATAAGATAACAATAACAATGACAATAACAATAACAATAACAACAACAATAATAAGAACAAGAATAAGAACAAGAACAAGAACAATAACAATAACAATAACAATAACAATAACAATAACAATAACAAGAATAAGAACACAAACAACTACAAGAACAAGTACCAGATCAAAAACAAGAACAAGAACTAGAACTGTAACAATAAGAATATATGTACAATTGAAAGAACAAAAACAATATAACAAGAATATGGACAAGAACAAGAATAAGAACACGAACACGAACACGAACACGAACACGAACACGAACACGAACACGAACAAGAACAAGAACAAGAACAAGAACAAGAAAACCGAGAACAAGAACAAGAACAAAATCAAGAAAAAGAAAAAAACAAGAGCAAGAGCAAGAGCAAGAGTAAGAGCAATAACAATAACAATAACAATAACAATAACAATAACAATAACAATAACAATCCACAATAACAATAACAATAATAAGAACAAGAACAAGAGTAATAATAATAACAATAACAATAACAATAATAATAATAAAATAAAACAATAACAATAACAATGACAATAAAAACAACAAGAGCAAGAGCAAGAGCAAGAATAACAACAAGAACTACAACATGTACAAGTACAAGAACAAGAACAAGAACGACAAGAACAAACACTAGTGCATTAACAAGAACAAGAGCAAGAACAATAATTAGTACAATAACAAGAATAATATAACAATAACAAGAATAATAAGAAGAACATGGACAAGAACAATAAAAATATAAATAACAAGAATAAGAATAAATACAAGAAGAAGAACTGCAATAATAAGAACTAGTACAAGAAGAAGAACAATATAACAAGAACAAGAACAAGAACAATTACAATAACAATAAAAATAACAAGTATAAGAACAATAAGAACAACATGAACAAATACAAGAACAAAAATAAGAAAAGTGAGAACAATAACAAGAATAACAATAATATAACAATAACAATAACAACATCAAGAATAAGAAAATAAACAAGAACAATAATAAGTATAAGAACAATAAAAGTAACAACGGCAATGATAATGACAATTACAATGACAATCACAGTGACAATAACAGGAAAAAGACCAAGAAAAAATAACAACAATACCAATAACAATAATAATAACAATAATTAAAACAACAATAAGAACAATAACAACAACAACAACAACAACAACAATACTAATACTAATAATAATAATAATAATAATAATAATAACAATAATGATAACAAGAACAATAACAATAACAAGAACAAGAACAAGAACAACAACAACAACAACAAGAACACGATCAACAACAACAATAACAACAATAACGATAACAATAACATTAACAAGAATAAGAGCAACAAAAACAGAACAATAATAAGATAACAATAATAATAACTAGAACAAGAACGAGAACGAGAATAATAACAATAATAATAATAATAACAATAACAAGAACAAGAATAATAACAATAACAATAAAGAAAAAAAGTGACTTTGTTGCAACTTTGTTGTTTGAGTGGTATATGAAAAATCTTGTTGATTGTTATTCACAAAATAAAATTATCCCAAAGCCAAAGAGAAAAGAAAATTAGAATGAAGAGATTAATCCATAAATATGTATCATATATGTATTTTCTTATTTAAGTGAATTGATTCACGCATATTTATATCAAAATATCTAGAATACATGAAAATAATAATATGTCTCTTTGAAATTCAACACATAAGGATACAATAATAAATTATAAGAATTAAATATGATTTAAATATATATCATGTGTCGGATGTTGGTTCTTCTCAATTTAGGTCAACTCAAATTTGGATATTGTCGGTTTGGGTACAATATATATTCAGATCACATTATCTTGATTTTTGTTTGAGTTACGAGTCATTTTGGTTCGGATAATTTTTATTTCGATACTTGATATTTGCGGGTTTATTCGGTGTACAGAAACCTTCGAGGTGCAAAATGTTGCTCAACTTGTTAGTGATTATGTTTTAATTAGTACTATAAATATCATTTAATTGATCTGTTATTATAAATCATTCGTCACAATGCAAGGCCACAATACTAATTATCATTTACCTCCTATAATTAGAACGATTTTTATATGACCTCTGTTATTCGGTGTACAGAATCAAAGTTGTTTTTAAGTTCGGTTATTATATCATTTAATTGATTTGTTATATATCACTTAATTGCCTTTATGTAGGGGGTTCTTCACTGGGTTGCTGAGACCTCTCTTGGACTTGATCCTCTCAAGGTGGAATTAAGTAAGAATATTTGAAAATTTATTCCTCTCTGAGGTCTGTATTTCTTTGTTTATGTTATATTATTTTGCACACAAGTTTATGTTTAGTTCTTCGGTCTGCATTTTGGAGACGAGTTTAATTTTCTTGTTAACATGTGCAATGTATCAATGCCTCTCGACAGATGATTTTGAAACCAGTTATTTCATTTCATCACTAGCAACCAGGACAATATGGCTATTTTAAGTTTCTTTTAAAAAAAATAACTACACCGAAAAAAGTTGTGTTCTTCTTTCTATGTTGCAATTTCAGCTAGCTTGATAAAGGAATTTGACAGTTGAGTACTTGAGTAAGAAATAATACGTATACTTAGTTCAAGGAAAAAACAGAAATAACAAAAACCTAGAGTACATTTTTGTCATTTTCAGTTGTCTATATATAAATGGGTCGTTTTATTCATACATTACTTCATTATGACATGAGTAGAATCTATCTGAACTGGATGATTGGCTTTCCGACTTAAATCCCCACTCAAAGGTGATAATACCATATAACTATGCGACTTTAGGAGATAAGTTTCAGTTTGAGAGGCTTGGTAAAAAAAATTATCTCCTTTTTTATTTGACATTTATTTCTTATCTCCTTTGTTTGTGGATTATGATGTTAACCGATTATTTGCTTAACTCATGTTTAACTGAAATTTAGACTAAATGAGGCTTAAATCTATTCAGATTTTGGCCAAGCATCATGTGACTAGATATGGCTGTAGCAACACATTGATCCTTTGCTGGTCACTACTTAAGAAAAATGTGACCAGAAATGGCTGCAAATTAAAGAAAAATTATTTTAATTGACGCCACTAAATTACAAAAATAATGATCTCATGACTGGTAGCAGCAAAAAAGAAAAATAAACAGTATTAATTTTGTTATGTCGTACTTCTTTCTAGGTTGGTTTTGAGGAAATTGCACTGTTGGGGCTTAATTTATTAACATAATCTGAGTTGAATAAACCAAATTTATTCCAATTGCAGATTTCTCGAGTAATTTGTTTAGTGCAAAATGTCAGACATGAAGCCTGATGATGCCACTGCTGAGGCCAACCTTCAAGGCAATGATAATCTATAGATAAATGCGGTAAGTACAATGTTGTCTCCTCAACAGGTGTTTAAATGTATATTATTTTCACACAAAAAAAGAAAAATAGAAAACAAAAGACCTTATTAGTATTGGACGAACTTGGTTTCTTACTGTGCCAGTAAGGTTAGTGTCACCATTTTGATATGAAAATTCTCTTTGCTTTTACATGTATTGGTTAAGGTCTATCTTTTAGCAGGTTTAAAGCTTTTTGTTAAAAAAATTGCGATCCAAACATCATTTAATTTTGATTAGTCACAAATTTCGATAATTTTTTATATTGATAAGTTTATCTAGCTTTGAATTGTTTATAAATCAGTTTATTACAGGAGATGAAAGTAAATTTATGCTTATTTCTGACCAAGTCCTTTGTGCGTGCAGTTTTCAGAGATACATACTGCATTTTCTCTCAGCGTTCATATTTGCAGCACAAATGGAGGAGCATTGTTTTATAATAATGCAAATTCAAATGTTCCTATCCTTGTTAAACTTCATTACTTAAAAATCATGAGTTTGCCACTTTTATATTTGAAAATTGCCACTATGTCTTGTGTTGTTTCTTGATTGATGACCTTTTAATGTGAAAATATTTTTTTTCACAACATAATGAATTTTTACTTTCTTTCTGAATTATTTTATTAGACATTTTCCTCCTAAATTCACGGCAAGTAGTAATTATAAACGGAGATAACATATTGTTGTTCTCGTGTTGGATCATTTTGCTATACTTACTGTGATTCACGAGAGATTTTTTTTTGAAGAAAGTGATTCACGAGAGATGAAGTCTAACAATGTACTAAAAGATACTTGATACTCCTCAATCTAGTACATTGAGTATCAAGTATCTTTTAGTAATTGTTATCATTTGAGAGTTGATCTAACTTCTTTTGTTAGTGATTCATGAGAGATGAAGTCTAACAAAAGAAGTTAGATCAACTCTCAAATGATAACAATTACTAAAAGATACTTGATACTTCTCAATGTACTAGATTTGCTACACAAGATAATGAGAAATTAGAATTTGATCAATTCTCTTATTTATTGCTCTACATGGATTTAACATCATTTTGATTTGAAAAAAAATTCAGCGTTCAGAGTTTGTACAAAGAATTATATATCAAGAGTGTGATGCCTTGATTATTTAATTTATTGCTTGATTTGTTTTAGATTTTGCTTAATTTACATTGTGATATTATTTAATTCATCTATCATTTTAATATTACCCATCGCAATGTACGGACACAATAACGAGAGCATATTATGTAACAGAAAACAAAATTTATAACAAATCGTTGATTATTATGAATAAAGTTTATTAGTTGTTAATTGGAGCAATTAGGGATGAAATAATTTTGGATTCTGATTTGTATGGTGTTCAATGTAACATTAAAATATGTATACGGCTCAAAAAAATATTCAAAGTTATACACTAAAGCATACGTACACATATCTCTTATATATTAAGGCTCTTTAATTAAAAAATCTCATGTATATCAAGGCTCTTTAATTAAAAAAGTCTCAGTTGCATATGCCGACCTTCCTTGCAAGATAGGTTTATACATGTATTCAAAGGGGAATAATTCAAATAATAGATAGATTTCATCATTCACATTAAGAAGCATAACACACACAATATAGTATCCTCCAATAAAATAAGCATTCAACTTGAAGAATTAGCAAAGATTGATTAGCAATAAAATAAAACAATAAAGTTTATTAGAGGATAAAGTTTATTATGAATTAGCAACATTAAGAGCATATTATTGTTATAAACTTTATCAATTATCAATTCTAATGTACAGACACAATAATATGCTCTTAATTGGAGGATAAAGTTTATAACAATAAAATAGGCATTCAAGTATCTCCTTAAAATCAACTACATTTTTTTTTTCAATTTAGCTTAAATGCGAATATCAGTTGTTTTTTATTAGAGGATGCTATATTTGAATTGTATGTCTCCTGTTGTTAGATTTGCGTGTCTCGTATTTTTATTTATTAGAGAATGCTATATTTTTGTTTCTAAATTGAATTCGGAAATAATATCTTTTGATTTCATTCATGGATATTTATTTTCTCTATTTTTTGTGTCTTTGAAAAAAATATTTGATACTTAGTAATTTTTTTTTCCGTTACATAATATGCTTCCGTTACTGTGCACGTACACGATTACTATTATTTATTCAAAGAAATAGCCGACTAGCAGCATCAGCACATGTACAATTTTCATTAAATTATAAAATCACAATGAAGTTGGTCATCAATACAAATTACATTTGGGATTAGAAATGGAGGCGATGAAGAGAAGGAGAGCTGAAATGGAGGCGGAGCGCTTAGTGGTGAGACAATATTGAGTAGAGGGTGTGGTCACCGAACAAGTAACGATAACTCGCCGACGGTGAGAGTACGAGGTGGTGGGTATAGAGATTTCGGCGAGGAGGTGATGTGCACCGCGGAGGAACAAACCTCGGGCGGTGAGTGGTGTCGTCATGACTACTACATAACGAAATCCTCTGCAAAAAAATTTTCGACAGAGAGAAAAACTTTGGATGTCAACCGTTGGATCAAAGATGAACGGTTTTAAATTAATAATATAAAATATTTCTGTGAATCACATAATTAGTGATCGAGTGTTGACGACGACTCAAATCAAATTTCGTAGAGAATGGAGGAAAAAGTATCCGCGGATAAATTCAAGTAGTGGATCTAAACAAAAGGAACTTTAGTATTATTCTTTTTCTCTCTATATTGGGAGTGTACAAATCAAATAACGAAATAAAAGGAGAGATGCTGCGTGTATAATTCTCGGCCAATCTGTATCTACCTTTTTTTTTCTTTTCTTTTTTCTTTAAATTTTATTTGCCGATATTTTGTGAGTAAAGATTATTTCGGACTGTGCTACGCTTACATATGATTAGCTTCTTGTGTTGGCAACGATCTGAATTTTTTTGACTTAAGCTAAGTATCTTGAAGACATTATAAACTCAATTCCCTCGATATTATTCGTATTTAATTTAGTATTATACACCTATTTGCAGTGGCACTCCCGAGTTTTAATGAAAAGAAACGAGATGAAATGTAAATGGATGAGAGGTTAATTTTATTACACTTTGATCTGAGAGGTTACAATTTTGACAAAAATGAATAGAAAGATTTTCTTTCATTCTCATCATTTATTATTCATTCACCTAGTAAAATTAAGCTCCGGAGCAAGTGAAAAGAGTCTCCCCCTTCTCTCCCTTTCCCTCCCACCCATTTTCTTCCATTGGAGCACAATTTTTGCTCGGGCTTGATTTTCAAAAACGCGAAATTTAGTGTATTTTTTATAGTGAAAAATGGATTTTTAATGATATTTTAGTGAGTTTTAGTGTATTTGTGTTCGAACTTGATCTCAAACTCAGTGTCCAGACTTAGTTGTGCTCGGGCTTAATTGGACCTCTGGATCCGTCACTTCCTATTTGTTTATATGATACTTCAGGATTTAGGAATCATAGTTATTATATATAGGAGCAGATTCAGGATTTTCGTCAGGGAGGTACAAAATGTATAAATTTTTTTTCGGAGGAACAAAATGATGCACATTTTTTAATATACATGGTTATTTTGCAAAAAAAATTTGACAAATCGTAAATATACATTGACACGTAAGCTATCACAAGCTCAAGATGATAGCCAAGAAGTCGATGGTGAAGGGCTTACCCAAGGTGGAAGTACGAACCAAAATAGTTTGTACCGGCTGCCAATTCGATAAGGTTCATCAACTTCCATTCGAGCAATCTAAATGTCGAGCCAAAGAGCCATTAGAGTTTATCCACTCGAATGTCTTCGATCCAATAAAGCAAACATCTATAAGTGGTATGAAGTACTTGATCTGAAAGTTGCGATAAGAGGTGAGGCCAAAAAATGATTCTTATTTTGCAAAAAATAATTTCCAGAGGGGCGGTTGCTCCCGATCTTGAGTGGATCTGCCCCTAATTATATGAGATGTTAAAAGATATCATTTTGAAAGTCAAATAGTGAGAAAAGAGTGAGGAAGAGGACACAGTAGAATGAAAGTATTTTGACTATTTTATATTATATCTCAAAAATAAAAAGAAACTACTAAATTGTAAGTAAAATGTTAAACTTAATTATTGTATTTGTTACTTAACTAATTCTATCTAACAATTTTCTTATTACTAATCTGATAATATCTAACTTAGTTCATGACCCCTTTTAGTCTCTAATCTTATCAAGCCAGACAAAACATCTATGGAAGTATCATTTACGGATGTTAGTCTCTAACCACATTGGACAAAACATTTATAATAGAAGTATCATTTATGGATGTTAATGGCAACAATCAACACTTAATATTTTAAAAATAAATTTCTTTGAAATAGGCATATAGCTTATTGTATATCGAGAAGAGATGCATTACTTTATTTGATGTAAGAGACAATCAGAAAATATATTTTATTAACCACCTTATCTGAAATAATAAAATCGTCAAAAATATAGAAACAAGATCACTATGTTTTAGAAATATTATACAACAAATTCGAAAGAGTTTCAATTTTTTTGGTTGCGGTTATTTTAATAAAACAATGTTAAATAATTAGTTGATAAACACTTGCAACTTTTTTCTGTTTTTTTTTCCTACACTTACTAAATTCAGCTTGAAAATCTGTGCATTACTTGGGGTGCGCCGTGCGCCGATCATATTCAAGAGAAATAGTAACATCAAAACAAAAACAAAACAAAAAAATTCGGATAAGATTGTTAATTTACGAGTATACGAGCCAGCGCTTTGAGTAATCGATTCGAGATTCTGAGCCATCGGCCACTCGTAATTCCCATGGCCCAATCTCTCCTCCTCTCCGCTTCTCCTTCCTGCTTCTCTATCCGTACTTTCTCTATCTTCCCCTCTCTTTTTCTCCGTCACTCAAACTAAGCTCTCTCTCTCTCTCTCTCTCTCTCTCTCTCTCTCTCTCTGTATATATGTGCATTTGCTAATTTCGTTGCCTTTTCTGTTTTGTTCTAGAAATTGGCACGCCTAGGCTTCGCCCTTCCGTCGGCGCTTCTTCCTTCAAGTGCGGTTCCTCCCGTGGTAATTCCCGTCCCTTTTGTTGCATAATTATGTGTCTGTTTGATTTTCGATATAGGTTTCTTAATTTAGATGAGTATAGTTCATAAAATAAAGGTTAAATGGAACACACAAACTAACAGGTGAGTGTATGACCATATACACTCTTTTTTGGGGAACTGGTAGTGTTAAAACATGGTATGTACAATGTACTGGTACATCTCAGAAGTAGTATCGAGCATTAACCTGGTGCCATATTTGGTTTTGTTTGATAGATTTCTGAACCTAACATGTTAAGCTTCAGTACTTCAACCAATCAGTTCATGCAGAAAACATCAACCGGGCACATAACATGCTGTGGGAAGGCAAAACAAAATTATTTAAACCAATATGAAATCATTGCCTGTGCAATTCAGGGATTAATATCTAATTACAATCAGGGACAATACCTATATATTAAACCTAGTTCCATAATAACAAAACTAAACAATTGACCTTGTATGCTCATCCTTTAGAAATCTTTTATGGTTTACAGCACTTGCTCTACGTAGATCAAGCAAAATATTGGGTGTTAAATCAAGGGCTAAGGTTAGATCCATAAGGTGTGAAGCAAAGAGCTCAGACGGACTGGATGTATGGCTAAGCCGTGGTGCAATGCTTGTGTTTACAGTCGCACTAACTGTTGAACTATCTACCGGAAAAGGCGTACTTGAGGTGCCTTTTCTTGTGAAATTATCTACAAATAAGTTTTTTATCAGTTCAAACTGGCTTAAATATAATGGGCCAGAAACCAGAAAAGAATACAACTCTATACTGTTTACACAAGTCCATTTCAGAAATGCTGAACAGACAGATATTAAGGACATGGTTTGGCAGCTGAAATGCTGGTTTAGTTGATCTTTTTCTTCTTTCAGTTTGATGTCAGTGGACTAAATTTTTTATTAATTGGTTAACTGATTAACATGCAGAATTTGGGATTGACGGCCCCTTTACCAACAGTAGCAGTGGCTTTGACAGCATTGGTTGGTGCAGGTGCAGCGTTCTTTATCTTTCAGTCTGCTTCTCGTGAATAATTCAGTCCTGTATATGTTTTTACTGTGTAACATTAAGTTTTTGTACTGAGAGTGCATTGATTTGAATTGTAGTGTCAGTGTTTTTGTAATATGTAAAAATTCTATTCAGGTTCATATACTGAAAGATCCTTACAGATTTGAAAAGTTTGTAGTTCTGTTCTACAAGACGTAAGTGCAGGGCTCAATATCAACCTGGTATTACCAATACTTTTTTTTGTGTGGTACGTTAACTAGTAACTATACAGAACCAAGCTAACCTTGATTCTGCTTAACTCTTAACAAGCCAAACATAAAACCTTCAGGAAGTTGGATATTGATAACTGGGAAGTATGAACATAATTTACGTTTCAGGCACTACTAATTGTTTATCATGACAGTAAAATATGTTATAGGTAAGCGAGAATACTGGTTTTATAGGACAATTACAGACTATATTACATCATACGAAAAAAAAAGGATGGTTGATCCTTCCTCATGGAAAGAAGTAACTATGAAACTGCAATGTCTTTCGATGACCTATGTAATCCCTACTTCTCACAAAGAAGGGGACAAAGAAAAGATAATAATAGATTGATAATGATGTATAAAGTATAAACACTTCTACAATCTTAGTCTAAGGATGCAGGTACAACACCAGAAGGCAAGAAAAAGATGAGAGAAACTGGTTCTGCAATCCCAAAATCTCACATACCAGCAAAAACAGTACTGAATAGTAAGCTACAAGATTATTTCACAGAGAAGCCTTACATTTCAAGACAAAACCAATAAACAAAAGACAAATGATAATCCCGCAAGATGAACCTCCAACCCGATGTATCCAGTAGGGATCAAACCGCATACATCCTTTGTTCATGATACATGAGAAATTAATAGCAACAATCAGAAAAATCAGCAAGAGTGGAAGCCACAATGCGAGAGTCCCACTTCCCTCGTATTCATCTTCTTCAATTACCGGTTTTCTGTCGATGTACAAAGGTGAAAACACAGCTAAGAGCCCCAAAACCACTAGGGCTAATTTTTCAGTGGAACTACTTTTACCCATCGTATTCAATGTATTCCCTACCAGCACTTTGTTCTTTTGGTATTGTTATGTGTGTTTAAAAGAGAGAGGGCTTTAGTTGGATGTATAAGCTTTTGATCAATTCTTGACCAAGGGGGTGATGACGCATGATAATGAGAAGAATCTGATAATGAGTTTTAGATATTGGAGAATAAACTGGTTGGTGATTATGACTTGCAAGGAATTAGATGCTTTGGCAACTGGTAGATAGAAAATTCTGGAGTCATGTTCTTTTTTCTTTTTCCTAGAAAGTGATTACCATGTATATCATCTCCCTTTTCTTTGTAGGAGCTCTGCAGTTATGTTCTGGACCCTGCTAAACATTGATTATATCAAAAAAAAAAAAAATAAAAGCCGAAGGATCACGGTACTATTTAATATGTACAGTGATTCTTATTTTGGATCGAGTATATGCCAGGATGTGTTTAATTTCCTAATTAAGTCTTTATCAAAACAGAGGATATAAAAAAAATAATAGTTCATTCTGAAAACATAGTTTTAGGATGTTCTATCTTTTTCTTGGAAGTTGAAGACAATAGAAATGACGTTAAAAACGTCAACATAGGTAGCTTATGCTAAAAACACAAACCGCCATGGCGCCACATACCGTTACGCCAACTTTGTATGATTTGAATCTAGAATTATTTTGCTATATTATAGTCAAGGAAAAAGAGAATCTATATAAAAATGGTTTTTTGATACAAACGTTTTCTATGCAATGAGATGAGATCTTCAGAGAGGAAGTCTGAAGAAGTTTACAAATTAGATCTCTATACTGAAAACAACAAGATTCAAAACTAATTAGAAGCTTCTGTTTTCTGTGATTTCTTGGATAATCTCCTCATCCACATTCTCTGAGTTGTAGTGAGGTCGGATTGCAAGGAATTAGTAGCCATTGCTTCCTGATATGCTGCAGGAAGTTCTGCAGGAAGTGCAGCAGCAGTGCTTGTAAATGCATCAAGAACTAGAAAAGCTAGTATAGGTGATAAATCTATCCCGCCTAGAGGTGGAATGATCCCTCTGAAAATGTTGAGATAAGGATCGCACAAAGTACTGCCAGAAAACAAAGAAAACAAATAAAGTTAAAAGTTTGTAACTCTTTTCAAGGTAAATATACAATCTCCTGAAGCTCAGAACATTTTTACATTCATAGTTATCACCCTTTCCTCATTCTATCACCACGTGTTAAAAGAACGAAGTTTACATTGTCTAGTGTGAAGAAAAAATTTAATTCAAATCTTTTGTTTTGTTCATCTTTGACTTCTTGTTATGCTTAAGCTTTATACTGCAACTTTGCTTCCAACAATACCATAATTATAACCTTTATACTGACTTTATAATAGTTTCTTGTTTTGCATGTTTTAGTGTTTTTTTTCTGTAAAAGAACTCAATAACCCCTTTAAATTGACAGAAACTAGTACCTTTGACGTCGAACCAGTTCAGGATATGGTACCATATTGAGTATGAGATTGCAACATTGTTAGGTAAAAAGTTTGTTATTGATGCAGAAAACAAGAACAAACAAAGCACAAGAACATAATCCCAATTAAAATTCAATTGATGAACAATATACAAAAGAAATGATGTTGGATATAGTCCTCATCAAATTATTTTGCATACCCAATTAAATTAAAAAAATCCCTCATGTCCCTGGATGTATGTTATTATGTACCTCCATTCCTAAATTAATACAAAACATACTTGGATTGCCATTCTTTTCTTCCTATTAATAGAATGGTAGCTCCATCATTGGCTTAAAGAAGTGGGAAAGGATAAAGAGTTGCATCCTTTGGATATATTGTTTGAAACTTTGAATATACAAAGGAAATTGCTCAAGTGCTATCAAGGGTGTGTATGGCATTTCTAGTTTAGCAAGATTCTATAATACTTCTACACATGAAATTAGCCAACGAAAACATCAGCTAATTAAACATTTAAAAAAGCCAACAGTAACAAATGGAAACTATCTGCTGAGTCCAACATCTAAAGAGCGGATATAGTTGTGATTCCTAACTAGACTGCACCACCAGTGAGGTTGTGATTTTACTGGTACAATACCATAATCATACATTATCAGGGTTTGAAGTTTGTACCTGAGGGGACTAACAATAACTGGTGGAGCATTGGGAAACCAGGTGAGAACAATCCTGGCCACAAGAATTGCATTGTATATGTTCAAGAAATTTGAGATACCATTGGCCACAACAAGACCGGCCACAGAATCTCCTGGTAACATAGCTGCAAATCCCACTGTAGATAAGCTTACATTACTCGGCTTGTTCAATCTCTTATAGTGCATCTGTGCATACATAACCCAAATTTGAATTACAAATTGTTAAACATTACAAAATTTAGTTGAAATTAATTACAGAGGTCTATAGTAAAGTTATGCAAGAGTTCAATTATATACTATGCAACTAGACAACATAAATAATATGAAAATGAAGCAACAAAAGAAAAAGGAGAAATAAAGAAAGAAAAGTGATATACTTGACAAAAGTTTCTGAACTGCGCCTGAGAAGAGAGAAGAGGTTTGATAAAAGGGTGGTTTGAGAAGGCGGTGGCGACATTGCTGAGAAACTGATGCGCATTTTGAACCGTCCGATCAGGGATGGAGTGTCTGGATGCAGCGGGGTTGGGAGAGGGAAAGGGAAAGCTAGACGAAAGAAGGAAGCTGAAAGGGAAGTTGGGTTTTTGCTGCGTTTTTAACTGAGGAGGAGAAGGTGTGAGAGGAGCCATTTTGGGTTTTCAATATTTTGCAATGGTGTTTTTTTGTTGGAGAGATAAGAAGAGGGTTCTACGTGATGGAAAGAGGAAAAGAGGAGGCCACGCTCCTCTTTGAGGGTACACTGGAGTGGAGAAAGAAGAGATAATGTTTGGGAATGTTTATAATATGGACCCTATATATTTTCTAATGACATTTCTAATTTGAGAATTTCTTCTAAATTTTGTTTGTTTACCACAGTTTTTTTTTTTATCCTTTTCTCCAAGCAAAAAGAGATTAACTCTGTTGTGAAAAAAACTATGAAAAAAAGATATTTTGATGACCAATCATTCCCCTTTTGAAAATAAAGTTCTAAAAAAAAATTATGTTATGTAGTGATTTTTATCATAGTTTTTTTTTTGAGAAAAATTAGAATTGAGTCCTCATTTTATTCATGAATGAAAATATTAATTACAAAAGATTAAAAAAGGAGTTAGTTTCTCATAGGGATAGGGGATGAGATTTCATAAAAAAAAAGTTACCAAAGGATCAAGAAAAAAAGGGAAGAAAAATAAAAACAAATTAAAATAAAGGAAATATCAAGTGGAGAGACAAATGTTGTTCGGGACTCCTCCAAGCAGATCATATTCTTTAGCCACTTGTTGCAGTAGCATGTCCCCATCTTTTCTCTCATCTCGGAAGATTCGATTTCATTTTTTTTATCATAGTTTTGCAGTAAAAAAAAATACATAACTTACCTTTATTTAATTGCGAGAATACGAGATCTATTCCTCAAATATCATGTTTGCATAATTATCCATCTTTTTTAATTTAAAACATGAGTATTACTATGATAAATACTCTCATCTCTTTCTTGCATACACTAATCAAATTGGCGAAAACAGTCAAGAGAAAGCAATGTGTTTTCTAATTGGGAAAAAAGTTACAACAGATAAAGATATATGGCCAAACAATTAGAAGCGTACCAGGCGCCAGCATGAAAAGAGTGTCAACGAGAGAATAGATTTGAAAAACAATTTTAAATTGATTCGGTTCATCGAACGAACCCAGAGTTTCTTCTCGATTGTCTTCTCGTTTTCTCACACTTGATAAATTTTCTTGTTCATCTTTTTTTTTCTAAAAAAAAATTATACAGTGTAATTTGACCCTCACCTCTTCTGATAAAAAGATGAGTAGCGGGAGCAAAATTACCCTGTATACTTTTTCTGAGTAAAAATTATGAAGTGTTCGTTGAATTTTAAAATTACAATATCATTTGAATTCTCTTTGCAGCAACATATTACTACAAAAGATGTACAAGCAATGTGTAGCATTTTAGTCCAAAATTGTCTTCTCAATTTTTTCAACTACAACGCCTTGTGATCTCACTGAATGCACGTTGTGTCAGAAATTAATCTTTCTCGTTTCTCTAAAAAAAGAGATCATACTATAATAAATTAAGATTATTACCCATTAAGATATATCAAATCATGCTCTGGCGTGTAACGTAACATGGCATGTGACATGTTACAGACCATTAAATTAATATTTTCAAAGTGATCCTATGTTTATTAAAGTATTGCTCTGATGGAAGCAAAGTCAAATTCTTTTTCATAATCTAATTCATATATCTTGTGAATATGTAATCAAATGTTCTAAGTTCTGACTTCTGACCCCACAAAAAACTTCCATAACACGAAAATTTTATTTATTTTTAACTGCAACACCTCATTGTTGGAACACTACCTGTTTTCTTGTTTTTATTTCTGGAGTGAAAATGATCCGTGCAAATAGGAAACGTAATTCTCTGCGGGCAGTGTTTTGGCTCACTTTATGTAGGTTATTTTGGACTTTTGGAATAAAAATTAATGGTCTCTTCTAAATTATATCAGTGACGATCGAGTGTTGATCTTTAATCCGACGATTCAGATTAATGACGCGCAGAGCGAGCAAAAATAACTGTGCCCATATGATATGATTCAATCTAAATAGCATACGCATACAAGTACCGAGCACGACAAAATAAAGAGAAATTAAACGACCTAAAGTAAATATAAGACTGTGTTAGTTGTAACTTATTTTGTGCAAAACAGAATCACTCAACAATAGTAATCATTTTCTGTTACAAATGACTATCATTAATTGTAACTGATTATGTGCAAAACTGAATCATTAAATAGCAGTAACCATTTTCTGTTACAAAAACAATCATTTTATTATAGCATTAATGACTAGTCTACTATTGTTATATATAGGAATGCACTCACTTTAATTAAAATTAATGAATGAATAATATTCTCTTCATTTCAAATTGCTATGTATATTCTGCTTTCTAGTTTTCTTTCTCTCTGATTTCATGGTATCAGAAATATAACAATGGCAACAAATCGTCTCTCCAATCCACTTGTTTCATCAAATCCCTCTGTTGTTTCTTCTCCAAATCCAAGTGATTCAGTGATACTAATCACATTACCTATTGCAACAAAATTAAACAAATTCAATTATCTTGTCTGGCAATCTCAAGTTCTCCCCGTCCTCCATGGATGCAATCTTTACAGATTCATCGAATCACCACCACCAGCTCATACCAGAACCTTCATCTCAAGTCAATTTGAAGTACATCCAGAGTTTCTTCCATGACGGCGTCAAGATCAATTATTGTTAGAATGGATCTAATCGTCTCTATCAGAATCTGTTCAAGCTCAAGTCGTATCCTGCTCAACAACCATGGAACTCTGAGTCACACTTCAAAAACAATTTTCCTCAACTTCTAGCTCCTATCGCCTTGAACTTGAACTCAAGCGACAACTCCAGGCCTGTCACAAAGGATCCACATCATGCTCTGAGTATCGTCAAAATATCTGATGTGTAGCTGATGAATTGGCATTTATTGGAGCCCCAATCCCAGAAGATGAACTTGTGATGCAGACGATTCAAGGTCTTGGAATCGATTTCAATCCAGTTGTTGTAATTGTCAACACAACAAGCCATCACCATCCATTCTCATTTTCTGATCTACACGACCTTCTTCTTGGCCATAAGGCATTGTTGAAGAGTCAGGTACCTTCTTCTTCTCTGCCAGCTTTCTATAGTGGTAATGGATTCAAGAACTCCTTCAAGAACTGATCCAATACTAGTAACGAATTCAGACCCGTTAATCCATCACCTCACTATGCCAACATGCCACCATTACGATCTAATTATTCTCAGGCACAACAACTTTCTACACAGCCCAATGGAGCTCGCCATGGTGCCAAACTTTGTTACAAACGTTATGATTCAGATCCTGATTGGGTTCCCAATCCATGATTCCAAGCCTTCACAACTCAAACTATGCAATCCTCCTCTTAAGCTCAGCAATCCATATCTCAGGATCTGTCAGCTAATCCAAACAACTCAACCACTTGGATTCTTAATTCTGAGGCAAACAATAATGTCACAAACGATTTAAACAACCTCTCCAACTTCCTTGAGTATTATGGGGTTGATAAGTTGCAAATTAGCAATGGTAATGGTCTTTGTATTGCTCATACATGTTCAAATCACTTTAATATCTCGGGTTATTCTATACAATTGAAAGAAGTTTCTCATGTACTCGGTTTCTAAACAAATCTTATAAGCCTTTAAAAATCACTTCGCGATAATCCAAGGTTTTCTATTAACTTCACTTCCTCTTTTGTTGTCTCAAGAATACCCACATCAGGATCCCCCTCTTCAAATACATAGCTCCAATGGCCTTTTTCTTCTCACTTTGAAGTCTCTCCCACAAGTTTTTTCATTGCACCCGAACTACTTCAAGCATTCAAATTCAACAAATATAAAAGTTCTTAATTCAAACAATTTACTTTGTACTATGAATAAATTTCCCTTATGTCATGATTATACTCAAGCTAAGGCACATGTTTTGCTCTTTTCTTCATCAATTAGCTCTAGTACTTCTCCTTTACAATTAGTTCATTCGAATGTGTGGGGTTCATCATCAATTGTGACAACTCATAGCTATATATACTATGTTTCATTCATTCATGACTTTTCAAAATATACTTGGATTTATTTCATGAAGCAGAAGAGTGAGGTTCTTATATGTTTACTTGTTTCAAGGCTCAAGTTGAAAATATTTTAAATACCACAATTAAAATTCTTCGTACCGATGGGGTATCGAATACAAACTCATGTCATCTCCATTTCCTCAAATTCTACACCAAACATCATGTCCTTATACTCTTCAACAAAATAACATTGATGGACAAAAATGTCGTCACATTGTGGAGCTCTCTCTTGCAACAATGTGTTATATATCCATACCTCGGGAATATTGGAATGAAATTTTTGCAAGTGTGACTTACACTATTAACATACTTTCTTTTAATCTTGCCATTCCTTACAAAATCCTCTTAAACAAGGAACCATATTGCTCCTTTATTTGTGTCTTAGGAAGCCTCTATTTTCCTCTCACCAAACCATGTAACAACAACAACAAATTGGATCTTCGAGCATTGCCTTGTGTTTCCATGGGTTATGCTCTGATAGAAAAGCATATCGAAACTAGCATTTGCCAACTAACAAAATGTATATTTCAAGAAATGTTATATTTGACAAATCGATGTTTCCTTTCAAAGAGTCATTGGATCAATCACCAGATTTTGGCAATTCTACAACAAAGATTCTGGTTTCGACCCAGTTACCAATTCTTCAAACTACTAACATTTGCTCTGCACCGACCCATCCAAACAACCTTCTAACATAGCCCAGACAAGCAATTTCTTCAAACTCTCCTAATAGAAATGGTAACGGCACAGCTGACCATTCACCAAATTCAAATCTTCTTATGATTGCACCTATCCAAAACATTCTCTCCACATCTTCAAATCAACAACAAATCATTACTCATCCTATGATAACCCACACCAAAGACAATTCCAAAAAACTCAAGTCTTCAATGATTATGTGTCTCAACTAACATCTCTTGACTCAGAACCAACCTCCTACTCATAGGCAAAGTTATCTTCCAATTGGCGTACATCCATGGAAAATGAGATTGATGCTTTGGCTAAGAATAAAATATGACATTGGTACCCGTATCATCAAACCAGAAAGTGATTGGTTGTAAATGGGTATATAAATTAAAAAGAACGTATGTTAGGAGCATCGATAGATACAAAGATCGTCTTGTAGCTAAAAGTTTTCATCGAATTAAAGGTGTTGATTTCTTTGATACCTATAGTCCAGTGGTGCGCCCATCTACAATTCAGTTTATTTTGTCACTTGCAATTTCTTCAAAGTGGAAAATTCAGCAATTAGATCTTCACAATGCTTTCTTGCATGGTGATCTCAATGAACAAGTCTACATGGCTCAGCCACTCGAATTTATAGATGATCCTACTCGGCTCTTTCAGTACGGGATAGTCAAATATAATACTCATCCGGATCATGTATGCCTGTTAAACAAGTCCCACTATGGTTTAACATAAGCTTCACGAGCATGGTTTCGAAAATTGAGTTCAACCCTTATCAACTTTGGCTTCAAATCATCTGTCTATGAACCTTCTATATCCTTCATTCTCAAGAAAAAACCTTGCTTGTACTGGTCTATGTCGATGACCTTTGTTGGAACAGAGGAGGGCTTAATTTCAAGCAATTCTAGAAATATCGAGGTTTAATTGGCAATTGCAATCAATTCTAACAATTTAGGACACAAGCAATTTCTAAACTAAATTGATAATGTAATTAAGTAGATATAGTTTAAAAAATGCAAACAAAGCAATTCAAGAGACACAAGGATTTTAACGGAGTTTGAATATTGACGATCATACTCTCCAGGACTCCCGACTCCCGACACGGTAACAAGGTTGAGCTGATTCACTAGACAACACAAGTGAATTACAACTTCATAATTGGCCTCACTTACACACATCGATGGAGTGCCAACCCTACTTACGCAATGCCAAACTTGATCTCGCTTACACACATTGGTGGAGTACTAAGCCAACAAAAACAAAAGAATAAGTAGTTGAACGTGATAAATGATAAAATAATAAACTACTCAATGCAATCTCTCAAGAAGTTTAGAATAATTAAGAATAATGAGATTGAGTCTTTGAGCCAAGGTTTGGCTATGTGTTTCAAGCTTAACAATGATGGAACAAAGGATTTTGCAATGTAGGAATGTAAAGAGCTTGAAATACTTGCATTCTTGGCTGAATTCTTTAAACATTATATAACTCTTCAAAATGTTATATAACGTTTTGCTACTGAATTTGACCATTGGAGCTCTCAGAATTCGACCATTAGAACTCACTTTTATCTCCTAAAACGTTATGCAGCGTTTTGGAACGTTACACAATGTTTTTCCCAGATTTTGATCGTTGAAATTGTCAGAAATTCGACTGTTATATTGAATTTATTTTTTATAATATTTTAGAGTGTTATATAACGTTTTGGATCATTTCTGGAAATTTTCGGGCATTTCTGGTCCTGACAATTTAGTTGTGCAACTTATTGTACAACATTATATAATGTTTTGTCAATGTTTTCTGTTTTTGTATAGTTTTGGCTCAATCTCATTAATTCAAAATTATTTTAAGCTCAAAGAGAATCAACCTAGTATCTAAAAGTCTTGAGATCTTCATGCTTAATTGCCTTGAGTTTCAAACGGTCATAACTTTTGACTCGTAATTCCAATTTCGACGTTCTTCGTGGCGTTGGAAAGCTCACGACGAAATTTACAGCCGGTACTGGGTTCGCCTGTACTAGATTACTTTTAGGCTCATCGAAGACAAAGATTTGTAAAATTCAAGATTATTATGCAAATCAATAAATACAAGACATTGTTTGAGCCAAAAATTATAATTACAGTCACGGATGAACAAGCAATACATACTTGTATTTTCAAACTGGGTTCTCAATTTACCTTAAAAGACCTAGGCAATTTACAATATTTTCTAGGATTTGAAGCTCACACTATTGACCAAGGCATGACTCCTACAGACCTAAGCAATTTACATTATTGTGAAAATTCTGATATGCCAATTTTGTGGTGTGACAACATATGTGCAATCTTTCTAGCTTCAAACTCCATATTTTGTGCCCGTACTAGACATATAGAGATAAATTATCATCTCATTCAAGAAAGTGTTATGGCCAAACAATTAAATGTGTTATTTGTTTGCTCAGCATATCAACTAGCAGATTGCATGACTAAGCCTTTATTGCTTCCACGATTTAATTTTCTACATGACAAGCTTAGGATTGTTCATCGAGTCGAGTTCAAGTAAGCCGACCCCAACTCGAACTTAACTTAGTAGTTATTCGAGCTGGCTGGCTCGAGCAACCAAGTCACATTCGAGTTCAAATGTCAACTCGTACTCAACTCGGATTTTACTCGAGTCAGCCCATAACTCGAGTAGGTAGCTCATTTTTGTGATATATGATATATCAATGCAATATCAGTATACGACCCGACAATATCAATCAATGTTTTTGAAGGCCAAAAGTCCAAAACTGTTTAATCAGAATACAAGTTCTAAATTTCAGAAATTCAATCATAATACAAATTAACCAAATTTAGAATAACACGAGTCGAGTGACCGAGTCATCGAGCGAGCCAATACAGACTCAAACACAACTAGAATACAATTTGAGTCAGCCAAATCGAGCTGAATTTAGCTTGAGTTGAATTTGAGCGAGTTTTGTCGAGTTGTTATCCGAGTGAGTTTCGAACGAGTCACGAGTCGTGAGTTTTTTTTAACAGCTCTAGACAAGCTCACTATGAGTCTCATCACATTGGCTTTTGAGGTGTGTGTAAGTTTGAGTTCGTTGTAACTGATTATGTGCAAAACATAATTATTAAATAGCAGTAATCATTTTATGTTGCAAAAAAATATATTATGTTACAACATTAATAACTAACCTATGCACTGTTATATATAGAAATACACTATATGTGATTACTCTGTAATTAAAATTGATGAATGAATAATGTTCTCTCCATTTCAAATTACTTTTTCTATTCCTCTTTCTAGTTCTCTTTCTCTCATATTTCAGTAAAATGGAAAGAACACATGTACCTTGTTTAAGAAATGTGAATTTAACAAGGAATCAAACATTACACTTGATATTCTCTCCATTTCTATGTGTTACAACTTGTTTTGTTTGGACTCTTTTATAACTTGTTATGTATTTTGGACTTGGTGGTTGTTATGTAGTTTAATTTGCTACTTGATATGTATTTTGAATTTGGTAGTTGAAATTTGGTAGTTGTTATGTATTTTGAGTAAAATAGTTTTGATTCTGGGATTAGAGAAGAGACTTTGAGACTAGAAATGGGTTTTGTTATTTGAAAGGCGACTATTGAAAAAAGAAGAAAATCACAAACACAACTTCTATAAATGAGTTTTGATTCTGAGGTTAGAAAAGGGACTGAGACTAGAAATGGGTTTTGTTGTTTGAAATGCGACTATTGGAAAAAGAAGATAAACACAACTTCTATAGCATAGGCCAATCTAAACGTTGCGTCCAAGCTAACGTTTGACCTCTAAATGTAATGCCTAAACACCGCGTTCAGATCGTGATGCCTCTTGCATTCCCAACTATCGTGAGAACGCTCCATCCGAACGGAACGTTTAGACGTTGTTCTCTTTGAGTTCACATCTCGCCAAATTCTTTTAATTTTATTCCATCCTTGTCTGTAAACGCATGTGTTTTTTTTGAACTTCTTAACGTCAGCGTTCAGAAAATAAGTTATGGTGTCAAACATTTGAAACCAGAATTTTGGTGGTAATTTTTTTAGGGTTAGAAAAAAATTTCCGTAGTACTTACCCATATTCGTTTTATTCTACGTTACGCGGATACGTCATTTATCCTATCGAACCCGCACTAGATACGTATTGGTGCAAAATTCGCACCCGATACGCAGGGGCGGACCCATGTACAACCAGGGGGGACAAGTGCCCCCCCGGAAAAAAAATTCACAAAATTGTTTAGTGTATTTGTGCGATTTTTCAATTTTTTTTGCAAAATAACCATGTATATTTGAAAATTTGTGTTATTTTACCCTCTCCTGAAAAAAAATTATGAATCTTATCCTCTCCTGACGAAAATTCTGAATCTGTCCTGCCGATACGCTGCGGTGCGTATTCCTATCGAACCCGATACGCTGTGGAGCGAAGAAGTTTACTGGCTGATTGGGAAGGAGTTAAGAGTTCGTGTGAGAACAAAAAGATCTAGCCAGTAAACTTCTTCGCTCCACACGTTAAACATGTGGTTGCGGCATCGTTGGCACTCTGTCTATATCCACCCAAAATTTATACCAACCACTAAACGCACCTTACGTCTATATCTAACAAATCGCCACGTCAGAAATTGCTGACTTCCAGTGAAATACCATCTACTTGAGATTTTCTACAAATCTGTACCTCACTTTCCTACTTGGCTCCTTCTTTCTCTCCAGTTGATCCAGCTCCAACAATGGCGACCTCTAATCTCCTCCGCCTTTCCCTCTCTCCAAACTGTAAACCCAACCTCCACTCGCGTACCTCCAATTCACCCCACATTACCATCTCTAGATGTCGCCTCCGCTCCTCTCCGAGGCTCGTGCGTCAAGTTAAGGCCAGTGTCGCCGTAGAAATCGGTGGAGATGCGGTTACTGGAGAAGCGAAGCGACCTTCTTCTCTTTTTCTTGATGTAGGCGGGATGATGTGCGGCGCGTGTGCCTCGCGCGTGAGAAGCATACTGGTTTCAGATCAGCGCGTCGAGTCAGCGGCAGTCAACATGCTAGCTGAGACTGCTGCTGTGCGATTGCGACCAGGATTCGATTCTCTAGTAATCTCTCTGTTTGTCGATTAACTTGTGTGTTTGAGCAGTAGAGAATAGCCGTTCTAATTTTGTACATTCTTAAACAGGATATAGCGGAGGAATTAGCAAGTAGGTTGACAGATTGTGGATTCCCGTCAAAGAAGAGGTTGGGATCGGGTGTGGCAGAGAACGTGAAGAAATGGCAGGAGATGGCAGAGAGAAAGGAGGAGTTGCTAGTAAAGAGTCGAAACAGAGTTGCTTTTGCATGGACACTTGTAGCGCTTTGCTGCGGGGCCCATGGGTCACATCTCCTTCATTCCATGGGAATTCACATTGGCCATGGTTAGGTTTATATATCCGTGATATGGTTTATTCTTATAGTTGAAGCCATATTGTGTATCTTGAAATAGAGTGTGGATGCTATGTAATTCAGGATCTTTTATGGACTTGCTGCACAACTCTTATGTGAAATGTGGAATTGCTATGCTTTCCTTATTTGGACCGGGCAGAGGTACTTGCATTTTTCTATGTAAGGAATATTTGGTGTTTCGTTATTGATGTCTTAAACTAAATGTAATATTCTGATTTCCTATGCAGATATACTGTTCGATGGTGTTCGAGCATTCAAGCAGGGTTCTCCTAACATGAACTCTCTTGTCGGATTTGGTTCTGTTGCTGCGTTTCTTATTAGCACAGTAAGCAAAATTTCTTAATAAACATATTCTATCACTTGTATTAATTTCTGTAGTATCTTTATGCTTGTGCAGTTGTTTGAAGTAATTAATTTTCTACTTTTTTCTCATCTGGTTTTCTGAAGATGACTTTGCTGAATCCAGAGTTATATTGGGATGCTTCCTTTTTTGATGAGCCGGTTAGTTTTCTGAGATATTCAATGATATATACTTTGATATTTGAGATACCTCTTGTTCTTCAAATACCATGCGCTTTTTCTTATCTTATTTAAATAAATCATAGGCACTATGATAATCCCCGTCAACAATGACTTAGACTAGTGGGTGCATTTCACAAGTACTCCAAATTTGAGAATATCATGAATATTCTTTCTCAATATGAATTAACACTGCCACTACTAAATAGAGGATGTATCTGATACAGATCATGAGAGGACCAGAAGTCACTCGTTAAACCATTTTCTTAATCCTCTTTTCAGGGCATTTCTAGTGTGCACAAGTGTTTATGTACATCCTTTCTTACATAAAATGTTTTATTGCAAGGGCTAAAATTTAGATTTGATGGATTAAACAATTTCCTTTTTTGTTCAGAAAAGAGTATATTTGTCCATTACTTATTAAGCTATAAAAAGGTTGGAGATAAAAAACTGTGACAAAAATTTTCCTTATAAAAATAAATTGTCTATTTGATACTATATTGAGAATATTTTTAGTGCTGTTTAAATTTTGTGCTTATTGTGGATGTTTGCTAAGGCAGAATGTACTTGAAACCAGTATTTGAAAAAACGGAATGCGCTCGACGGTCAGAAGGGGTACTGTCCAGCAGCTAACCGTTATGCGGTCGATTAATCAGATTTTACCCGATTTGGCTTTCATTTTTAATATAAAAACAGTAATAAATCAATAAAAAATAAATTACTTTCATATTTAAGAATATAATATTTATTAATTTTATTTAAAAATAACAAATAACAATTCAATGTATGAATTCGAATAATTGTTTAATGAGCCATTAAATTTGTATCTGGCAATATCTACGAGGAAAAAAGTCTTGATTTGTTAATAGAAGGATAATATAAGACAAAAGGGAAAAACGAATGATTAGTTGGATATCGGGTGATTAATCGGAAAAATCGGCGGAATATACGTTTTCAACCGCAAAATAGCATCGACATTAGCTACGCGTAACGGTTTGATCGCCACCAACGACTAATCGGACGATTAGTCGACCAAAGTGGCCGTTTATTAAAACACTGCTTGAAACTTGGATGCATTTTAGCATTTCCCTTTTTCGAATTCCAAAGCCATGTGAATATGCTTTCTCAAATGAAATGAGGAGAAAAATAGGATATCTCCAGAAAATTTTGAAAATACCAGGTATGGGGTTTGTGATGTGTTTTTCATAATTCTAATTTCTGAAGGCTTGATATTTTGGTTCCTCGAAGAGCTGCATCTTTTTATCTCATCTTTCAATTTTAGTGGATCAGTTAAATTGTATTGTAGTTCAGGTTATGCTTCTTGGGTTTGTGCTTTTGGGGCGCTCTCTTGAAGAAAGAGCTCGGCTTAGAGCATCTAGCGATATGAATGAGCTCATTGTATGTTTCCTTTTCTTGTATAGCATACTGAATTATACCTGACTTGTGCTTTGCTGGATTTTTAAATATGAATCATGAGCTTTTTACGAATGACATTAACATTTGTTGCCTTTTTCTACCACCTAAGACTTTTGTTACTTCACCCAAAGTCCCAAACTGTTTAATAGGTCGTTGCTTATTCTGATAAAACATTGTAAATAATCCGGCCTTTTCTTCCTGAAGATAACTATTAGAATTTGTGTGTTATGCATTCTGTAAGCTAAGATAACAGAATGTAATGTATATAGTAAGAAGCCTCTTGAAATTTTGTTTTATTTTTGAGTTGTAGTCATTGCTGTCACCGCAGTCACGATTGGTGGTTGCCTCGACAGAGGATGCCTCTGATAGTGTTATTAGCCCAGATGCTATTAGCATTGAAGTACCAGTTGATGAAGTCCGTGCTGGAGATTCAGTATTGGTTTTGCCAGGAGAAACCATACCAGTGGATGTATGTATTATGTTCGCTTGGATATGCCTTTTTATTTTTCTTTTGCTATTTTGTAACAAGGTAGAGTAGTACAACAAAATTATGCATTTTGCAGGGAAATGTTATTAGAGGAAGGAGTTTTGTCGATGAATCTATGCTTACTGGAGAATCACTTCCTGTTTTCAAGGAAATTGGTTTGCCTGTTTTTGCTGGAACTGTAAACTGGGTAATACTTCTTTTTTAGTTTTTACCAAGAGGATACATCATCTTTAATATTCATGCTATACTTGTCAGCACCAAAATATTCAGTTATAAGTTTTTTTGTGACTTTGCCCTTTTTAATCAAACTAAACTTTACTGTATTTGCAAATAGCATCTGAAATGTCCCTTGGTGTTTGCAATTCTGTAAATAGTAGTGACCAATTTGTACTGTATGCAAGTACATCAAATGATTAAGGTCTATATTAAGGCAAAAAAAAATTATTTGCCCGTTATTAACAGCTTATAGAAGTTATATGAACTAAAAGATCAAACATTTGATTGTCATTTTTCAAAATTTTAGTACAATCAGGTTTAGGAAAGATAAAGTACAGACAGTCCCATATTTTATGGAACTTTCCTTTACTGCCACTCTAAACCAATTATGACCACCTAGCGTCCTAGTTGCAATTATCTCAATAATAGTTCCTTTTTTTACTTGGCTCGAATGTTATGTTTGGTTTTAGAGTTAGAAATATCGGGTGTAATGTTCAATCAAGTTATTATTGGATAGCATAATACAATGATATGTGGTATTTTTTATTTGTTTTCTTTTTTCTGATGAAAGGATGGGCCTCTGAGCATTCAAGCATCTACAACTGGAGCATTGTCTACTATTGCCAAGATAGTCCGAATGGTTCGTGATTGTTCTTAAATTGATTTAAATCATTAGATGAGTTTTACAATATAAACTGAAGTAACTGTACACAGGTCGAGGATGCACAGGCACGCGAAGCCCCAGTACAGAGGCTTGCGGATGCAATTGCTGGGCCCTTTGTTTACACTGTCATGACACTAGCAGCTGCAACCTTTTCCTTTTGGTGCTTCTCTTTTAACTATTTTATTCCTTTCTCATTCAACAATAGTATCATAATTCATGAACTTGAATCCCTATTCCCTAGTCAAATCAACTTGACTTCAGTTCTTAGCAACGTACAAGGGTTGTTAGGTAGATTATGGTTTTCCATATATGACAAAGGATATCTCTTCATCAGAAGATCACAACAGCTGAGTGTGTTTTGTGAATTTCTCAAGTATGTTGGTGTTGGTTCAAAATGAGATACATTAGTTTCTTATTTTTTATTTAAGCAGACAGCATACGGGATATAATTAAACTGAAACTTAATTATTGCCTTGTGTTTTGACAACTTTGTTGGATAAACTAGGTATTACATTGGAGCCAACATTTTCCCTGATGTGCTACTAAATGATATTTCGGGTCCTGATGGTAGCTCCCTACTCTTGAGCTTGAAACTTGCTATCGATGTGCTTGTATGTACATTCTTATGCATTATTTTAATTAATTGGGAACTTGGATATACTTTTTTCTTGCAATTAACATTATTAATTAATGAACCCTACAGGTCGTTTCGTGCCCCTGTGCCCTTGGACTTGCAACCCCTACCGCCATCCTTATTGGCACCTCTCTTGGTAAATTTTCTGTTCTATCACTCTGGTGCATTGTAGTATTGTGGGTGTGTTTGTGTTTGTAATATTTTTTTATTAGTTATGCCAACTAAGAACCATCTTTTTCACTTTTTATAATGCACCAGGGGCTAAAAATGGGTTGCTTATAAGAGGAGGTGATGTTTTGGAACGATTATCAGGTGTCGATGTTGTTGTATTTGATAAGGTAGTCTCACGTTAAATGTTACAGTTTGTTTTTTAAATTATTTTAATGTTTGTCATTTCCTTGTAATCACACAGGAAATTACTAAAGTGAGAACCATGGAAAAAAATATAGGATAAACATTATGAAATGTTAATTAATGATTTGTATCTGTTAGCTAAAGCTGCCAGAGAAGATATTTTTTAATGTTTCTAATTATTTGTCGAGTCCCATTTCTCAGACAGGAACCCTAACTGAAGGAAAGCCAGTAGTCAGAGCTGTAGCATCTCATTCTTACCCTGAGTCAGAGATACTTCGATTAGCTGCATCAGTTGAAAAAACAGCATCTCATCCAATTGCAATGGCAATTATCAACAAGGCTGAATCACTGCAGCTGGAGCTCTATAGTACCAGAGGTCAACTAACTGAACCTGGTTCAGGTTGCTTGGCTGAGATAGATGGCTCTATCGTAGCAGTTGGCTCACTAGACTGGGTCCATGGACGGTTTCAAACTAAAGCACCAGAGTCCCAATTGGCAGGTCTTGAGACCTCTTTGGGTTTTGGATTGCTACCTGGTATGGCATCTTCTGCGAACTACTCGAAGTCTATTGTTTATGTTGGGCGCGGAGGGGAAGGGGTAATAGGTGTTATTGCAATTTCTGATGTCCTAAGGCCTGATGCTAAATCTACTGTCAGTAGGTACATGTGTATTTTTCTTCTATATCATACATTATTCTCCAACTCTGGCAAATACCAAAATCAGAAAGGGCTCTGTTCAAAATTTAATCAATTTGAGGAAGTAAGTTCTCATATATGCACATGGTTACTTTTTTATCATAATCCTGATTCTGACTCAAAATTCTGGTGAAGATTGCATTAAGTGCTGGCAACTCCACCTCTCCTTTTAACCTTTTTATTTATTTATTTATTCTGATTTTGTTCTAGAATCCAATAAAGAATATTTCGTGGTGGTTTATAGTCTCAATGTACAAGATAGGAAGCAATCAGAATGAATTGAGATTGCAAGTGAAGTGATGATTCATTATTTTGTCAACTAAAGCTTATTCAGCTTATTTTGCAAATAAACCTAAGAGTGTTACAAGGCATAACAAATATTGGGTTTTTTCTGCAAATACAGTAAAATTTGCTGTACAATCTGCCTTAACGTCAGAAATATAATAAAGAAAATATTATTGATTCAATTGAATAAGCCCAAACTGTAGAAACAAATCAAATGTTGGAGTCACATACTTACTGTGTAATGCAAATTGCAATTTTGATGAAGGTTAAAGGAGAAAGGAATAAAGGCACTTCTCCTATCAGGGGACAGGGAAGAGGCAGTTGCAAGTGTGGGCAAAATGGTGGGACTGAAAATGGAAAACATAAAAGCATCCCTATCTCCACAAGATAAAGCTAGCATTATCTCAAGTTTGCAATCAGAAGGACACAGGGTTGCAATGGTAATGATCTATCTTATAAGGAAACAAGAAAGTGTTAAACAACAACAACAAAGGCTTTTGTCCCAAACAAGCTGGAGTAGGCTAGAAATGAAACCTATATTGGATTTTATTTCCATAAAATTGACTGAATTTTTACGTTGGCTCGGCAAGCCTATCACAACCCTCCTTCTTTTCGGACTTGAGACCGACTATGTAAAATATAGGCGGAGTTGAACAAGAAAGTGTTAAAAAATAATTAAAGAGTATACTCCTTTGATAAATAATTAAACATCTTGTTCGTACTTTTAAGGTAGGGGATGGAATAAATGATGCCCCATCACTGGCACTTGCTGATGTTGGCATTGCCATGAGAACAGAAGCAAAAGAGAATGCTGCCTCTGATGCTGCTTCTGTTATTCTTTTGCACAACCGGCTGTCTCAGGTGATAAATCTGCATAATATCCTCAAAGAGGACTCAAATTATATCAAGTTCAAGCTCATGTTTTGAGATGTTATATATAGGTGGTAGATGCTTTGAACCTTTCTCAAGCCACAATGTCGAAAGTGCACCAAAACTTGGCATGGGCAGTTGCGTATAACATTGTTTCAATACCATTAGCTGCTGGAGTATTACTTCCCCATTTTGAATTTGCAATGACACCATCTATTTCAGGTTTAAACTTGTTAAAACTTTTTGGATTGGATTTTCTCTATTTCTTCAATTTATTGGACTTTTTTTTGTATTGCTTACAAAATTCCAACGAATTGCAGGAGGTTTAATGGCCTTGAGCTCTATATTTGTTGTCAGCAATTCCTTGCTTCTTCAGTTGCATGGATCTTTTAAGAAAAGCGAGAACGCTTCATAATTGCGAAAACAGGATTAATTAATCAGGGTATTTTAGATTCGGATACAGTAATATATATGCTAGAGGAGTCTAGTTAGGCTTGATTTGTATAATATTCAGTAGTTTTGGTGACATAATAATTGTGTAAAATGCACTCGACTATTTTTACAATGAGGAGGGATATAATACCTCTATTTTTGTGGTTCTCTATGGTGCCTCTAAATCTACATCATTCATTAAAACCAATGAATGATTTAAATTTAATTGCATAAAAAAATATGCATGATGAATGATGTGAATTTTAGAGACACACAAAATGAAAGCATTATATCCCTCCTCTTTACAATATGATGATTTTCTATCAATTGGTGTATGGAAAGATCATTTTATTCATAATCTTATTTTGATATCCCTGAACTAGCATTGTGCAAGCACTTTGAAAATTGAAGTAGAAAAAGTAGGATAGTTACTGCATTTTCTTTGAAGGCTAGAAGAAAAAATTGCCTACTAGCCTACGGGCGTCATCATAATATATATATATATATATATATATTATATAAATTGCCTACTTGGCTGGTACTTGTTTAAACAAAAATGAGGAATTTTAAGTATGTTGATTTACAAATTGTCAAATCGGATAATTCAACAAAATAACACACAAGATTCACACCCCCAACAATGAAACTAGCACCGTTTTTGTTTTACCAATAACCAATTAACCATTATTTATTGCACCAAACGGACATCTTATTTCTCTTAGAAGCGTAGCAAATAAAACTACCTAGTTGCCAAGTCCTATTTATTTAGTATAGTAATGAGACACAAAATCTTTATGAAAGAAGTATGAGGTTAAAGTTTCGTTAGAAGTTACTTTTAGAGGAGAGGATTTCAAATTTATTTTTCTGATTTGTTTGTAAATGTATGTTGTAAGCTTACGAACAATGAATAAAAGAAAAACCTACCTAAGTTTTCTTATTCTTATACAAGCTCAGCATTGTACATAATATTAGACTCCTAATTTAGGCCAATCCATAATGACCAATCACCAATATAACAGCCATCCATTCAGAAATGATCAGTCCTTTCAAAACCATTCATAAAGTTTTTACGAAAGACCAAATTCACGAAACCCAACCACCTAAAATAAAACCCGAATTGGATGGATTTTGTTTTAAATTGGTTGGTTCCGAATTGAAAACATTATAACCCGACATTAAAATATCAACTTGACAATCTATACGAAACCCAACCCGTTTACACCCCTATTTCCATAATCATATCAGCTTTAGAGTTATAACTTAGTGACGTTCAGCCTCCTCTTTGTCATTTTGATAACCTTCAATTGATGTTAAATCTAAAATCAGTGACGAGCAGAGAAGCATAATCAAGTAATCAAATGATACGATCTGAACTGTATTTGGCACAATGAGGTCTCAATTTGACATCCTTTTCTTTTTGAGAATGGATACAGAATGAGTATTAAGTTTGCATTTCTATGCCAAAGTAAGAAAAATTTAGAATTCTTCATAAACACAAATTCTTGTATTTTAGCACATTAGCCAACATACTATATACAAAACGAGGTGCGAACTAAATTGAACACGCAATGCAATTTGGCTCCGGATATATAATGACAACCATATTGCATCAAGTTCCAAAATTCATTGCCTAGGAAGGTGAGGGGAAAACTAAAAAATGCTCCAAACAACTAATCACTAAAGGCATCGAAGCACTGAATCTCCTGTGTCTGCAGTAAGAATCAAATAATTACTAAAAGAGTATTGTGGCTTGATTATCATCCTTATGATGAACTTTTTGTCTATCCCAGTTTTTAAAAGCTTAACACAACAATCTTATACATTTGTTTTCTCTTCATTGATAATACTGTCTAAAAAATGTCTCATTTCTGAACTCATGTGATCAACTAAACACATGCATTCAAACAGCTAAAAATGCAGATTTTTATTTTTATTATTATTATTATTATTATTTTGGCAGTGCAAAACAACCAACTGGTTACAAGAATACCGACCGCAATCTATTTCCTGTGATGCATATATAATTACATTTAGGAAGTAGGCTTACTGTTATACTGTTCTCAAATATTTTAAAACTACGATTTTGTTGGTAAATGTTTTAGAATGCGGGATAACCAAACAAAAATCCTTTATGACTTGCCATCATCACGCAAGATAACAATCAAATTCAATACCAAAGCTACACTACATGAAATACAGAACCAAAATAGGATATCAACCCAACCATACAATCAATATCAACAAAGTTGGTAGTTTAACCATATGCAATTAAATTGTTCCTGTTCTAAGGAGTTGGTAGGTAATTAGCATAGTCAAGTAATAACCAGTTCAGTAACCCCCAAAAGAATTTCAGCAAATACCTCAAGATCCGTATATCCTGATAGAAGAACGAATTGACTGGCGACAGACAGGGCATTTGGGGGATGAGTCACGCTCCACTGCAAGGGCACAAGGGGCGCAACACACAAGGTGGCCGCATGGCACAAAAGCCGATCTTCTGCGCCTCATCAGGCATATGACACAAAGCTCTCCATCAGCCACCTCACCTGAGTCATCATCTGAGAAACTCCTTGCAGGAGATTCCTGGAACTGGTTACGCAATTCTCTCTCTCTTTTTCTCCTCTCTGTCCAATCCTTGAACCTCCACCAATTTCTGTTTTATATAAATTTGCACATATAGTACTGGGTCAAATCTTAATGCTGTTGGTTATACTGAACATGTGAAACTGTTATGGAAAAAGGGAGAATGTTATACTGTTGCACATAATGCACATTAAGATTGGGTCAGATCTTCTTTTTCTGTTCGTTATACTCCCATTTTTTATTGATACACATTAGATGTAGGGTTCTGGTTCCTATCATAATTTTACTAAAAGGGTAAACCGGTGCATGTGGCTCCCGCTTGCGCGGGGTCCGGGAAAGGGTCGGACCACTTTGGGATCGTTGTACACAGCCTTTCCCTGCATTTCTACAAGAGGCTTTTTCCACGACTCAAACCCGTGACCTCCTGGTCACAAGGCGACAGCTTTACCGCTGCGCCAAGGCTCACCTTCCCTATCATAATTTTATTAAATTAGACAAATAACATATGCAGTACCTCATATAGAGTGGGTTGTCTTTCCTTCCAAAATTAATGATGAAGTTACTAATTGCACATTGGCATCTTACAAAAATGGTACAAATACAAATGTGTACCAAAACTTTAGGAACAAAAAAAGGAGACAATGGTAATCGCAGACCATCTCTACAACTTCATTAACAAGATATGAAGTTTTATGAGTCGGAATTAAATTTGCCTCGATGTATGATGGAACTATTTTTTTTTTTGAGAAACATATGATGGAACTATTGAAAAGGAAAAACAGTACTTGTAGATGGCGTAGCCCATTATGCCGACTGAGACAGTTCCAAGAAATATGCCACTCCAAAAAAGAGTTGTTGCCGTGACACCTAAATCCGACTCAATTCTGTCTCTCGTCTTCTCAGACCTAATAAGATTACAAATGTCAACACAAGATGCTACGAGTGGTAAGAAACAATCAGCTATGCATGTATAGAAGTGGGATATTACAAGAAACAAGGAATATCTTCACATGGCTTAATCTCAAGAGATCCATTCTCAGCACTGCAAATTCCAACAGCGGTGATCTCTTTTCCCACAGGTAGGATCTTTTCTTCATCCAGCAGTGCTACCTTCAAAAAGGGGAAACACAAATACACAATTCAACAAAAGAGTTCTTTTCTGCAAGCTCCATCCAACATTTCTTAAACTTTCATGTCAGTATAATCAGTTTTAAGGCTATTAGCAATTAACCCATGATCCATAGTTCAACATATCGAAAGCAACATTCTAACTTCTAGGTTTTAACCAAGTATTACCTCCTATTTTGATAAAACATTGTTCCAGCAAAGTGAAACACAAATTGGGCTCTAGGAAACGAAATAATGAAGTTATACCAAAGTACAACTCATATAAAATAATAGTATGTTCTAAAAGACTGACAACAGTACACCTGCAGGGCATTTGATTGAATTATAATAACAATTCTAATGCAATTTTGGCCAGTTTTTCGGTAAGAATTGTTAGTTGTAATTGGGGCCACCAAACTATCAGATGCAAAGAACATTGGCTAAAATTCAATATAAATTTTATTTTTTTTTGAAAGCGAGCAAGAACATACCGGATATCCATTACCAAGAATAGCCTGGAATAGAGTATAAGGAGTTGCTTGAACCGGGTGCAGTTGATGGTATACTGTCGTGAGAGGCAGAGTGTGTGTAGATCCATCTAATTTAACATTAACATAGCCCAAATTGGACCAATGACTTCCTTCAACTAGAACAAACGGTACCTGTAAAGGCAAGCAGGTAAAGTGTTCCATAAATCTAGATGGAACTTTTGCCTGACGAGTCAAATATTTGGCACAGAAAATACAAGGGATACTCAACAAGCTCCAACAAAAATGAATTATGCTTAATTTGTTGCAATCTCTAAAATAAATTCTGAAAATAAATTAAATCATGTCAATGATTCTTAATTTGAAATCATTCATCTTAAGTTTCCTGCACTCTGTGGATCAATTAATAACCAAAATGAGGTGGGAACAAACCAACTGTGGGTTGTGACAATAAGAGGGACAAAAAAAGTGTTACACTGAAAGTTAAACAAATAATTACAATCAGATAAGTAAACTGGTATAAGGGCACGGCAAGTTCAGTATAATAGTCTTTTGAATTTTGACATTAGACAATCATAAGCATAACTCATTACCGATCTGAATGAAGTCGTCCTTTGTTCCTTCCATGCTTTTGCAAAGAGAGCGTGGATATCAAAGCTCCAGCCAAGAATGCCTCTCCACTCATTGTATAGACACTGAAAAGAATAAAAAAAACATAAGTGTCATAAGCTTCTAGAAATCCACAAAATCACTGTTCAACAAGGTTATATGTACAGAATATGAACTGTAACACACAACTGGTAGTTCTCAACTGAATACATAAGCTCAAAAAGAAGAGGTCAATTTTATAAGTTATCTTTCTGTCAGGCTTCTTTACTGCAAAATACATGATAACTAGAAACATGAGCTCATTCGGTCTATGCATCCAATTAGGTGTACCAACCCTAATCTGAGAAAAGGAATAAATATGCGAAAACAAACAAACAAACAAACAGTAATTAAATTACTGGAGTACCGTCTGAGTCTGCTTTATAATCACGGCTCTTTCGCCAGATCCTTGGGAAACAAGAGCACCGGGCACCTTCCCTCCACTCAAAAACCCTTTCGCCACGTCAGCGGCGGATCGAGGTTGGACTTGTCCACGTATAACCACGAGGCGTCCCCCTCCAGTGTCTTCTCTGGAATTGTTTTCTTTAGTGTCGATCACGGAGCGAAGATCGGAGATGGGGACGGAGGGAGCGAGACGGATGCGACTGAGCGCGTTGGAGGTGGAGAGGTACTTGAACCAGGAACTAGCGGCACAAAATGCAAGCCCCACGCCGAGAAAAGCGCCGTCGAAGGCCGTCGCGGCTCGAGCCAGCGCCGCCGCTGTCTCATCCCGCGACGACATGGCTTTGTGCTTGTTGAAAATGGAGAGTGATCGAACGAGAGGTGCTCTCTGGTACGGATCGTTTGGTTTCTTATTTTATTTTTCTCGGTGAAGCAGATTTCTCTTTTCTTTATTCGTATAGAACCTTCTCCGTCCTAATTGGTATGCAAACGAATTCGGTCTTTACAATAACTGATCTGAAACGTCTGATTAATAGTATTAAATATTTTTCTGAATCATACGATCGGCAGTCGAGCTTCGATTTTTAATATGTCGGTTTCAATAGATTTTCACAGAGAGAGAATCGTGTGGAGAATTTTTTTTCGCAAGAGTACGATTCCACTCGTATGTATGTATGGTAAAGCAAAACTTGTAATTTGAACCATTTATTTAAATATCAACGGTAGATCATTGATCATATGATTCATAAGTGGATTTTGATATTATTAATCAAAATCGTTGATCTTTAATTTAACGGTTCAGATCAGAAGTTCTTCTCTATGTGTGAAACTCATGAAATTGAAAACAGCTTAAATTGTATAAAATATTTTTTCACCAATCTTGACCATTCAGAAATTATTCAATACAATTCACACATGTAAAATAATTAATTAAAAATAACTACAAAATAAAATAAATATACATGATGTATGTATAAACTAAAACAAAACCATGAATCATAATTTTAAATTTTTTATACAAGACTCTTAATTTTTTTAAATAAGACTATTTACAATTCTACAAGGAATTAAATACAAATTAATAACTTGGAATAATAATTGAGAAAATTAAAATAGAAAATTCATAAAATAAAACTTAAATGAGCTAAGATATAATTACATGAATTGGATAAAATTAATTACCATTCACTTAAAATAATTTCGAATTTATTTTTAAATTTGAACCCCCTAACAACTAAATTAAAACAAATAATACGAATTTACACATAAAATAATATGAAACGAGTCAAACAAACCATTGTGAGAACCAAACTCATTCGTTACACTCTGGGCCACAACAATACTAAGGAATAAGAGCCCAAGAAGGCGTCTAAATTCCCTTAATTCGAATAGAGGCCTGAGTACCACATGTATGTGACTCAAAAGGTCAGTTTAGGTCTCTGGCAGCAACTTTCCACGCAGTTGACCATTAAGTGAGTGCCACACAAGAACATAATGCCCACTTACGTCGAAACCAGACCAAAATTCACAATTTTCGCCCATGTTTATGGATACCGCCTCGGGCGCCCGTAACGTCCTCCCCTCCACGTGTCTTCTCTCTCTCTGACCCCGCCTATTGCCCATAAACACCTCTCTCTTTTAATTAATCGTTCTCCAGCATCCCTTCAACTCCTTTGCGTCGAATTCAGGTGAAGCAAACCATAAACTTACCTGTTTGAGTCATTGTAGAGAGAGGCAGCGAACATCAACACAAAAGACCACATGGACGATGCCACAAGGCGGATCCCACTACCTCAAAATGATAAAATCGAGGGAGAACATCTCAGATTCTCTTCTTTCTCTATGTCGCCTCGACTTGTCTCTCTTCTCTCTCCTTCTGTCCCTCTCTCTCATCATGTCCCTCTCTCTTTCGAATTTTTTATCTCTTCCTCTCTCCATCCATTTTCCTAGACTCTCTCTTCATTCAATTCCCCTGACTCTTTCTCTTCTCATGTCATCTTCTCTCGCTGTTGTCTTACTGTCACCCCGTTATTCACCTCGCAGTGGTCAATCCCTCACATGCTCTCTTTGCTTCCTTTTCTGTCACCTCATCCCTTATCTCCCTCTATTACCTATACCCTTGTTCTCTCTGTCTCAATGACCAACAAAGGTCAAGGCCACGTGTTGTTTTACTGACTTCACCATGTCACCTCACTCACGAGGTGCACCTACGCAACCCATCTCAAGAAACACGTGGCAACCTCTGGTCTTATCCTACCCCTGTACAGCATTTGCACTTGCCACCACACCACCCTGGGTTTTGCCCCTCCTCCACTCTGACTTTTTCTTGCTTTCCCATTTTACTCATGTGCTGAGTCAATTAACTTGTTTCATTTCAAATCGTTAAAGACATAAAATTGGTTGGAAGATAAAGAGGAAGGGAGGAGGCCAGAGCTAGTTCAGGTGATAATGACATCCTACGTCATGCACCCATTTGTTCTTTAGCATTTATAGGGCTCAATTCAATTGTCAAATGATGTTCTTGCTCATGCAGATGTTCAGATAAGACTGTGACTTGAATATATAGTTCAATTAAAGTTCACAAAACATATAATTCAATCAATATTATATTGAGATTATTTCAATTAAGTTGGTGCAATTCAATTAGGATATAAATCACATAAATCATTCCCTAATCTAACACAGTTGCAATTCAATTCAATTAACGTAACCATTGCGACATAAATGAGAAATTAAAGAGCGGAAGCAGATTTACTTACTTTCCATCTCCTTTTCGTTGTCTCCGGTCTTTAATCTAAGCAACGTCGGAGATGTCTTGAGACTCAAGGAAGCGCCTTGTCACGTGTGTTTCCCGACGGATCCTTCCAAACGTCTCGGGGGTGCTATCATTTCTTTGACGATCACAGCACATGTGCCCTAATCACAACAATAAACTGATCTCTCGTTACCCCTAACGTTGGAGACCCGAGACCTTTTATAAGGGTCAGAGTGTATCTTGAAACGATGCTGAATTAATTATCAAATATTCATCAAATATTTGTAATTATATTCTCTCCAATTCTTCTCCAAATCCTAGTATTTATTGCTGCAAATACATCCACGAATTTGGTATAAAATACATTTTATTCAATTAGAAAGATAACGAGTGATCCAAGCATTGAAATCATGCCTTATAGAAGGTCTCTTGCGGCCGCAGTGAATTTCATTGCGATCACAATAGACTAGGAAACTCCACACTTGGCAACATTTTTCCAGGTATCTTGTGGTCGCAATGAGATCCATTGCGGCCTCAATAAATCATGACAAAATGGCAGATTTATTGCCTTATCTTCCCCTAATGTATTGCGGCCGCAATAGATCTCGTTTTGTGCTGTTTTGCTTGGGCTTTGATCCAAAACAAGTTGGGTTTGGTCCAAACAATATTTCTAACTTTGCACTAAGACCCATATATACATTAATTGATCATAATCAGTCCATTAATAATTATAATCAATTTAGATAAGTTCTATATGCATTCGTGCAAAAATCTTGGTGAAATATGTATAATGCCTTGTATATTAATTAATCACATTTAGCGGCATTTCCAACTGTTATTCCTCGTAACATTAGCAACAGTATGTGACATGTTTGTAATCATATAATACATAGTCCAACTTAATTTATTGGAATTAAAGTCGTAATTCCAACATATTTTACATTGAAATATATGTTTTGCTACATGACTCCCCCTCAAACTAATATACAAAATGTGAGCAAATAGGGGAAGTCTAGTGACCCTCTAGATAATGGATTTGGTACCACTTGTGCTATGAAGTGCAAGTGGTTCTACAAATTTACCTTTTCTAAATTGACAAAAGCGTTCATGATGTCCAAATCTCAAACAAAATGAGCAAAGTGTTGCTTTAGATTTAAGGTTGTTATGATCGTTGATATTGTTATTAATTGGTCTCCAATAACTCATTACCAACCTATATTTATCATGAAAGTTATTAATGTTCTTTGGATGAGATATTGGTTGATTATTCATGTAAAGCTTTCTCTTTTGAAAATTGCTACTAAAATTCTTTTGATTGTGTATAACATTTCTAGGGTTAGGTCTTGATTGAAAAGCATTTACAAACATTTTTCTTTCAAAATTGTTCCCAAATTTCTTATGTACCTTATGAAACCTACCATACTTATCCTTAACATAGAGTTTTGGTGGTTGAGCTCTATGCTGGTCGGTAGTCCTATAATTATTTCTAACTCTATGTTTGTGTATCATCATACTAGAATTAGACTTAGTAGACTTGGCATTCTTGTTGTATCTCTTATCATACTTATATGCATGGTTTTTAGCTTGAGTATGTTTGTTTTTCAACTTAGTTTGCTTTTTAATTTTAAGAGGTTGTTTTTTCACAAAACCAAGACCGATCTTATCATGTGGACCTTTACCAACATACATTTTATCATAGTCAATTTTGGTTTCGTTGTTTGACGACTTGACAAACTTAACAAATTTAGAAGCCCAAAGATGTGCTAACTTCAATTCCTTTTCTTTTTCAAAATTGACTTTGGTCTCAATGTCATTAACCCTATTTTGTAGCAATTAAATTTTGATTTTAGATCATTGATCATAGCATCCTTAATTTCTAAAGACTTTTTGAACTCAACAAGCAATTCCTTAAGTTTGGTCACATTGAAAGATTCTTGTATTTCATCCAAATCACAAGACTCATCATCACTAATGTCATCATGAAATTTAGAAAGATCAAAGACTATCGTACTAGCTCGACTAGAGGCCTCCAATTCTTGAGTGCTTGTAGTCTTGCCCTTTGGTTGAGTTATTTTCTTTTGCGCTTGATCATCTGCTTTAGCAAGGCTCAAAGATTTCTTGATTTGCTTATCACCATCCTTCTTTACAAGTGATGGAGGCAGCTCTTTGTTGTTGAGGACCACTCTTGGGAACTCACATCTCATTAGAGCTTCTTCTTGTTCTTTTGTATAATCGTCCTTAGCTTGAGCCATTTTCTTCAACATTTGAATCTTGTCCAGATATCCCTTGTTCTTTTATGATGTCAAGCACTATCTCAAGCATGTCCTTGGTTTCTTCCCGATGAGAGCTAACTTGTTGTCTCATCTCCTCCTCCGAGATTTACTTCTTCTTCCTCATCTTCACTTTCTTTGGAATTGCTTATCCAAGTTGCTTGCATAGTTTTCTTGTTAGTTTTCCTAAATCGCTCTTCTTGTGGTCTTTTTTTTTTGAGAAAATATCACATAGCAATTTTGAATGCTATGACCTTCCTTGTTGCAAGATAGACATACAACATTTTTGCCTTGAGTTAGTCTCTCTTCATTAACCTTTCTTTTGAATTATATTCCTCCTTTCACTAGCTTGGTAAGGAGGTCATTGTCTTTTGAGAGAATTTGGTGAAGGTTTTGGTATATGACTTCGCTTCACTGAAACTTATAAGGTGGATTAAACGAAGGTTGAGCCGGTAATGCCAATGTCTTAGTTGAGGTTGTGCTCTTGATTTTTTTGTGATTCTCCTCGTGTGAACAAAGTTGAGCATACACCTCTTCGGGTTGATAGGTAAGTTCTTTAGCTTGTAGGGCTTCAATATAGCTCAGTACGCCATCTCAACCGGCTTTTTGGACACCATCCTCAAGAGTTTACCTATAAAATCTTCATCACAAATGTTAGATCTTACTTCAACGAATTCATTTATCAAAGATACGAGTCTATGGTAGAGACTTTCAAATGACTCATTATCTTCAAACTTCATTTTTTCTAATTTTGTGGCTAATCCAACCTTTCGAGTCTTTTTCATATGTCCATTCCCTTCATACTTAAGAACTAGTGCATTCCATATTTTCTTAGCATTAGAGAAATGTGTGAGAGATAAGGCAATTGTCTCATATATTGAACTTAAGATGATATTCATAGCATTGTCATTAGTGTACTTAAGTTCTTTTGATTCTTTGGTAATGGTAATGCCATCTAACTCATATTTTGGTAAATAACCATCTTCAACTATTTTCCAAAGTTCAAGCAAGGTTAGATAGTTCACCATACACCTTTTCCAATATGAAAAGTTCTTGCAACTTACTCCAAAGACCGGGGGTTCTTTTACAAATTTCAATTGGGCCATATTTCACAAAATCAAGACTAACAAGAATTTGGTGCTTAGCTAGGTATGAACATGTGGGCTCTGATACCAATTGTTAGAATATGTGATTGGGGTTTTTACTAAAAAGCACAAGACTAAGGTCAAATAGTTGTGCGAAAGCGATTTCAATTCAATTTAAATCTTTTAGACCTTAATCACCTAGCCAATTAATAGAGCAAGCAATTTTAAGAATCAATTGAGCAAATCACAAAAATTAAGATCAAAGAGCTAAAGAGAAAGAGAGAGTGAAGAAAGAGCAATCAAGAACAAGTGAACACACTATGTAACATGGTTCGACCTATCAATAGAAATTAGGCCTACATCACGGGTCTCCCGGAATAAAACGCCTTTCGGCCGTTTCACTATAATCAAGTATCTTTTCCAAAAGGGGGCGGAGACGATCTTTGACTTCTTCTAACACAAGTAAGTTAATCTTCTTCTCCTAACTCGATGCACGGGACAACACCCCAACACATCGCTACAAGATCCGATTGACTACACAATCAAGGACAGGGATGCACCACTTTACAACACAAATGTGGTGCACCAAAGACGAAACAATTAGCTAAAGTATATGTTCTCAAATAGACAATAAGGTAGCTATCCTAAGTGCTCTCAGGTTTAGGTAGCTGGAGGAGACATGAATCATGCTCTCTTTAGTGCTCAATTGTTGATGGGAAGCTTGTCTGAATGTTTTGATAACCTTCTGGTTCGTTTCTGCATCTCTTATATAGGATGAGCACTTCTTAGGATCTTGGATCTGTGAAAAAAATACTCCTAGTGTTATAGAAAATCTCATAACAAGTTGGAAGGTGTTATAACGCCTTGGACTTGTTCCCTCTTTGCCCTTCTGCTGCTGACATGTGGGCTAATAATATTCTAACTCGTTATAACGCTTGGCTGAGGTGTTATAACGGATAGCAACTCGTTGTGATGCCTTGCTGGAGCGTTACAGTAACGCTTGTCTCGGGAAAATCCAGCATCTGCTCCTTCTCTCTCCTCTTGAGGCGTTATGACGCCTTGTGAACTCATTATAACACTTTTGTAACCTGTTATAACGAGTTGGCTAGCGTTATGGTAACGTTGTGCTCTGTCTTGTGCCTTGAAGCCATTCCTTGATGATTAGACCATGTCTTGACTTGTCCATGACATGTTTAAGCATGTTTGACATTGGTTTGGACCTATTTTAACCTGCATCTTCACCAAAACTTAATGTGCAAGGTTAGTACTTCATGTGTTTTGCAAATTATCAAACAAGAGATGAGTTGATGAGTTTAATCCAACATTTTCCAAAATCATTCATTAAACCCTAAATTACAATTTTCTTAAAGTTTTGCGGAAGTATATTTTTGAATTAGGACTAAAAATTATGCGTTTGTTTGAGTTTTATAAGGCATAATTCATCAAAATTTTGCTCTCCCTAAATGTATGGCGATTAGTATTTGGGGGTTAAACTTAAAATCATCTAAGTTTTCCCTTTATGCACCCAAACAACCTTTGATTGGTTGCTTCCCTTCCTAAGGGTGCACTCTAATGAAATGTGATCATGTTTGCAACAATAGTTGCATATGACACTAGTGGGAGGGTTACTACTTGCCTTGACAAACCTAGTGTGGTAATCGTTTTTCAATTGTTGCGTCTTGTTATTTGATTGGTAAATGAAGTTGAAGTTTGGCTTAGGCACTTGTTTTGATTGAGACACAATCTTTGGTGTTTGATTGTGTCTAACATCATGTTGGACAAGGTTTTTACCATTTGGTTCATATGCCCAACCGGTTGGTCCCCTATAGTATGCATTGTTGGACCATGAAGAGTTAAAATACCTAGGTACCAATTTGAGTTTGGTATGGTTTTCATTGTTGTATCGGTACCTAAATGTATAATTTGATACATTGACCATCTTTTGGTATTTTTCACTTTTGCCCTTATCATTTTTTTTGTTTTCCCTCATTTTTGGGGCATTGGGGTTTCTTCTATGGCAAAGAGGAGGATGAACCCCTCTCATATCCCAACCATGTTTTCACATGAGGCTTTTGTCCCTCATACATTTTGCTTAAGTCCAATTTAGTTTTGCTCAAGGCACTAGAGGACTTCAAGGTCTTATTTTCAATTTCAAGTTTGTTTGCTTTGGACTCAAGCTCAAGAATTTTGTTATTTAACCCCCCCAATTTGGCAATCTTTGCTCATGAGGGCTTGATTTGTTTCAATGAGGAGTTTGTTCAATCTAGCAATTTCAAGTTTCAATAACTCCTCATTTGACACATTACTTGTGTCATCACCATCATCATCTGACTCACTATCGGATTCAAACCCTAAACAAAAAGTAACCCCAATGGGTTTTGAGTCTAGAGATACCTTAGCCTCATCGTTAGAGGTTGATGTGTTAGCTTTATCCTTGGAGGCTTCCTCCACCGGTTGCTCTTCTTCCACCGATTCCTCTTCCTCCACTAATTGCTCTTCCTCCACCACATCATCTCTCTCAACTTGCCCAAGAGAAAACTTCTTGATAAGCTCGATCACTCCCGGGTCGATTACATTGTTCTTGGAGATGATGGCATCCAAGTCTATCTTCCCTTCATCCACCAAAGCAACAAAGGCATGATGGTCATCTCCTTATTGTCACTCACTTCACGCTCCCATATTGTTGAACATCTCTTCAAGAAACTTGGTAAGGATGAGGATGTCTTTGCTTGCATCTATCCCGAAATTTTGAAAAAGGATACAAAATGGGAGTCTTGGTTGGAAGTGCATGTTTGATGATGGTAATTTTGGTTGGAGGTGGAGGCATAGTGATGGAAGTCTTGGTTGGAGGTGGAGGCATGGTGATGGTTTGAGTTTTGAGCCGAAAATGCTACGATTTTAGATTGATGGTCATGCTCCCCAAGTTGTCGAAGGGTTTCCTCATAGGTCTTGAGAAACGAATAGACCTCTTCGGTTGTAAAGGGAACTTCCCTTACATTGTACATAGCCTCCAATGAGCTCATGTAGGCTCTTCATGAAGTCCTCCATTGCATGATTCTTATGAGCTTGGTAGCAATCTTCTAAGGCTCCATGGCATCACCTATTTCAATAAGTTCGTTAGTTAGAATTGTAAGCCTTGTGTACATGTCCTCAATGGACTCGTTTTCTCATATTCTAAAGTTCTCAAATTGCGATTGCAATCCGGCTCCTCTAGATCTTTTATGCAATGCATTGCCTTCATATATTTGAAGTAATGCATGCCACATATCGTAGGGATTAGTTGCCTCTCCTAGGATTGGTGTAATTGACTAATGTATGGAAGTTAAATCACATTAACTGCATGGTCATTTTTCCTTTTCTTTAACAAAGAATTGATGGTCAATTCGTTTGTTACAGGGTCAAAATCTGGTGTGTATATAATGGTGACCAAATTCCAAAGATCAACGATATTCAAGTAGTTGGTCATGCGAAGTTTCCAATACCCAAAGCTTTTACAATTTGATCCTAATACCGGGGGTAGAGAAATTTGCCTATAAGTTGCCATATGATTTGGATCTTTACTTGCAACTAATAAACTTAATTAGCAAGTTCAATTTGCTTTGATACCACTTTGTAGAACCTAGGCGGCCTAGGTTATGACTAATTTTCATTCGATTGGCAAATACAAGGCCTTAATTGCAAATTTCACACAAACCAAATTTCCAATTGCAATTGCTCAATAAATCAATACAACTAATTTAGACAATGATATTCAATTCTATCGAGCAATACAACAAGCAATTCAATCAATTCCCTAATTTAGCAATTCAATCAATCAATTCACAATCACACAAAACAATTAACACAAATGAATCGAAAGATAGTAAGGGAAGAATGTGGCTCAATCAAGTGTTGATGGAGTTCGGCTTGCACAAACGGCCTCGCATACGTCTCTGGGTCCCCGACGCCCCCGCTTCTTGCGGTAACAAGCCTGGTCTGCTCCACTAAACAAAAATGCTTGTTCAATGTACAACTTCAAAATTGGGACTCTCTTACACACACCAGTGGAGCACGCCAACCCTAACACGATGTTGAACTCAATCTCACTTACACACGTCGTGGAGAATCGATCCGACTATCTTGAGCTCACTTACACACACCGATGAAGCTCAAGACAACACACACTCACAATAGAATAGACTAATTGGATTATTAACAAAGGAAATCACCCAAACAAACAAACTCTCTATAATCCCTAGATTAGATTTAGCTAATTAAACTTGGGATTAGAGCAAGAATTTGGCTATTAGAACTAAGCTCAAAGAGGATAAGATGCTTTGTGTTTTTTCTTGAATATTTACCACCCATAAATGAAATAATCAGACATGAAACACTCAAAATGGTATTCTATGCTTCTTTGTTGTGGTGTCATGAAAGGTTTAGAGTTTTCTTGGAAGGTTACCACTCATAAATGAAGTATTCGGATCAGAAATACTTCTCGTAGTAGGATACGATGCATTGTGGTGTTTTCTTGAATGATTATCACGCATAAACAAAGTATTCGGATCAGAAACACTTCTCGTAGCAGCATAAAGTTCTTTGTGGTGTTTTGTTGAATGTTTACTGCCCATAAACGAAGTAATAGTCATGAAGCACTTAGAATGGTACTCTATATTTCTCCGTGGTTGTTTCCTGAAAGGTTTGGAGTTTTCATGAAAGGTTTCCACCCATAAATTAAGTATTCGGATCAGAAACACTCCTCGTAGCAGGATAAGATGCTTTGCGGTGTTTTCTTGAATGTTTACCACCCATAAATGAGGTAATAGTCATGAAGTGCTGAGAGTGGTATTCTATATTTCTTCGTGCTGATTTTTTGAAAGGTTTGGAGTTTTCTTGAATGTTTACCACCCATAAATGATGTAAGTCATGAAGTGTTGAGAGTGGTATTCTATATTTCTTTGTGCTGATTTTCTGAAAGGTTTGGAGTTTTCTTGAAAGGTTATCACCCATAGATGAAGTACTCTGATAGAAAACACTTCTCGTAGCAGGATAAGATGCTTTGCGGTGTTTTCTTGAATGTTTACCACCCATTAATGAAGTAATAGTCATGAATCACTTATAGTGGTATTCTACGTTTATTCGTGGTGGTTTACTGAAATGTTTGGAGTTCGCTTGAAAGGTTACCACCCATAAATAAAGTACTCGGATCAGAAACACTTCTCGTAGGAGAATAAGATATTTTGCGGTGTTTTTTTGAATCTTTTCCCCCCATAAATGAAGTAATAGTCATGAAAAGCTTAGAGGGTATTCTACATTTCTTCGTGTTGGTTTCGTGAAAGGTTTGAAGTATTCTTGAAAGGTTACCACCCATAAAAGAAGTACTTGATCAGAAACACTTCTCGTAGAAGGATAAGATGCTTTGTGGAGTTTTGTTGAATGTTTACCACCCATAAATTAAGTAATCAGACATGAAACACTTAGAATGGCATTATATGCTTCTTCGTGGTGGTTTCATTAAAGGTTTAGATTTTCGTGGAAGGTTACCACTCATAAATGATGAAACCATATTACGAACACTTCTCGTAGTAGGAAAGGATGCTTTGTGGTGTTTTCTTGAATGGTTATCACCCATAAATGAAGTACTCGGATAAGAAACACTTTTCATAGCAGGATAAGATGCTTTACGGTGTTTTCTTGAATGTTTACCACCCATAAATGAAGTAATAGTCATGAAACACTTAGAGTGGTATTCTACATTTCTTCGTGGTGGTTTCTTGAAAGGTTTGGAGTTTTCTTGGCAGATACCACCCATAAATGAAGTACATTAATTAGAAATAATTCTCGTAGCAAGATAAGATGTTTTGCGGTATTTTCTTGAATGTTTATTACCCATCAATGAAATAATGTACACCACAGAACATTTTTCCTACTATAAGAAGGGTTTCTGATTCGAGTATTTCATTTGTGGGTGATAACCAGTCAGGAAAACACCACAAAGCATTTTTCCTGCTACGAGAAGTGTTTCTGATCCGAGTACTTCATTTATGGGTGATAACCATTCAGAAAAACACCACAAAACAACCTATCTTTCTATGAGAAGTGTTCTTGATATGATTATGAGTGGTAACCTTCCAAGAATACTCTAAACCTTTCATGAAACCACCACGAAGAAGCATAGAATATCATTCTAAGTGCTTCTTGTCTGTTTAATGTTTACCACCCATAAATGAAGTAATAGTCATGAAGAGCTTTGAGTGGTATTCTACATTTTTTTTGTGGTGGTTTCCGGAAAGGTTTGGAGTTTTCTTGAAAGGTTACAACACATAAATGAAGTACTCGGATCAGAAACACTTCTCGTAGCAGATATTGATTCTTTGTGGTGTTTTCTTAAATGTTTACCACCCATAAATGAAGTAATAGTCATGAAGCGCTTAGAGTGGTATTCTACGTTTCTTCGTGGTGGTTTCCTGAAAGGATTGGAGTTCTCTTGAAAGGTTACCTACCATAAATGAAGTACTCGGATCAGAAACACTTCTCGTAGCAAGATAAGATGCTTTGTTGTGTTTTCTTGAATGTTTACCTCCCATAAATGAAGTAATAGTCATGAATAGGTTAGAGTGGTATTATATATTTCTTCGTGGTGGTTTCTTGAAAGGTTACCAACCATAAATGAAGTAGTAGGATCAGAAACACTTCTCGTAGCTACGAGAAGTGTTTCTGATCCGAGTACTACATTTATGGGTGATAACCATTCAGGAAAACACCACAAAGCATCCTATCTTTCTATGAGAAGTGTTCCTGATATGATTACTTCATTTATGAGTGGTAACCTTCCAAGAATACTCTAAACCTTTCATGAAATCACGACGAAGAAGCATAGAATATCATTCTAAGTGCTTCATGTCTGATTATTTCATTTATGAGTGATAAACATTCAAAAAAACACCTCAAAACATCTTATCTTGCTACGAGAATTGTTTCTGATCCATGTACTTCATTTATGGGTGACAACCATTCAGGAAAACACCACAAAACATCCTATCTTTTTATGAGAAGTGTTTCTGATATGATTACTTCATTTATTAGTAGTAACCTTCAAGAATACTCTAAACCTTTCATGAAACCACCACGAAGAAGCATAAAAAACCATTCTAAGTGCTTCATGTCTGATTATTTCATTTATGGGTGATAAACATTCAAGAAAACACCGCAAAACATCTTATCTTGTTACGAGAATTGATTCTGATCCATGTACTTCATTTATGGGTGGTATCTTCCAAGAAAACTCCAAACCTTTCAAGAAATAACCACGAAGAAATGTAGAATACCACTCTAAGCGTTTCATGAATATTACTTCATTTATGAGTGGTAAACATTCAAGAAAACACCGCAAAGCATCTTATCCTGCTACGAGAAGTGTTTCTGATCCGAGAAAACTCCAAACCTTTCAGGAAATCACACGGAGAAATGTAGAATACCACTCTAAACGCTTCATTACTATTACTTCATTTATGGGTGGTAAACATTCAAGAAAACACGACAAAGCATTTTATCCTGCTACGAGAAGTGTTTTCGATGCGAGTACTTCATTTATGGGTGATAGTCATTCAAGAAAACACCACAAAGCATAATGTCGTACTACGAGAAGTGGTCCAGATATGATTACTTCATTTATGAGTGGTAACATTCCTGGAAAACTCTAAACCATTCCTGAAACCACCACGAAGAAGCATAGAATACCATTTTAAGTGCTTCATGTCCGATTACTTCATTTATGGGTGGTAAACATTCAACAAAACACCACAAAGCATTTTATCCTGCTATGAGAAGTGTTTCTGTTCCGAGTACTTCATTATGGGTGATAGACATTCAAGAAAACACCACAAAGCATAATGTCCTACTACGAGAAGTGGTCCAGATATGATTACTTCATTTATGAGTGGACCTTCCTAGAAAACTCTAAACCTTTCATGAAACCACCACGAAGAAGCATAGAATACTATTTTAAGTGCTTCATGTCCGATTACTTCATTTATGGGTGGTAAACATTCAAGAAAACACCGCAAAGCATCTTATTATTCTACGAGAAGAGATTCTGATCCAAGTACTTCATTTTTGGGTGGTAAACATTCAAGAAAACACTACAAAGCATCTTATCCTTCTACGAGAAGTGTTTCTGATCCGAGAAAACTCCAAACCTTTCAGGAAACCACACGGAGAAATGTAGAATACCACTCTAAACGCTTCATTACTATTACTTCATTTATGGGTGGTAAACATTCAAGCAAACACCAAAAAGCATTTTATCCTGCTACGAGAAGTGTTTCCGATGCGAGTACCTCATTTATGGGTGATAGCCATTCAAGAAAACACCACAGAGCATAATGTCCTACTACGAGAAGTGGTCCAGATATGATTACTTCATTTATGAGTGGTAACCTTCCTAGAAAACTCTAAACCTTTCCTGAAACCACCACGAAGAAGCATAGAATACCATTTTAAGTGCTTCATGTCCGATTACTTAATTTATGGGTGGTAAACATTCAAGAAAACACCGCAAATCATCTTATCATGCTACGAGAAGTGTTTCTTATCCGAGTACTTCATTTATGGGTGGTAACCTTTCAAGAAAACTCCAAACCTTACAAGAAACCACCATGAAGAAATATATAATACCACCGTAACCTCTTCATGACTATTACTTCATTTATGGGTGGTAAACATTCAAGAAAACACCGCAAAGCATCTTATCATTTTACGAGAAGAGATTCTGATCCAAGTACTTCATTTATGGATAGTAACCTTTCAAGAAAATTCTAAAACTTTCAGGAAACCACCACAAAGGAATGTAGAATACTACTCAAAGCGCTTCATGACTATTACAATAATTATGGGTGGTAAACATTCAATAAAACACTGCAAAGAATCTTATCCTGCTATGAGAAGTGTTTCTGATCCGAATACTTCATTTATGGGTGGTAACCTTTCAAGAGAACTCCAAACCTTTCAGGAAACCACCACGAAGAAACGTAGAATACCACTCTAAGCGCTTCATGACTATTACTTCATTTATGGGTGGTAAACATTTAAGAAAACACCACAAAGCATCATATCCTATTACGAGAAGTGTTTCTGATCCGAGTACTTCATTTATGTATTGTAACCTTTCAAGAAAACTCCAAACCTTTCCGGAAACCACCACGAAAAAAATGTCGAATACCACTCTAAGCTCTTCATGACTATTACTTCATTTATGGGTGGTAAACATTAAACATACATGAAGCACCTAGAATGGTATTCTATGCTTCTTCGTGGGGGTTTCATGAAAGGTTAAAGTATTCTTGGAAGGTTACCACTCATAAATGAATAATCATATCAGAAACACTCATAGAAAGATAGGATGCTTTGTGGTGTTTTCCTAAATGGTTATCACCCATAAATGAAGTACATGGATCAGAAACAATTCTCGTAGCAAGATAAGATGTTTTGCGGTGTTTTCTTGAATGTTTATCATCCATAAATGAAATAATCAGACATGAAGCACTTAGAATGGTACTCTATGCTTCTTCGTGGTGGTTTCATGAAAGGTTTAGAGTATTCTTGGAAGGTTACCACTCATAAATAAAGTAATCATATCAGAAACACTTCTCATAGAAAGATAAGATGCTTTGTGGTGTTTTCCTAAATGGTTATCACCCATAAATGAAGTACATGGATCAGAAACACTTCTCGTAGCAGGATAAGATGCTTTCCAGTGTTTTCTTGAATGTTTACCACCCATAAATGAAGTAATAGTCATGAATCGCTTAGAGTGGTATTCTACGTTTATTCGTGGTGGTTTACTGAAAGATTTGGAGTTCTCTTGAAAGGTTAGCACCCATAAATGAAGTACTCGGATCAGAAACACTTCTCGTAGGAGGATAAGATACTTTGCAGTGTTTTTTTTTAATGTTTTCCACCCATAAATGAAGTAATAGTCATGAAAAGCTTAGAGTGTATTCTACATTTCTTCGTGTTGGTTTCGTGAATGGTTTGGAGTTTTCTTGAAAGGTTACCACCCATAAATGAAGTACTTGGATCAGAAACACTTCTCGTAGAAGGATAAGATGTTTTGTGGAGTTTTGTTGAATGTTTACCACCCATAAATTAAGTAATCAGACATGAAGCACTTAGAATGGCATTATATGCTTCTTCTTGGTGGTTTCATTAAAGGTTTAGATTTTCTTGGAAGGTTACCACTCCTAAATGATGAAACCATATTACGAACACTTCTCGTAGTAGGAAAGGATGCTTTGTGGTGTTTTCTTGAAAGGTTACCATCCATAAATGAAGTACTCGGATAAGAAACACTTCTCGTAGCAGGATAAGATGATTTGCGGTGTTTTCTTGAATGTTTACCACCTATAAGTGAAGTAATAATCATGAAACGCTTAGAGTGGTAATCTACATTTCTTTGTGGTGGTTTCTTGAAAGTTTGGAGTTTTCTTGGAAGATACCACCCATAAATGAAGTACATGGATCAGAAACAATTCTCGTAGCAAGATAAGTTGTTTTGCGGTGTTTCTTGAATGTTTGTCACCCATAAATGAAATAATCAGACATGAAGCACTTAGAATGGTATTCTATGCTTCTTCGTGGTGGTTTCATGAAAGGTTTAGAGTATTCTTGGAAGGTTACCACTCCTAAATGAAGTAATCATATCAGAAACACTTCTCATAGAAATATATGATGCTTTGTGGTGTTTTCCTGAATGGTTATCACCCATAAATGAAGTAAATGGATCAGAAACAATTCACGTAGCAAGATAAGATGTTTTGCGGTGTTTTTTTGAATGTTTATCACCCATAAATGAAATAATCAGACATGAAGCACTTAGAATGGTACTCTATGCTTTTTTCGTGGTGGTTTCATGAAAGGTTTAGAGTATTCTTGGAAGGTTACCACTCATAAATGAAGTAATCTTATCAGAAACACTTCTCATAGAAAGATAGGATGCTTTGTGGTGTTTTCCTAAATGGTTATCACCCATAAATGAAGTACATGGATCAGAAACACTTCTCGTAGCAGGATAAGATGCTTTGCAGTGTTTTCTTGATGTTTACCACCCATAAATGAAGTAATAGTCATGAATCGCTTAGAGTGGTATTCTACGTTTATTCGTGGTGGTTTACTGAAAGGTTTGGAGTTATCTTGAAAGGTTAGCACCCATAAATGAAGTACTCAGATCAGAAACAATTCTCGTAGGAGGATAAGATACTTTGCGGTGTTTTTTTGAATGTTTCCACCCATAAATGAAGTAATAGTCATGAAAAGCTTAGAGTGTATTCTACATTTCTTCGTGTTGGTTTCGTGAATGGTTTGGAGTTTTCTTGAAAGGTTACCACCCATAAATGAAGTACTTGGATCAGAAACACTTCTCGTAGAAGGATAAGATGTTTTGTGGAGTTTTGTTGAATGTTTACCACCCATAAATTAAGTAATCAGACATGAAGCACTTAGAATGACATTATATGCTTCCTCGTGGTGGTTTCATTAAAGGTTTAGATTTTCTTGGAAGGTTACCACTCCTAAATGATGAAACCATATTACGAACACTTCTCGTAGTAGGAAATGATGCTTTGTGGTGTTTTCTTGAAAGGTTACCATCCATAAATGAAGTACTCGGATAAGAAACACTTCTCGTAGCAGGATAAGATGATTTGCGGTGTTTTCTTGAATGTTTACCACCTATAAATGAAGTAATAATCATGAAACGCTTAGAGTGGTATTCTACATTTCTTCGTGGTGGTTTCTTGAAAGGTTTGGAGTTTTCTTGGAAGATACCACCCATAAATGAAGTACATGGATCAGAAACAATTCTCGTAGCAAGATAAGTTGTTTTGCGGTGTTTTCTTGAATGTTTATCACCCATAAATGAAATAATCAGACATGAAGCACTTAGAATGGTATTATATGCTTCTTCGTGGTGGTTTCATTAAAGGTTTAGAGTATTCTTGGAAGGTTACCACTCCTAAATGAAGTAATCATATCAGAAACACTTCTCATAGAAAGATAGGATGTTTTGTGGTGTTTTCCTGAATGGTTATCACCCAAAAATGAAGTACATGGATCAGAAACAATTCTCGTAGCAAGATAAGATGTTTTGCGGTGTTTTCTTGAATGTTTATCACCCATAAATGAAATAATCAGACATGAAGCACTTAGAATGGTATTATATGCTTCTTCGTGGTGGTTTCATGAAAGGTTTAGAGTATTCTTTGAAGGTTACCACTCATAAATGAAGTAATCATATCAGGACACTTCTCATAGAAAGATAGGATGATTTGTGGTGTTTTCCTGAATGGTTATCACCCATAAATGTAGTACTCGGATTAGAAACACTTCTCGTAGCAGGAAAAATGCTTTGTGGTGTTTTCCTGACTGGTTATCTCCAATAAATGAAGTACTCGGATCAGAAACACTTCTCATAGTAGGAAAAATGTTTTGTGGTGTTTTGTTTAATGTTTACCACCCATAAATGAAGTAATAGTCATGAAGAGCTTAGGGTGGTATTCTACATTTTTTCGTGGTGGTTTCCGGAAAGGTTTGTAGTTTTCTTGAAAGGTTACAACACATAAATGAAGTACTCTGATCAGAAACACTTCTCGTAACAAGATAAGATGATTTGCTGTGTTTTCTTGAATGTTTACATCCCATAAATGAAGTAATAGTCATGAAGCGCTTAGAGTGGTATTCTACGTTTCTTCGTGGTGGTTTCCTGAAAGGATTGGAGTTCTCTTGAAATGTTACCACCCATAAATGAAGTACTCTGATAAGAAACACTTCTCGTAGCAGGATAAGATGATTTGCGGTGTTTTCTTGAATGTTTACCACCCATAAATGAAGTAATAGTAATGAAACACTTAGAGTGGTATTCTACATTTCTTCATGTTGGTTTCTAGAAAGGTTTGGAGTTTTCTTGGAAGATACCACCCATAAATGAAGTACATGGATCAGAAACAATTCTCGTAGCAAGATAAGATGTTTTGCGGTGTTTTCTTGAATGTTTATCACGCATAAATGAAATAATCACACATGAAGCACTTAAAATGGTATTCTATGCTTCTTCGTGGTGGTTTCATGAAAGGTTTAGAGTATTCTTGGAAGGTTACCACTAATAAATGAAGTATTCATATCAGGAACACTTCTCATAGAAAGATAGGATGCTTTGTGGTGTTTTCCTGAATGGTTATCACCTATAAATGAAGTACTCGGATCAGAAACACTTCTCGTAGCAGGAAAAATGCTTTGTGGTGTTTTCCTGACTGGTTATCACCTATAAATGAAGTACTCGGATCAGAAACACTTCTAATAGTAGGAAAAATGTTTTGTGGTGTTTTGTTTAATGTTTACCACCCATAAATGAAGTAATAGTAATGAAGAGCTTAGAGTGGTATTCTACTTGCCCCTAGGATCCGGCCTTTGAAAATGGTAATCGTCTCAAAAGTAAATGGCTTACAGTGGTAGGTTTCCCCAAAAAAACTATGGTCAGAAAATGAATTTGTAAAACTTGCAGCAGATTTTGGGGTAATATTAGAAATTGATAGCCAAACAGTTAACAGAACAGACCTGAAAAATGCTAAACTGAGAGTTGGTGTTTGTTACCTTGAGGACATCCTAGTGTTTAAAAAAGTAATGTTCAGAAATAATAGAAATGAAGTGTGTTGGCGCAAGGTTTACTTTCTTACAGAAACTCTGATTGACCAAAGGAGAAGGGATAATGTGAAGAGGAAGAGGGTCTGGATCCCAAAAGATACAAACAAGGGTAATAATTCTAAAGATGAAAACACAAGGGATGGTCAAGAAGAGAATTATGAGGGGTATCTAGAAGAGGATCTAGAGGAAGAATTGGGAACAGGGGATAATAATAATCAAAGTAATGGGGAGTTGATTGAAGAAACTTCCAGGAACAAAGAGGGTAACAATAGTCAGGAGGATAGAGTGTCAGATAAAACAAGTGTACAAGAGAAGGGTAAGGGAGTAATCATTGAGCTACTGCTTCTGACTGAGGTAAGGGAAGACTTAACCTCTGGGATAGAGAAAGAAACATTAGAAATGGATGAATGGCTATCTCATAATCCTTTCGATGTCCTACAAACCCTTGAGGATAGTAACTCAGAAGAGCCTGAAAAAGTAGTAGAGTCCAACATCTTAGATATAATACCCAGTAACAAACAACTCAACCAGATGACAGCAAGGGTGACAAAGATGCAAATGAGCAGTCAAACACCAGGGAGGTTCCCTAGGTGCAGGAAAATGTGGGATTAGAGTCTAAACCAGAAGAAGTCTTGGACATTCAACCACTTGCCAGGATGCCCCCCATAACAAGACAGAGTCTCAGACTGCAGCTGAAAAATCCAGAAAGCTCAGCTTTAGAGAAGGCAATCAACCTCAAATCCAGCCTAACAAAAGAGATGACTTCTGATGGTACTTCTTCTATATCAAAACTTTTTCCTTTCACTGATTTATTAGACCATCAAGTAGTTAATATCTTTCATTGTTGTGGCTTGAAACTTTCAAATGATCTAAATGAAAGTGTGGAATGTGTAAAATTTTTTAAATCTCTCTCTAAATCTAACTTCCAATCAGCTATAGAGGAAATGGAATTTAAGGTAAAACATGGGGCCAAATTTTTTAAGAAAGATCAACATAAAAGAATACAATTAGATCAAATATTGGGAAGGGTGTAAGGCAGTTTTAAATGAAAATTCTATCTTGGAATATTAGAGGGCTTAACAATAAAGTTAAAAGGGCTTACCTCCAAGAAATGATAAGGAATAATCAAATAGACATTGTAGGGATTCAGGAATCTAAAAAAGCAAAGGTATCTAAAAGATTCATTAAATCTTGCTTCCCAGAGGGATTTGATTATGTGATGCTCTCTGCAAAAGGCACTGCAGGTGGCATTCTTGTGGGAATAAATTCTACCAAATTCAAATTGATCTCCCATATACTAACAAATTTCTCTATATCCATGATCATACAAGATGAAAGAGAATTTCCAATTTGGTATATCATTTATATATGGTCCTTCCAAGTATCAAATTAAAAATAGCTTCATATCTGAATTGAGGGAACTGGGTAGTTATTGGGCTGGACCTTGGATCTTATTAGGTGATTTTAACCTTATAAGATTTAGACATGAGAAGAATAAACCATCATTTAATATAGCATGGGGCTTCAATGTTCAACAAATTCATCTCAGATTTTGATCTGATTGAATATCAATTAAGTGGATATAAATACACTTGGTCAAATTTGAGGAAATCTTCCTGTCTAGCAATATTAGATAGATTCTTGGTTAATGACAGCTTTGATACACATTACAATCAAGTGACAGTAAAAGGGTTATCTAGATTTTTATCTGATCACACTCCTTTACTGATAGACACAAACACATCACAGAATACTAATCACATATTTAGATATGAAAGTTCATGGGCTGAAGAAAATGATTTCAAAGAACTTTTACCTAGATGGTGGAGATCCCCAGTGAAAGGTTTAGACAATGCTAGTAGATGGAAAAATAGAATGAAATTTCTTAAAAAGAAAATGGTTGGCTGGGCAAAAAACTTTTATGGTAAGATGAAAAAACAAAAAAAAAATCACATTTGGATATAATAGACAGTTTAGTCTCAAAACAGGAAAAAAGTGAGTGGTCTCAGAGTGAGTTTGAAAGTTTTGTGGAAAACACAACTCAATTAGATAACATATATAAACAAGAGCAACAATATTGGGAAACCAGAGCCAAAACCAAATGGCTCTTACAAGGTGATCTTAACACTAAGTATTTTCACAGGTTAGCCAACATTTCAAAGAAAAGGAAACTAATTCAGAGATTGAAAATCAATCAAGTAGTAGAATCAGATAAAAATATCATTGCAGACCATATCATTGAATATTACAAAAATTTATTTGTTGTACCAGGGGAACAATATGTTAACCTTGATGATGGATTTTGGAGTAAAGATTCATTAATATCCATTGAAGATAATTATACTTTAACAGCCCCTTTCGCAGCAGTTGAGATAAAAGCTGTTGTATTCTCTTCTGATAAAGGGAGTGCCCCAGGTCCAGATGGATTTCCATTTTCCTTTTACCAATCTCACTGGGAATTGGTTCAAGAAGATATCATTTCTCTATTCCAGGATTTCTATATAAACAGACTTAATATTGATAAATTGAATAGGGCTATGATATGCCTTCTCCCAAAATTGTCAAATGCTGAAGAGATTAGGCAATATAGACCTATCTCTCTTATAAATTGCAGCTATAAGATAATCACAAAAGTCCTAACATCTAGGCTGGAACCAGTTGTAAACAGGCTGGTTGACAGCTCACAAGCTGCCTTCTTAAAGGATAGATACATCCTAGACAATGTTATTATAGCCTCAGAAATTGTTTTGCATACAAAAAAGAATAAACAACAAGGGCTAGTTCTGAAAATCGATTTGGAAAAGGCTTATGATAGGGTGCACTGGCCCTTCCTGTTAGAAATGATGTCAGCTAGGGGGTTCTCAGAAAAATGGGTGGAATGGATCAAAAAAACTATTAGTTGGTGGTCATATGTGCATCAATATAGATGGTCAACCCACACAATACTTTGAAATTTTTAGAGGCATCAAACAAGGGGACCCACTGTCCCCCATTCTATTTAACTTGGTTGCAGACACCCTAAATCACATGATTATCAACGCAAGGGATAGTGGTTTACTGAGAGGGTTAGGCCCAAAAATGGAAGACTCACACCAAATTATAAATCTGCACTTTGCAGATGATACCATCATTTTTTTTGCCTGCAGATGAACAAATGATACATATTATTAAATGGATTTTTATAGGCTTTGAGGCCCTAACATGAATAAAAGTGAATTATTCAAAATGTGAAATATTCCCAATAAACATTGATATAGACAAAGCTAACAGGTTTGCAGAGGGCTTTGGGTGCAAAATAACTAATTGACCCCTCAAATACCTAGGTATTCCAATACACTGGAAAAAAACCAAGGCAAAAGATTGGGACCCTATTATAGAAAATTTCTCAAACAAACTCCAAAGCTGGAAAGGCTCAATGTTGTCCTTAGGGGGGATAATCACATTAGTCAAAAGTGTGCTTAGCTCACTTCCTATATTCATGACGAGCATACATATTGCTCATGTGAGTGTCAGGAAAAAATTAGAGGCAATTAGAAGATCTTTTATTTGGCAAACAGGAGACAAGAAGAAATACCACCTCTGTAGATGGTCAAATATATGCAGACCTTTAAATCAGGGGGGATGGGCATTTCTAATCTTAAATATACGAATATTTCTCTTATTTGCAAGTGGTTGTGGAAACTCAAAGATCTATCTGTGAAGGGTAGGTGGAAAACATTACTGACTTCCATATACAAATCCACTAGAAATAAGCAATCATGGTCACCCTTTTGGAGGTTCCTAAAGCAATTTGAATATGTGGTGGATATAAATAAGTCCATATTAGTTGGCAATAGGGAAAGCACAAAATTCTGGACAGATGCATGGTGTAGTGAAGCTCTCCTTTCGATAGAATCTCCATCTCTGTTCTCTATCTGTACTAATCAAACAGACCTGGTGAGTTCAGTGGCTAGAGGCACTCACCTGGAACTGAATTTCAGAAGGCAGTTGTCAGACACACAAAGGCAACATCTATATCAGCTTCACCAAAAAATCTCAGACAAATTGCCACTGACACAGACTCATGACAAGATTCAGTGGCAAGGAAAGGAAGTCAAGAAAATTGAGAATCAGCTAATTTATGATTGGCTGATGTTCAGAGGGATACCAGATAATAATTTTCAATTCATTTGGCATATGAAAATTCCATTGAAAGTCAAGGCATTTATTTGGCTATTTCTCAAAAATAAAATTTTAGTGAGGACTAATTTGCAAAAAAAGGGGTTGGGTGGGGGACACAAGCTGCACTTATTGTCAATACACTGAAAGTTTAGAACATTTATTTGTTAGATGTACTCATATCAGAAAAGTGTGGATATGGGTTCTAACAAGTTTCAATATATCACAAGGCCTACACTCACTCTTAGAATTGGAGACTATGAGTCACAAATTACCTTCATCTGATTTTAGATTCTTTTGCTTAATATGTGTGGCAGTGATATGGATGTGCTGGATTGAAAGAAACAAGTGCTGTTTTAATGGAACAGCTCCCATAAAATTCAATACTTATTGTGCTAAAGTTCACTCTTTGTTAATATACTAGTCAGGGGCTTGGGATCAACAGCTAAAGGAACTACTTGAAGAATGGTTGGCAAGGACTAAGCGATTGGAGACAAGTCTGAAGAGTGAGCAATTGATGATCACAGCTGGTGGAGGGGTTGGCTCCAAAGACAATGGATAACTTCTTGGCTTTATTAATCAATTTGTTGCTGCAGTTTTGTGTTGCTTTTATCATGTTCAATCCGAGTTTTAACCCCAAGGACTTGTTTGTTATAAGAATTTTGTTTCTAGCAGTGTGTAAGAACTTTGGAGGAACTAGAATAAAAGGTAGATAACACAGGTGCACCGGTAACACCCAGATGCAAATGGTACCAGTGCAAAATAGATAGGTACATGAAGTATTAGATAAGGGCAAATGTAAAAAGGTAGTGTCACCCTGGAAAACAGGGAAAACTTGTGTATTCCTACTTCTTTTTCAATGAAAAGGAAGTGGTAGGGGTTTATCCCTACTCATTTCAAAATAAATAAATAAATAAATAAATAAATGAAGTAATCATATCAGGAATATTTCTCGTAGTAGGATAGGATGTTTTGTGGTATTTTCTTGAATGGTTATTATCTATAAATGAAGTACTCGGATCAGAAATAATTTTCGTAGGAGGATAAAATGCTTTGTGGTGTTTTGTTGAATGTTTACAACTTATAAATGAAGTAATAGTCATGAAGCGTTTAGAGTGATATTCTACATTTCTTCGTGGTGGTTTTCTGAATGGTTTTGAATTTTTTTGAAAGGTTACCACCCATAAATGAAGTGTTCGGATCAGAAACACTTCTCGTCCCAGGATAAAATGTTTTCTTGTGTTTTCTTGAATGTTTATTACTCATTAAATGAAGTAGTAGTCATGAAGCGTTTAAATTGATATTCTACATTTCTTTGTGGTTAACCATCTAAATATTTTTTTTGTACTTCTCTGTACAGTGTATATTTCGCAATTTGCGCAGCTTTTAACATGTTGTAGACCTTTGCTAGACTAAGACTGAACGATCTTGCCCATAAAAGTCTTTTTTCCCTCAAATTTTCGGATATCCATGTCACAATAAACGCGCCCTTTTCCCTTCGTAAAACAAAGAACAAAATACTCTCTACCTGTTTATGTTAGGAAGCATAGTTGAATACAACAGTAATTAATCGGAAAAAGATGTAACACTTCAAATATTTTATCTATGCATAAAGTGGGTTAGAAATCTCTTAGGATAGCAAAGGGAGTACGCTTCCAAAAGCAAAGACATCTTGTTATCACTGCCTAATAAAGGTGGTGACATCTTTTGTCGTTATTTTTTTATAGTGGGAATTCAAAACAAACATGCCCAGCAGAACTGCAGAAGTGCAGAACCATACAAAGAGGAGACTGGACTGCAAACATGTTTACCACTAAAAGTAGAAATGCAACGAGCAAGGCAATGCTGCTGAATGGCTGAGCAATAAGCCAAACCACTTTCTGTCACTCACAAGCTCGCGACAGATATTGAAGCAATCTTTAATCTTAATCTAAATCCAAGTAAACGTCATTTTTTTGTTAGAAGTATCTAATCAAATACTTTTACTCTTCACCCTCCCAGATTCAATTAGGCAATTTATCACACCACTCTTATAGCAATATTATCATATACTGGCTTTGCTAAAGAAGAAATTGAGACAACAGTACTAGTACCGACCAGAATAATGCGAAGTAGGGTACCAAATGTTTGCTACTGGTACCATTAGAAAAAAGAATAGTACATTTATGAAGATTTAAATTAATAATTTCTCAGGAGAGTTTATCTGTTACAAAATCCCGCATAGTAGCTCAGAAGAGAAGCAAAATTTGCTTCACTCAAACACATACAAATAAATTAAAAGGGCCAAAAATATTTCCTTTCACAGCAAAGAATAGGTTGGGGCTATGCATGAAAAAAAACTCAAGCTGATGAGAAGCACAATTTGCTAACCATTACTCTCCTCTAACTAGAGATACAATGCTAGTTATTAGCAGGTAAGAGAGATTAAAAATAAATAAATTATAACAACATCTGAGATACGTCTAAATAAGAGCTTGTACACCTTGTTCTTGCATTTCACGCAGCCTCCAAACTGGGAAATATGACTCCTCGCCTGCCTCATCAGCATCCATCAGTTGCATGGCCCATGCATAATATACTGTGTGTATTGTATCCTACCAGCATAAAAGATGTTAAATTCAAAACTAATCCTTAAAAAAAAAATTAACATAGCAATTATTGCATAACTAATATCACCTGAAAACAATCAATTGTGGAATTCAACCATAATTAAGTGTTGATAAAACATAAATTGTTTCAAACAAACAAAGTAGGCCTTGGTCTAACCGAACTTGATATGCACTTAAAAATCATAAAAAGAAAGAAAAACAGAGAAATGCTTCAATCTGGTAAAGACCAGTGCTGACCTCATTAATACCAAAACAACTTTACCTGTCATGGTATGAAACATAAGACCTTATGTCTTGAGAGTATTTATAGTTTGAAAGCAACCTTTAATCATAAATCAATAAATTATCATAAAAGTTAAAAAAAAAACTGAGCATACCTTCCCACCCTCCTTAATTCCACCTTGCCTATCACGAACACAGTAAATTTGCTGTGTTTGGAACTGCATTAATAAAAGTTCAAAAAAAATGTTACATCATAAATGAAATAATAGTTCGCACCAAAAGAAACATAGAATAGTACGTTAAGAGCCAATTTTTTCTTACAAATAGTATGATTATTGGTGTGGACCCCATCATTTTGGTTTCCCTTACATCAACCTCTGAGATGTGAAGAATCTGCAAGAACACAAAAAAAGGAACACTAAATTTCAGTTCGCATTGAAGTCAACATGGCTGTCACCTTGGCACAGCGGTAAAGTTGTCGCCTTGTGTGACCAGGAGATCACGGGTTCGAGTCGTGGAAACAACCTCTTGCAGAAATGCAGGGAAAGGCTCCGTACAAAGACCCTTCCCCGGACCCCGCGCAAGCAGGAGCTACGTGCACCGGGCTGCCCTTTTTTTGTCTAAGTCAACATAGCAAATAAGTTCACTTCATGTTAGGACCTCTGATTCATTTCAGGCCCAAATCAATTCCAAATCCATGTTTCTACACCCATAATAGGTTCAGGTTTGATGCCAGAAAAAATACTTCTACCTTCTTGCAGGGCCTAAAAGTTTTCATGGTTCCATAGAGTTATAAGAGTGAATCCTAAAAAAATACAAAAAACCTACTTTTTTATCAAAGAACATTCCTTGAGATTCATAGGCAGTGCGCTCCCCTTTACATCTCTCAAGTACCTCCTTGGTGCAATATTTCTTTAATGTCACCACATCTCCCTGCATCATTTATTTAATTCCATTTCAGCACAGTTACATCAGCATATGATCAAGTCAAAGGCATGAAATTCCATGTCAACGTATGGTATGAACCTCGAAGGGGCATGCATATTGTTAGTACAAGCACCAAGTTTTAGAATTGCAATACCAGAAACTAACCAACAAGTACAGATTAATATTTTTCTCATCCCGCATTTTCTTTTGTTGAGTATAGACTCTACTATAAGTACATGCTATATGTTGTATACTTAGCAAATAGAAGGTACAATAGCATCAGAAGTTTCAGTACCTTATGATAGGCAGTGAGAACAGGATGTACTATTTCTTGAACATCAGAAACAAAATCCGGCAGTGAAAATGATCTTGAGCATCGGAATTCAAATAATATAAAAGAAATAAATCACTTAGAAACAAACAAGAAAAATAAATAAATGAAAAGTTTATGCTATTTATCTTACGGATCTCTCCGGCGGATTTCTTTGAAAGATAGAGCTGTTGCCGTCTCTCCAAAAACAGTCTCATTCAAACTAGCAAGAACAACACAACACAAAACAACACAACACAACAACAAAGCCTTTAGTCCCAGACTGCTAGAGATGAACCCAATAGGAGTAATAAAAAAAGCAATGGTTTATGTTGAGCAGTAAAAAAAATGTAGTATCAACTAGCAAAATCAGTTAAAAAAATTAAACCAAATAATAGAATGGTTAATAGCACAGCCCGGTGCACGTAGCTCCCGCTTACGCATGGTCCGGGGAAGGGTTGGACCACAGCATCAAACAAAAAATAGGGGAGAGGGAGAGAGAGAGAGAGAGAGTACTCTTGAATTTTGTGGACAATAGGGCTGTCACTTGTCTCCCACCGTTCCCTGACATCCTCTGCAATCTGTCAATACTCAATACAGACTTCCATGATTACTAGGTTAGAGACCTTAAATCTTAAAAGATACATGGTGGCTGAAATAACAAAACAAGAGAGGCACCCTAGATTTTTATTGTACCATACGGTCCATTTCATTCAGTACGCATGAGATATTACAGCCAGAGTCCGGAATACTATGTGTGGATAAAATAGCCACAACTGATATAGAAACTAAAAAAAATACCAAGTTTGTGCATATATCAATAAAGATTGCCTGCCCATATGAACAAAGAAGTTCAACCAAGTTTTGAAACTTGAAGAAAATAAGAGAGAAATTACCATACCTCTTGTCCTTTATCTACAACAGGTTTGGTGTAACCAGTGACTTTCTTGAACATTGGATGACCATGCATCTACAAACAAACAACAACATAATTTAGCAGCAGTGCAGAAAATATTGCAATGGCAGCAGATAATACGTCAACAATAAAGATCTTTGGATGCATTACTCTCTTTTTTTTATAAAAATACCAGTTATTTTGTATTAATATAACTCGCTTGATTATTTTCTATTTTCCGTGCTACAAGCAACTTCTATTTGATGGTTGGTGGGTAATTGACATAGAGGAAATCAAGCGAACACTAATACGCGCAAATAAAAACAGGAGAAATTCCATAGTAAAATACTAATATAGTTTGTTTACCCGTAAAGAAAAATGAAACATACAAATTATGCCCCCAAAGAAAAGAAAACTACAAGTAACACCCTCCTTTTCTGGTGTTATTTGTACCCAAAAACTCTGCCTATGTCTTTTTTTTACATGGCCTGTCCCAAGCCAGGAAAAAGGAGGGTTGTCATAGGGTTGGTGAACCAATAGTTATCCCAATCGGGTTTCATATCCAACTTGTTTGGGCCTAAAGGCTTTGTTGTTGTTGTTATTATTGTTATTTGTACCCAAACTTACCCGTCCTTCCACTTAAAAAGACAGTAAAAGCAACTGTGGAAAAACTTCCATGCAAGGAGATAAAGGTACATGTGATACCCTCATGGCTTTTAGAGGTATTAGATATGTTATTCTTTAGTTTAGTAAGAAAAGAATATTTGTTGATATATAGAAATTTTGTTGAGTTGTACAATTCCAACATATCTCATGGCCTTTGCAGAACTATAAAAGTGTCAAAATACCTTCCATTTGCTTATTTATACAAACAAATATAATATGCAATGGCGCTATTAATAGGGTCATTTTCTTTGTTTCCCTAGTAAATCACATTTCCTTTTTAGTTTAATACTTTTCATGAAAAATAATAACAAAAAATGGCATTATTTCATATTTTTCATGAAAGATAATAACAAAACATTTCAAGGTTGCAATGCCTATGTAATACCAGATAGAGGATGACTGTGTCTGTGCCAATGGAAAAATGCTGGTGCAAACATAAAATCTCATCATGTTGTTTTCTTGAATCAAAACACTACTACCTTCTGTTTGAGAGCTTCCCATTTAGCCCCCAATATCGACTTCTTTGTGGGGACTACAACCACTTCGGTCCTTGTGCTTTTCTCTCCTGAAGCTGCTGCAGCAGCCGCTGCCTGGTGCATCCTCTTTGTCCTAGTCTTGCTATCAGAGCTCAGCTCATCTCTCACCACTTCAAAACCCTTCTTTGCCAAATTCAAGACTTTTGCATCTTTTAATTTCTGAAAAGCTGATGACACTGCTGGTGTGGCCGAGGAGACTGTTGATTTGAATTTTGAAAAAATCTCCTCATACCCAAATTGACCCAGTTTGTTGGTACTTGCAGTTGAGGAGCCATCCCTTTCAGACGTGGAAGTGCTTGTTTGGTTTGCATTGGGTTCAGAACCCTGGCTGATGTCTTCTGAGATATGTTCCTTCCCAAGACCAAAAGTATCTTTCACCTAGAATATATCTCATCAATGAATCATTTAGCAAGTGAGGATTTTGGTGGTACCAGTTCTAGTGCATCTGAAATCCCAAGTCCTACTGCAACCTAAATCCCAAGTTCCTCTCTAATTATTACAATGCCTGTTGCATTTAGCAGAGACTATCTAAGAGTTCAATACACAGACTGGCACCTAACAAACACCACTTCGGTTCCTTCTGTTCAAAATGTATAGTCCCCATTTTATGAAATCATCTCACATTTCCAAACCGAGAACTTTCAACATAAAGTGCTGGTGAAAAATGGTTGCAATCTCCTTTTAAGGCAGCACGAGGGGCTATTGATAAATTTTGGTTTGGAGTACCTCCTCTTTAGCAGCTGAGATCTTTTCCTTGACGCTGGCTGAAACCTATAAGAAAAAAGAACCAACTTTCACAACAATTGAAAGTAAAAAATAGTAATAAGAATCACAAAAATGTTTGTCGAGCTTTGTTTTTGATCAAATTTGAAATGCGTGTCTTCTTCATTTTGGTCTAATGAATCAAGTGTAGCCTAACAACCTACTGGATTTCATGGGCTAGTGCATTGGATGCAGTAAAATATAAATGAAGCGAACCAGCTATATATAAATTAATTTTGACTGAGATTTTATGGGTTGGGGCAACACAAGAGTGACCTAATTCAAATCAGATTGTGAGATGATGTTTTACCATCTTCTCACAACTTATCAGTATATTGCCAAAAAGACTTGAAAGTCGAACACTTCATAATTAAGAACAGTTTGATAGGGTGAATTCAAGTAGATCAACTGAAATTCAATATACAAAGTTGGCCCTTGGTTCCCTGAAGTTTAATTTAATGTATATACCAAAATACGCACTTCTACTTGCTTATAAGGATATACCAACTTCAATTACATAGAAAAACTACCAAATCAATGCTAAGTAATGTTGTAAATTGGTTATGAATTTGATTCAAAGAGTCAAGGACCACGTGAAAGGTTCCAGCTGATATAAGACCGTTCAGTGCTAAAGACATTTAAGAAAACCTTTTTTGATGTTTCTTCAGCTTCAGTCCAAACTCCATCAACACTTTTGTAGACTTTCTCAGCTGTTTTCTTTGTCCTGATAAGCAATTAATTTTAAAAAAATATACCTATCAAAATCAGCCCTGTGTACTTTAGTTAAGTTGCAGGTGTGTGAAGTCTAATAGGCTCAAAAACAAAAAGTTGGCTATTCCATGTTGATCATCTTATGCTGTCTCAAGAGCCAAAAAAAAGCAACAAAACTAGAGGATAAGAATATTACTTCTCTTTCAAATCATCAGCCACCACCCCAATCTTTTCATTTAGCTCCTTCACTGATTTCTGAAACTCAGGGTTGCTGTCCCAAATCAAGAAGAGTGTTACAGGTTTAAAATAGTAATAGTTTAAACCACACAATCGAAATATTATCCAGTTGAATGAAACCTATCATGTAGTTAAATAAACCTACAACACACTATGTTGATGTGTATACCCATCATATCCCAAGATTCTTAAACAAAAAATGATTCACTAATATCTGATAAGATAGATGACCATTTGATAAGCTTCAATTGCGCAACTAAGTGATTGTCCAATCCAACTTTTCCTAATTTGGCCAACTTAAACAAAAAATAGTTTGGAACAAGTTTGATCCAGCTTATACTTCAATAGTACCATAGAGAAACTGATTAAAAACAAAATAATATATTCAAAAGCCTAGAAGTAACTGTGTGCCCAATAGAAACATTGCCGAAAACAATTATTGCGAACCTAGATCAAATTGGTGTTGCACTGGTTATGTCAACCAGCATAACCCAGCATATATGGTCTGAATTGTGCCAGAAAGGCAAAGACACTTTGATTACTGGTCTAACTTCCTTTTCAAGCCCTTTCTAATATCTTTGGTTCTCGGCAAGTTCCATGTCTTAATTGCAAATTGAGGCCGAGGTTATGCCATCAAAATACTGAAGGCTTACTAATTCATACTTGGGAAATAGTATGAATCCTTGGATGTGAGCGTTAATTTGGCTACTTTTAGGGCTCACTGAATGCGTGGGAGATAGTACCAAATCAAATCCTTGGTTGAAAAAGCAAAGTATCACCTATTAGCTTCTCCTTTCAAGTGCTTAGAAAACTCTTTAAAAACACTTAAATGTCGATTAGTTGTGAGCCTATATCCTCCGGCCAATTGAAGATGTCTACATTGGGCCTATATCACCACAAAAATAGAAATATCAATATAGGAAAATTCCTACTCTAAACAAATATATAGATTTTGCTAATATCGCAACATGATTTCGACCTACAAAATCAGGAATTCAGCATAATCTGATAAAAAAAAAATCGATACAAAATGGGAAGCCAAGGAGAAAATGTAGAACAAATACAGGTGTCAAAAGAATATGAGATGAAGATCTTCTGAGAACCCGAAGCAATGTCGAAGTCGCCATTTCAAATCGATTTATTGCCTCCTCTTCTGAATTCCTTCCTTCTTTTCTTTCTCAGTCTGACAATTCACTGTTTATTCGCCACTCCCCTCCCGAGCAAACCAAAGAATAGAAGAAAACCAAGCCTCAGTATCAAACGAGGCCGCAAGAAGTAGAAGCAGCGAAGTACAAGGTGCCTCAGAGAGAGAAGGGGGAAGAGTTGTTGCACGGCTCGAACGAAAACCCTAATAAGAATCGAACTGACCAGTGGGTCCCAAAAATAAAAAGATGCGTCGTTTTTTTTTTTTGTTTCGGTGGGTCCCCGAAACCGGGGAAGGCAGCTAGAGTTGCCGATTTTTTTAATATTAGAAATTAAACAAATAAAATACAAATTAAAGAATGATTGATGTAAAAGCACGAAAAATAGAAAGATTCGAAATTGCGAACACCGACATTTAAGCCTTTTAAGAAAATTCAATTGGAGATATTTGTGATTTTCTTCACGCAAAAGCCAACTTTCCAAAGTTTGATTTTTTTTATTACTAAAAATATTATTAATTTAATTTATGAATTAGATTATATTTAGTTAATTTTTCGTAACAATTTCGGTTACACTCGTCGAGATCGTAATTAATTTTTTTATCGTCGCAAGTCGTCAAGCTGTAGATATTCGAGTCTACTTCCATCGCGTCGAATTCAATTTGCGATCGGAGAAACGAGCGACTCAAACTGAAACTCATGATAAAAAATTACTAATTGAGACATAAGTTGAATATGAAGCCAAATTTTAGATGCACATTCCTCCGATCGCAAATCGGACTAGGCGAGATGAAAGTAGACTCAAATATCTACGATGGCTTGCGACGATAAAAAAACGAATTACGATCTCGACAAGCGCGTCGAACTTTGTAGAAAAAAATATATTAATCATACTTAATATTTTTCTAACAATTTCGATTAAGCTCATCGAGATCATAATTAAATTTTTTATCATCGTTAGCCATGTAATTCTAGATATTTGAGTCTATTTCCATCTCGTATAGTCTGATTTGCGATCGGAGGAACTCGCATCTCAAATTTGGCTCCATCTTCAACTTATGTCTTAATTAGTAATTTTTATCATGAGTTTGTGTCGGAATCAATTTTGAATCGCTCGTTTCTCCGATCGCAAATTAGACTCAACGAGATGGAAGTAGACTCAAATATCTAGAAGTACATGACTTACGATAATAAAAAAATTTAATTATGCGACGAGCTTAGTCGAAGTTGTTAGAAAAAATATCAAATATGAATAGTATTTTTTTTCTACAAAGTTCGACAGCGCTCGTCGAGATCGTAATTAGTTTATTTTTATTGTCGCAAGTCATCGAGTTGTAGATATTTGAGTCTACTTCCATCTTGTCGAGTCCAATTTGCGATCGGAGGATGTGCATCTAAAATTTGGCTTCAAATTCAAATTATGTCTTAATTAGTAATTTTTATCATGAGTTTGCGTCTGAATCAAATTTGAGTCGCTCATTTCTCCGATCGCAAATTGATCGTTATATTTTGTACGCGTCAGAACGCATAATCCAGCAATGTATTTCTACCAATTTTCACATTTTCTTGACTTTCAGTAGTGTAGAAGCACGCAAGTTCGCATTGATTCTTCTGTTGCTGATTTATATGCAGGTACAAGAGATTGGAAGAGAAACGAGCGTTAGATCTGAACTCGGGACCTCGAGACGGACGAATCGGAGCGCTTCAGCCTATCTTTGCGGTCGCAAGAATTCCCTTGCGTCCGCAAACATTCTGTCCCAACTTCCAGAGAAGACTCAAAGAAGATCCTTGCATACACAAGGACATGATTGCGTTCGCAAACATTCCGCCCCAAGCACCAGAGGAACCAGAGCCTTCTCCTTGCGGGCGCAAGTAGTGTTATTTAAACGGGGCGGGTCAGGTACCTGTGAATTCGACCCGGGCGGATCCACGAATCCAAGGATCCATGGGTACAATGGGTCCATGGGTATCACGTGTCGGATAACCACAGATCCGAACTCGAAAGGGTCAACCCGACCCGTGATAAACCCGGGCGGGTAAGATCCAGGTGGGTCGGGCACGGATCGGGTCGGGCTTGTGCTTCAAATAGACCCACGTCGCCTTGAGCCTAGCATTCGTCTAATCCTCTGATCAAGTCAGTTTTGAATAGGCGTGGCTCACAAAAGCCATGAGAAGAGATGGGTCCCACTGTCATTTTAGTCATTCGTGCACCGGTCTTAACGCCCTCAGTTCCTTTTTGGCATTAATCACTCGGTCAGCACTCAGCAGGGTGCAGAAAAAAAGGTGGTGGGGCCCACAATGACAGTCTTTTACTTTGCATTAATTGTTTGGCGCAAAAAAGTAGGCGGTGGGGTCCTTGGTGAAGTGAGAGTGTGAGACGTGTTTTGACTGGAGGTGCCAGTGCCTTAAGCCTTGCGAGGAAAATAAAGCATTGAATAACTCCCTGTCAAATAAAAAAAAATAACTCCATGTGCCCTTGAGCCTTGGCCAATTCAATTGGCTGGGAAGTAGAGGTGGGCCCCACAGGAGGTAAGACACGTGAGAAGAGGGGCGGGTCTACGGGTCGGGTAAGGCGGGTGCACGGGTCAGGCACGAGTTGCATTTGTGTCCTGCCATTTTTATAAACACCTGTAACACAAGCCCAATTTCACGGGTTCGGACAGGTCACGGTTCGGGCGGGTCTTCAACATTTTGGCCTACCCGACCCGTCCTAGATCCATGGATCCGCATTCCACGGATCGGGTCGGATATGTGCCTCGGGTCGAATCGAGCATGGGTCGGGGCGGGTCGACCCCCGGGGGTTTTATCAATACTCTAGGCGCAAGGAACTTCTTGTGTCCGCAAAACTTTTGCTCTTGTTTCCAAAGAGTTGCAGCCAACTCCGTGCGGACGCAAGGAATTGGGCGTTTTTTCAAAATTCAGGCATTTAATTAGGAAAAGGGGGAAGGACCTTCCTATCTTGACACACTTTCTTCCCCACCATTGTTGGAGCTTTTCTTAGGCGATTTTGGAGGAGAAAACCTAGATCTATACCGATTTGTGCAAGGAAGAAGATCAAGACTCGGAATCGAAGCTCGGTTTAGGGTTTTATCAATTTCTGTTCTCTAGCTTTTAGTTTTTGATGTCTTTGACTCGATCTTTTGTGCTTGTAACAATGATAAGAGGCTAAATACCTCTATAGGGTTACGATTTTAATGTGAAACTTGCAAACTTGTTGAATGCTTTGATGAATGTTGTTTTATGAAGTTGATTTTCCTTGTTTTAGTTGAAATTGTTTGGATTTGAATTGATTGATTGAGAGATAGTTGGTTCGAATCCCGATCTAGGAAATTCACTAGATTTATCTCGTATCCGAAGGGAACTAGATTAGATCTAGGGGTAGTTAGGCTAAAACCCGGATTGTGTGCCTAGTGTGTAATTACCGAGGTATTATAATTCTAGTGAAGCTTAAATAACGGTCGTTGTAATCCCTAGCACGAGTTGGGACTTGACTAACCATTTGTTCACAATCGTGCTAGGTTTGGTTCTAAGTTGAGAAATCACTAACTCGGTACCAACCATTGTTGTCCGTACCCATTTTATAAATAACTTTAATCAATAATCGTTCAACTTAGCGAGTAAGTGGATCAACAAACCCGAAGCCCTAGGTCTAGACCAACCGATAAATTACCGCTTAATTACGATTCTTTATATTTCAACTTGGTTACCGGATCAAACATACTTCACCAAGTTTTATCACTTACTTAGAACCAATTTCGTTCCAAACTATCCGTAAATCGACTTGTCCCTGTGTTCGATACCCAATATTCAACCTCAACGACAATCGTACACTTGTGATACACGACGGTATTTGGGTTTAAAACTTGATATTATAATTGCATAGAAATACCGCATCAAGTGTTTGGCGCCGTTGCCTGGGACAACGATATTTTCGAATAGAACGTAACGATTTACTCTAAGCAGTTTTTATTTTTATTTTTATTCTTTTGTTGCTCACAAGTTCTCTCTATATTCTTTCTTGTCTTGCAGGCGTGTGAAATCTGGAAGAAGAATCGATCACACTGTTCCTTCCTAGACTTCCCGATCACAAGCCGAACTCATCCGACATCATTCAAGCAAGACAAAGGGTTAGAGCCGAGCACCGACTCCTTCAGAGGCTAATACCAAGGAGGCTAAAAATGGCGGAAGGACTCGATGAATTAAGAGCGAGGGTGGCACATCTCACAAACCAACTCGAACAAGCCAACCGCAACCGACCCGATCAAGGCGATCCGAACCACCCACTCCGGGATTACACCGCTCAGCGGGCCAACGAAATTCACTTGGGGTACACAACCCCGAATATTCTAGCGAAGGAGTATTAAATCCCACCCGGGTGGTTGAAATCGGTGCAAAGGACTCTGTTCCATGGGTTGGCGCACGAAGACGTGGTGCAACATCTCGCTAACTTCGAGGAATTGTGCGGGATGCTCAAAATCTGCACGATAAGCCAAGAAGATCTCAAGCGGATGGCCTTCACCTTCTCTCTCATGGATAAAGCGAAAAATTGGATCCGGAGTCAAAGGCCGGACAACATGAACGAATGGTCTAAGATTTCTAGCGCTTTTCTCAACCGCTTCTTTCCACCGGCGAAGACCAATAACATCCGTCACCAAATCCACAACTTCCAACAGTGGAATGACGAGACCATGTCCGAGGCGTGGGAACGCTTCAATGAACTACAAAGGAGTTGCCCTCACCATGGTATTGAGACTTGGTCATTGCTCCAAATCTTTTACGGAGGTCTCTTGTCGAGCGACTGAGGCATGCTAGATGCGGCCGCTGGCGAAAGTCTCGTGAATAAAGGGGTGGTGGATGGGTTTAAGCTAATTGATGATATGGCGTTGAACCAAAGCCAATATCATAGGCCGAGAGATGCACCGGTGTTGGCGCAAAAGAAGGTCAACGAGGTGGAGTCTAGCGACCGTTTGCTAGATGAGATTGCTGCTCTCAACCAAAAGATCAACGAACTTAGCGTTAATGCGGTGAACTCAAATCAAGCGCAACCGCCACCTTTCTCCGCTTGCACCTTTTGTGGAGGATTCGACCACCTTGCCATCAATTGCTATACGGTGGCACCGAATGATGGGGGATTCGAAGAAGTCAATGGGTTAAATCAAGGGAACTTCCGCTCAAACAATAATTCCTACTCATTCCTACAACCCAGGGTGGAGGAATCACCCCAATTTCTCTTGGAAACAAGGTGATCAACAAGCGCAAGGAAATCAAAACAACCAAGGTAATCAAGGTAATTTCAATCGGCAAAATTAGAATAACCAAGGTTACGAAAATAATCAAGGGGCGGGGGGCTCTCAACAATAATTCCAATATAGAGGTCATGCTTGAGCAATTCATGACCAACAAAAAGAAAGAAATGGACGAGTTGAAGACATGAGTCGAGCTTCTAGCGACTCAAAACAAGCTTTTGGAGACACAAGTGGCACAACAAGCCACGCAAACGGTGAGACAACCGGGAACGCTACCTCCAAAACTGGACCCCGAACCCCAAGGATGTCAAAGCTTTACATGCACTTCGAAGCGGAACAACGTACAAGGATCCGCCAATTCCAATCGCGGACGAAGTGAATGAGGAACTTGGGAAGGAACAACAAGATAAGCCTATCTCCACACCCGAGGTTCAAGCCTCAACGGAACTCTCCGGGCCATCCCATGCCAAGGATGGACCCACCAAGGTAAGCACAGAGGTACCCCGCTATGTACCTCCGCACAGGTAACCTTTCCCTTCTCGCCTTCCAAAGGTCAATGACAAAACAGAGAAGCAATTCTCGAAATTCATAGAGGTGCTTAAACAATTGCACATAAACCTACCCCTTACCGTGGTGATTACTCAAATGCCCATTTACGCCAAATTTTTCAAAGATATTCTTTCTAATAGGCGTAAGTTGGAAGAAGTGCAAGTTTGTCAATGTCCAAATTGCCAAAGAAACTTGACGACCCCGATAAATTTGCCATTCCTTGTTCGATAGGGCAAGTACAATTTAAACGAGCGTTGTGTGATTTAGGCGCATGCGTTAGTCTTATGCCTAAATTGTTTTTTGAAAAGATTATGGTGGGTGAATTGAGACCAACAAGGATATCGTTGCAAATGGCCGATCAATCTGTAAAGTTACCAATAGGAGTAGCTGAGGATATGCCTATTCAAATTGGTAAATACTTTGTGCCTATTGATTTTGTAATTGTTGATATGGAAGAAGATGCCCAAACACCGCTGTTGTTGGGTGGCCTTTTCTAAACACGGCCAAAGCGGTGATTGATGTACACGAGGGAATGATCTTGTTCAAAATTAGGGACAAGAAGATCACTTTTCATGTCAATAGAGCATTAAAATATCCCTCTAACGAGAAATCAATTTTCAGGATTGATGTTGTCGATGAAGCTGTGCAAGCGGATCTCCAACGAGGGACAAGCGAAGGCCAATTAGAGAACATGCTTGAAAATTCTGATTCGGAGCCCTGCAGCAACAATCTGGGCGAAAATTGCACTTCCTTGCGGCCACAAGAATTCCTTGCGACCGCACAGAAAAGCTGAGATGCTCTCTGGATCAAGGTCAAGACAAAGAAGAAATCTTTGCAACCACAATTTCCTTGCAAACGCAAGGATTTGCCCCAAAACTCTCTGGAGCTGAGGAAGCAAATCTTTGCGGATGCAAGGAAAATCTTTGCAAACGCACTGACTTGCAAAAATCTGTGTTTTCAGCAGAGGAGATGCCAAACTTCGCAGAGACCTCCGATGACTCTCCCAATGAAGCACCTAAAGTGGAACTCACGTCGTTGCCTTCCAATTTGAGGTACGAATACCTCGGAGCCAAGGAGACCTACCCGGTGATTGTGAATTCGGGGATTGATAATGAGCAAACGCAAAAGCTTCTTCGGGAATTGAGGAAGCATAGAAAGGCGATCAGATACACAATCGGTGATCTCAAGGGCATCAACTCGTCTATATGCATGCATCGGATTCTCATGGAAGACGATCACAAGCCAACGATCGAAGGGCAAAGAAGGTTGAACCTGAATTTGAGCGAAGTGGTTTGGAAAGAAGTTCACAAATTACTTGACGCCGGAATCATTTACCCAATCTCCGATAGCAAATAGGTGAGTCTGATGCGCGTCGTACCAAATAAATGAGGAACAACCATCATCAAGAGCGATGGCGGCGATTTGATCGCGATAAGACTTGTCACCAGTTGGCGCATGTGTATCGATTACCGGAAGCTCAACACTGGTACACGTAAGGATCATTTTTCGCTTCTGTTCATTGATCAACTCCTTGAGCGATTGGCCAAGCACTTGTACTTTTGTTATCTCGATGGTTATAGCGGATTCTTCGAAATCCCTATTCATCCGGAGGACCAAGAGAAGACAACCTTCACGTGCCCATATGACACATTTGCTTATAGGCGAATGCCTTTTGGACTGTGCAATGCACCGACAACTTTTCAAAGAGCGATGATGGCTATCTTTTCCGACTTGATTGAGAAGTTGATAGAGATTTTCATGGATGATTTTTCGGTGTACGGAGCCACTTTTGATGAGTGTTTAGCCAACCTTTTGAAGGTTTTGCAAAGATGCGAAGACGTGAACCTTGTGCTTAATTGGGATAAATGTCATTTCATGGTGCAAGAAGGGATCGTGCTAGGACACTTGGTCTCCGCTAAGGGCTTAGAGGTAGACAAAGCAAAGGTGGAAGTCATTGAGAAGTTGCCACCTCTGATCAACATCAAAGGCGTGAGAAGCTTCCTTGGGCATGCCGGCTTCTATAGACGTTTTATTCGTGATTTCTCTAAAACCGCTAAGCCTCTTACTAATCTCTTGGTTAAAGATGCACCTTATGTTTTTGATGATCTTTGTTTGGAAGCTTTTAACAGAATAAAGGAAGCTTTGATATCAGCACCCGTGTTGCAACCGCTCGATTGGAGCTTACCTTTTGAGATCATGTGTGACGCTAGCGATTATGCAGTGGGAGCAGTCTTGCGGCAATGAAAAGACAAAGTGCCTTATGCGATTTACTATGCGAGCAAAGCTTTAGATGAGGCGCAAATCAACTACACGACAACCGAAAAGGAGCTACTTCCAGTGGTTTTTGCTATTAACAAGTTTCGTTCTTATCTTGTAGGATCAAGGGTTGTCGTGTACACGGACCATGACGCAGTGAGGTACTTGCTCGCTAAGAAAGACGCCAAGCCAAGGCTAATTCGATGGATCCTTCTTTTGCAAGAATTCGACATAGACATCAAGGATAAGAAGGGGACCGAAAATTTCGTGGCGGATCATCTCTCAAGGATCCAACTCAACTCCGAAGGAGACACCCTTCCAATTGATGATTCTTTTCTTGATGAACAACTCTATCGTGTGGAATCAACCCCAACACCGTGGTACGACAAATTGGCCAATTATCTCGCATGTGGTGCACTACCGGTCGAGTTGACTTACCAACAAAAGAAGAAGTTCATCTCTGACGTCAAGCATTACTTTTGGGATGATCCTTACCTTTTCAAACTTGGCGTTGATGGCATTCATAGACGGTGTGTGTCACATGACGAGGCTCAATCCATTCTAGCACATTGCCATTCTTCTCCGTATGACGGTCATGCTTCAACCGCCAAAACCGCAACAAAGGTGCTTCAATTCGGGTTCTTTTGGCCAACCTTGTTCAAAGACGCTAGAGCATACGTGGTCGCTTGCGACAAATGCCAAAGAACGAGTAATATCTCTAGAAGACACGAAATGCCCCAAAGCGCCATTCTTGAAGTTGAGCTATTTGATGTGTGGGGGATTGATTTCATGGGCCCGTTTCCGAGCACTCGAGGCAACAAATTCATTCTTGTGGCGGTTGACTATGTGTCAAAATGGATAGAAGCCATTGCTTGCCCCGTCGTCGACTCAAAGGTGATTAAAAAGTTGTTAAAGAAGGTGATTTTCCCTCGATTTGGAGTGTCGAGGGTAGTGATAAGCGATGGCGATTCTTATTTCATCAACCGCTCATTTGACAAACTCTTGGAGAAATACGGGGTGACACACAAGATGACAACCGCTTACCATCTGCAAACGAGTGGTCAAGCCGAAATTTCAAATCGTGAGATAAAGAAGATTCTTGAGAAATTTGTAGGCCTTACACGAAAGGATTGGAACGAGAAATTGGATGACGCTCTTTGGGCATATCGCACGGCATACAAGACACCGATTGGCATGACGACGTTCAAGTTGGTGTATGGGAAACCGTGCCACTTAACCGTTGAGATTGAACATAAAGCTTTTTGGGCAATTAAGGCAATCAATTTCAAGATGCAAAAGGCGGGTGAGAAACAGGTGCTCCAATTGCATGAGCTTGAGGAATTAAGGCAAGGGGCGTACGAAAATGCCAAAATGTACAAAGAAAAAATGAAGAAATGGCACGACAAACACATTCTCCGAAGGGAATTCAAGGTTGGGGATATGGTGTCGTTGTTCAACTCTCGGTTTCGCTTGTTCCCCGGTAAGCTCAAGTCGGAATGGAGTGGTCCATTTCAAGTGCAAAAAGTCTTCCCACATAGAGCGGTGAAAATTTAGAGTGAGCGCACGGGAGCGTTCAAGGTGAACAGACAAGGGCTCAAGACCTACATTCAAGGTGATGCACATGGAGAGCACGTGGCAATCTTCTTCACGGACGCCAAGAAAGGATGAGACATGACTCAAGCACGGTCGAGCTCATGACGTTAACCCGAGCGCTTCTTGGGAGGCAACCCAAGTTTTTCTTTAACTCAATCTTGTTTTCTTTTTATTTCAAAACTCCAACAAAACCCCATAAAATTAGGATAATTTGGTTTTATATTCTCTTTCTTTCTCTTCTCTTGTGAATAAGGATTTCTCAGGCTCAGTGATAAAGGAAAAATGGGGTTGGACAAGGGCAAAACAACATGAATTCAATGACCAAAGTAGTAGTTTCTTGCGGTCGCAAGAAGGTAGGAACTAAGTCAATTTTTCGTGCAAAGACACATTCTTTGCGCTTGCAACACTTTCTTTGCAAACGCAAGGAATGGATTCTGGAAGCCATAGAGAACTCTTTGCGAACGCAAGGGAAACTCTGCGGACGCAAAGATTGTCTCTGGAAGACTAGAAGGGAGTTTTGCGAACGCAAGGAATTTCCTGCGGCCGCAAAACTGTAAGTACTAATTCTTCCAATTTTCTTTCTTGTGTGCAGGTCATTGCGAACACAACACCTTCTTTGCAGACGCAAACAATTTGCAACTCGTCCAGAGAGAAGTTTTGCGACCCCAAGGAATTCCTTGTGGTCGCAAGAAATTTTAATTGACAAAGAAATGTTACTCCAGAGAAGATCCTTGCGGACGCGAGGAGTTTCTTGCGAACGCATAGAAGGCAAATTTGAGGCTATTAATGCAGGGACCTTCCTCTTCCTCTTCTTCTCTCTCCCAAAACCTTTCTCCTCCCTCTTCTCACCTCTTCTCCTCCATTGATGACCTCTCACCTCCTATCTCTCATACAGCCACCTCGACACTCCTTCCGGCGATCCGAGCACACGGTTCTCCTCTCATCCTCGCCATCTTCTCGATTCTCCAACCAAACAAGCCATCAAGCCTCTCCTTCTCCCACTTCCCTTCCAACTTAGATCCGACCCATTTGGCCATTTTCGACCAAGAAGGGTTCCAAGGTCTCGAGGTTACTTCTCCACGCGTAGAGGGATGTTTCTCATTGCGCTCGGAGCAATTTCGAAGAAGGCGACCCGTTTGACCTGCTTCGCTCACAATTTGCTTGTTTGGTCTCGATTCTCTTGATACGGTTGTGTCTTTCCTCTCTCTTTCTCTTTACTTTCTACTCTCGTATTGGTACTTAGACTCTTTGACCAAATCAATTTGAATGGTACCAAAACGACATCCAAAAAGAGAAAGAACGACGGTATACCCCAACCTACGATCGGTACATTGGTAGGTAGCGATAGTTCTCAAGGGAGCCCCAACCCCAAGAGCACGTGTCGATCGATTTGAGTCACCTTGCAAACATGGCTCAAAAAGATTGGCCCGAAAATACCAAACAGGACTTTGGCCTTAAATTGAGCAAAGAGGCAAAGAAACATTTTGACGTTTTGAAGAACCGGAAGGTTACTTCGTCTATGTATGCATGCACCAGTACACTTCGCACCTTAGGCTTACTAGACGAGGTTAAGGGTTTAGCCGATACCATCGGGATTTGGGACTTGCTTTCTACCCCTTTTCCTACCTACCAGACCCTTACGTATGAGTTTTTGTCCACGTTCGAGCATGACGAGTACTCTACTTTTTATTTTCAGCTTGACGGGACGATGTTCACAGTCTCAGGAGTCCAGTTGAACATGATGCTGGGATGCCCGGTAGCACCGAAGGGGACTCTTTTCGACTGGATGGCCCCGTGGTTCGGAGCTGAGACCGCACATCAGATACTGTTCGAGGACCAGATCATCGGTCCAGACCGCATGGCAAACAACTATCAGAGCAACATCATCAACCATCCGGTGACAAGGTACCTCCAGCGAGCCATGGCCTACACCATTTTCGGGAGGGGTGAGAGAACCTCTGTCTTCAACAAGCGGGACACATACTTTTTGTGTCTCATGCTTTACGCGGGGAAGAAAAAACACATGCAGCCGGACTACGCAGCTCACTTCGAGCGACATGTCGAGGCAGTTCTGGCGAACAGGCACACCGAAGGAGCCATCTCAATTGGTGGTTTGGTCACACGCATCGCACGTCACCTTGGAGTACTCGGGGACGGCCCAGTCTACCGAGTCAAGTCTGACAATGAGATACCACTGCTAGACCTGAAGTACCTCAAAGCAGCGGGCCTGATCAAGGAAATCGACAAGGTCTTCTACCACATCACGAGCGGGAAGAAGAAGGTACCTCTCCCTTTGCCCCCTTTTGATACAAATGACAAGACTACATGGCTTGCTCGTGTAACACCCGAGCAGCAGGCCGAGGGCGAGGGAGAGGCAGCTCCAGCAGCAGATGCACCAGCTCCTCAGGCACCGATGGACCCGAACATGCCCACGACACAGTCATTGATGGATTACATGGTGGGCATGGACGGGAGATATGAGCAGCGCATGGCGCAGATGGATCAGGGCTGGCAACAGCACTTCCACAGCCTTAAGACTGACATGCAGAGGCGGCACACGGAGAGCGAGAACCGGTGGGCCCAGTGCTATGACTCCCTGACTCAGAATTTCACCACCCTTCAGGAGTCACACAGTCACACACAACATGACCTCTGTGACCTACAAGGTCACTATGGCGCTCTCCACCGTGACTACACACGCCTCAACACCAACTACACGAGGCTCAGCACACAGGTGACCCAGATGTCCTCCGCGCAGACCTCCAGATTTGACGATCTATACTGGTACGCGGACGATAGTCAGCAACTTGCACACGACACTTATTACCTGACGAGGCAGCTGGCGAACTAGAGCATTGAGCAGTCTGGCATGCCACCAGAGGATGTCCCGCAGAGAGAGAGGAGGCAGCCGTTGAGACACCCCTTCCCGTTCGATGAGGAGGAGGATGGCGACGACGCCGCATGAGGAGCACTACCACCACCACTGCTGCAGCGTCGACATTTTGTGAGCTTTACCCTTTCCTTTCTCTTTCTCCTTATTTTCTCACTTGTTCGATTTGCAACGAGGGCCTTGCAATTGATTAAGTGTGGGGGGGTAAACTTGAAAATGTCGATCTTTATCTAGGAGTAGGGTAATTTAAAGTAGTATAGTTTTGAGTTAAACTTGCGGTTATCGAATTAAGAATGAACGATGTTGTTTTGGCCCCTCTGTATCGGTGATTTCAGTAGTATAACCCCACAACACGAACAAAAAAATAGCATATTGCATTTAGATGTAACTTCATATTTATGTACCTTTCTTATTTTCTTTCTTTATTTTCCCCTTTCTTCAAAATACTTTCACACGATTGCACTACAAGCTAAGCATGCTCCTGTTTATTTTCGTTGCAAAATCCATTTAAAGTAGTCGAGCCACTCCTGATAACTTTTAACGATCGAAATTAGTAACCACACCATTGAAAATAGAAGGTTGTGTTACCTTTGAGCATTTAAAAGACTTTGGAAACCCCAAATCAAAAATTTCAAAGTGATTAATCCAAGAAACGGCGCGTATTGATTAGCGGATCCTACCTTGCCCAACTTTGGTACAAGAAAAAAAAAGAAAAAAACTCAAAAACACAAAAACATTTGCTTTTATTGCTTTTATTTACTTATGCATTTGGGTCCTCGCTAATCGATTACGCGCCCGCACACATGTAAATAAATAGTTGACCTTAAGCCTCACATGTGCTGGGACAATTGTTCCACGGGCGGATGTTACCAACATAGCATGAGGCAGCCTCAAGAGCACGACTCAAGCGAGAATTTTCTCCTTGCGCGAGGTTCAGGATTTCACATTTTTCGGGAATTTCTTGAGTTTTTAAATGAACAAATGGTAAAGTGGAACGCGGAACGAGGGGTTGTGGGGTAGACTCTTTGAGTAGATCGTTCATAAGAAAAAGGGGGTGACAGATACTTTCGATTGATTTCGAAATGAAAATAGGTAGAAGTGTGCATAGCATGTAGTAAATTAAATGAAAGTATTGCATATCATTTAGAGCAAATTTGAAATTTAAACAAAATCGTGTTTGTGAAGTGAAGAAGACTATTGAAAAACAATTTTGACCTAGGCTCGAGCGAAAATTGGTTCCTTCTCGATTCGAATGATTTGCAAGTTTGCTCACCTTTTTATTCTGTGTTCTTTGTTTTAGCTTTGGGATATTGGTACGATATACATGCCGGACTCGGTTCGATACTTAGACTTGCTTAGGGATAATCGGTTTAAGTGTGGGGGGATTTGATCGTTATATTTTGTACGCGTCAGAACACATAATCAGGCAATGTATTTCTACCAATTTTCACGTTTTCTTGACTTTCAGTAGTGTAGAAGCACGCAAGTTCGCATTGATTCTTCTGTTGCTGATTTTATATGCAGGTACAAGAGATTGGAAGAGAAACGAACGCTAGATCTGAACTCGGAACCTCGAGAGAAGACTCAAAGAAGAACCTTGCAGACGCAAGGACATGATTGTGTTCGCAAACATTCCGCCCCAAGCATCAGAGGAGCTAGAGCCTTCTCCTTGCGGGCGCAAGGAACTTCTTGCGTCCGCAAAACTTTTGCTCCTGTTTCCAGAGAGTTGCAGCCAACTCCTTGCGGACGCAAGGAATTGAACGCTTTTTCAAAATTCAGGGATTTAATTAGGAAATGGGGGAAAGACCTTCTTCCCCACCATTGGTGGAGCTTTTCTTAGGCGATTTTGGAGGAGAAAACCTAGATCTGGACCGATTTGTGCAAGGAAGAAGATCAAGACTCGGAATCGAAGCTCGGTTTAGGGTTTTATCAATTTCTCTTCTCTAGCTTTTAGTTTTTGATGTCTTTGACTCGATCTTTTGTGCTTGTAACAATGATGAGAGGCTAAATACCTCTATAGGGTTAGGGTTTTAATGTGAAACTTGCAAACTTGTTGAATGCTTTGATGAATGTTGTTTTATGAAATTGATTTTCCTTGTTTTAGTTGAAATTGTTTGGATTTGAATTGATTGATTGAGAGATAGTTGGTTCGAATCTCGATCTAGGAAATTCACTAGATTTGTCTCGTATCCGAAGGGAACTAGATTAGATCTAGTGGTAGTTAGGCTAAAACTTGGATTGTGTGCCTAGTGTGTAATTACCGGGGTATTATAATTCTAGTGAAGCTTAAATAATAGTCGTTGTAATCCCTAGCACGAGTTGGGACTGGACTAACCATCGGTTCACAATCGTACTAGGTTTGGTTCAAGTCGAGAAACACTAACTCGGTACCAACCATTGTTGTCCGTACCCATTTTATAAATAACTTTAATCAATAATCGTTCAACTTAGCGAGTAAGTGGATCAACAAACCCGAAGCCCTAGGTCTAGACCAATCGATAAATTACCGCTTAATTACGATTCTTTACATTTCAACTTGGTTACCGGATCAAACATACTTCACCAACATTTATCACTTGTTTAGATCCAATTTGGTTCCGAACTATCCGGAAATCGACTTGTCCCTATGTTCGATACCCAATATTCAACCTCAACGACAATCGTACACTTGCGATACACGACGGTATTTGGGTTTAAAACTTGATATTATAATTGCATAGAAATACCGCATCACAAATCAAACTCGACACGATGGAAGTAGACTCGAATATCTACAGCTTGGCAGCTTGCGATGATAAAAAAATTAATTACGGTCTCGACGAGTGTAACAGAAGTTGTTACGAAAAATTACCTAAATATAATCTAATTCATAAATTAAATTAATAATATTTTTATTAATAAAAAAATCAAACTCTTAGATTCTTGTGAACACCGGCCAATTGAATTTTATCAAAAGATCGGTGTTCGTAACCTCGAGCCTTTCTATTTTTTGTGCTTTTGTGTCAATCTTTTTTTATTTATAATTTATTTATTTAATTTCTAATATTAAAAAATCGGCTACAATTGTGCTAAAACCCGGGCGGGTCGACCCGCCCGTGGTCCGACCCGTACCCGAACCGCGCCCGACCCGTGGATCTAGGACGGGTTGAGTAGGCCAAAATTTTCGAAACCCGTCCGAACTCGTGACCCGTGGACCCGTAACAAGATCCATGACAGACCTGTGACAAATTCATGTCACTTTAATGACAGACCCGTGACAAATTCATGTCATTTCAAACTAAAAAAATTCCAAAAAACAAAAAAAATTCAAAAAATCGAAAAAATAAAAAAAATCTGCAGAAAAATTAATTTAAAAAAAAGAAAATCCGGCAAGTACCCGTGCCCACCCGACCCGCCCGGGTTTATCATGGGTCGAATTGACCCTTTCCACTGCGGACCCGTGCTTACCCGACCCGTGATACTAGTGGATCCGTGGATCTGCCCGGGTTGGATTTGCGGGTACCCAACTCGACCCGTATGTAGAACCCTAAAGGCATCAATAAATTCTATTCCAATATTTTGAGAGAAGGGAAGATGAAGTTACTTTTTAAATAAATAAAGAGAGATCTCATCTTTTAAATAAAATTGATATAGAGGAAGATGGAGACATGACGTATTCTAGAAACTGGAGACTTAGGAGGGAAACAAAAAAAGGCATTAAAAAAGCTAAAAGACACCATAAGTCCAGAAGGCACTACTATATCACATTATTTAATTAATATCTTGTAATTTTATTTCTCGGAAAGATCGCTATTTTAATTGTTTTCTATTTTATAACTTTCCAAGAATACTTACCGCTTAAGGAATGCGAATAGGTTTACTAAATTATATAAGCATGATTTTACATACTTCATATAAATATCACGTAAGAAACGTTTAAAACGAAACGTAACGATCCCCTTACATTTACGTTGCGTTTAATTAGATGTAACAAAAACTATTTTTCGTCTTACGTTTTGTTAAACAGTCGCGACAAAAAGCTCTTGTGTTTAACGTCGTGTCAATATGCAACGAAATGTTAAAACGTGCAAAACGTATTCCGTTGACAACCCTAGCTGATGTAAATAAAACAAAGGACAAGAATTACTATTGCTGATTCCAAAATAAAATTATGCACGTGCCAATTTTTAATTTTGTTCTTGTTGCCCTCTAACCTAGTGCTTTAAGCAAATGTGTAAAGGCTGCATTTAATTGGTGTTCTAGAACCATAATAGAATAGTACGTTGGTTTAAGTTTGAACTTTGCCAAACCCTATCTAGTGTAGTGGTGAGGAACAAGGCCTCCATGGGGGAGGTCTGGGGTTCAAGCCCCTCTAGGGGCTACTTTTAGGGGGTTTCAAGTTTATTTTCTGATTTGTTTGTGGGTGTGTGTGTTGTAAGCCTACGGGCAATGAATAAAAAGAAAAGTTTGAACTTTGAACTTTTAATTGAAGGAGATATATATTGTTTAGAAAAATTCTGATTACGAAACAAAGGTAGTATAGTCGATATATATTTAACCATAAAAATACTATAGATTTTCTAAATTTTATATCAATTTAGAAATCGAGGTAATTAGTTCAAGTAGTAATATGGGTAAATATGGAAGAAGTTGAAGATTTAAGGCAAAACTGCTAATATAGGTTTGGTGGTAACACTACTAGGAAAAAAATGTGAGTTGATTCCTTTAAATGTTAATGACAATATAGGTTCTGAATTAACTAATATATTAGGATGTAATATAGTTTCCTTGCCAATTAAATACTTAGGGGTTCCTTTGCATTGGAAAAATCTAAACAAAATAGATTGGAATGCATTAATTGAGAAAATAGAAAAAAAAAACTACAATGCTGGCAGGGTAGATTCTTATCATTAGGAGGTAGGTTAACTTTACTTAATTCGGTTATTACTGCCATTCCTTTATACTGGCTGTCCTTGTACAAACTCCCAGTAAATGTTAGAATTAGAATTGATGGGATTAGAAAAAAGTTCTTTTGGTTTGGTGGTAACACTACTAGGAAAAAAATGATGCCTATAGCCTGGTCTAACATCTGTAAGAGTAAAGATCAGGGTGGATTAGGAGTATTAGATTTGGAATTAATGAATAAGGCACTTTTAGCTAAATGCTGGTATAGGTATTATGACCCTCCAGTCTCTGGTCAACGGAAAATTTTAATACTTAGTAAATACAGTAGATCAAGAAATAGTTCTTTCTTCTCACCATTTTGGAAAGCTGTTAATCTCATACATCATGAGATGTCGATAAGTGTAAATAAAAAAATAGGTAATGGAGAAAACATTAGCTTTTGGTGTGATAGATGGAAGGGTGAATTAGCTTTTTCACTCATGTTTCCAAACCTTTTCTTAGCATGTTCAGATCCAAAAATTACGGTTAATAAAGCCTTTAATAATAAGACTCTATCATTACATTTCAATAGACAAATAGTAGGACAACTTAGCTCTGATTGGGTAAAATTAAAAGCTATAGTAGCAGATGTAGAGATCAAGGAAATTGTGAAGGACTCGATTATACGGAGATGGGAGAAATGAAAAATTTTATGTACACTCCATGTATAATTGGTTGGAATTTGGAGGATATACAAATAAATTCTTTGATATTATTTGGAGATCAAAATTACGTTTAAAGATTAAGGTCTTCATGTGGTTAGTAAGAAGGAAAAAAATATTAACCAAGATATTCCTTTCTAAAAAAGGATGGCAAGTTGATGTTAAGTGTGTTTTTTGTGATCAAGATGAAAACATAGACCACCAATTTGTTGGCTGTCAGTTTATTAAACATATTTGAGTTTGGATAGGAAATTTTAATAACTTCAATTTTCAAGGTGAAAAGTTGGAGGACTTGTGGTCTATTGATGCTCAAATATCACTCAAAGATGCATGTTTGATTGAACTGATTAGGGGAGTAGTAATCTGGACAATATGGTTAGAGCGAAATAAACTGTGTTTTACTGATAAATCACCCAAATATGTTAGAAGTATAGCAACTCAAATTATCAATATATTGAGTTATTGGTGCAAAAACAATAATGATTCATCTTATTTCAAGCTTCAAATGATTATACCCCAGGATGTAGAGGATCTACCAAGACTTATTTCAGGCACAGAAAGCCAGATGGGTGGGACTGTGTAGGTGGTATCGCAGCTGGAAGCAGGGTGTTCGTCTGAAAGCGTTATGTGTCTGGATTAAGTTCTCTAAAAGAATAGATGATGTTATGTTGTTTTGAATGTGTTCTGTTATGATACTTTGGTATTTGATGTTGTCGGTACTGATACTTTGATATTTGTTGTTGTTGGTACGTGATTTTTGTAATAGGTCAGTTTATTTGTTTTGGAGAAAGTTATGGGAGCTTCAGGCTCAGATACAATAGTACCGTTAAAAACTTAAAGAGTATTTTTAGGTTGTAATAGGATGATTTGGTTTCAATGAAACCGGTGGGTATACCCCACTTTTCTCAAAAAAAAGGCAAAACTGTTAATGAATAGCCGGTCCCGACTTAGAACGAGCTGGGCGATCGTCCGGGCCTCAAAAGTTCAGAGGGTCCATTTCGGTTATGGACCGATAAGTCTCATATGTGTTTTCTGGCAGGTCTGACATAAAAAAAATTAGATAATATGAACCCATTAACTCATTTCGATTCTTACAAGGTTAGATTTTTTCTGCAAACCTATTCCTCGAGCCTCCCGCCTCAAATTCTTAGTTTCTCAAAAAACCAAAAACCTAACCTTGGCGACTTCGCCTTTGACTCTATCGGCCATCGTCCGACGCAATTGTGGCTCGACGCGGCTGTGACCTGTCCACTACTCCGCCGTCGCTCAACGTTCATCTAGCCAATGGCCATCTATTCGCTGAGACGCTGAGTCGGCACTTCAGCATCAGCATAATTGCTTCTATAATTTGAGATCTGAGGGTTTTTTAACACTTTGGCATGAAATTTTAGTAATCTCTATTTATGTTCTGAGTTCGACAGGTTTTTTTTAACAGTTCTTACTTCTTAGTTCTATTCTCTTTGTCTGATCATCTCTTGTCTCTTGATCTGTTGATTCTCTAATTCTATTTTTGTTATGAGTTCTGAGGTTTTTTTAATAGCAAAGGTCAGCACTCAGCAGTAGAGTAGCATTGTAGCAGCACTGAAGTAATGTAATCTTCCTTTTAGGATTTATAGTAATTTAGTAATTTTTCTTTTATTCCATTATGGTAATTTTTTTTAGCACTCAGTTCTTGGATTGGTAGCATATATAGAGTCATTGGTACGCAAGCCTGAGTCTGTGTTTAATGTAAGATTTTGTGTTAAAAATTAGCGCATACTACTTGCTAAAAGAATTTAGTACATGTTATTTTACATACTAATTTTCTGATATGTTTAATCTCTTTTGTAGGTCATTGTACTAAATATTAATGGACAAAATTATCCTTCGTCTTCAATTCATGTACTGAATATTGGAAAGCTCACAATAAAGCTTTGCAAAGGGAATTCTATTATTTCTAAGGAATTCTACTCTTCCACAATGTAGGTTTATGCCTAAGCCTAATTTATTCTTCTTTTCTGGTTTTATGTGGCGTCGTTTCGTTTTTTATTTGTTTTGGTGAACATGAAATATGCAAGCATTATAGGACTTAATACGACATTGTTGGTACTTGAACATTTTTTCTACTCTATTAGTCTGCTTACACCGGGCTGTCTTTTTTCATAACATTTGTTCTGTATATTAAACAGATCTGTGGAGTAAGAGGAGGTGGAGATGCAACAAGTCGGGCATTTGTTCTCCTTTATTTTTGTGACTTATTGTACTGAGGTATTATAGTTTCAAAATTTTAGTTTAATTTTTCTTTTATGTGGAATATTTGTGTATTGTTCTATTTGAGTGCTAAATTATATGTAAAGATAAGAAAATTATAATTTTTTATAATTGTAATTAAACTAATATTTATGATGATTATTTCGAAGCGATGTTTTAACAAAATTTTCTTTCGTCTCGGGCCTCAAATCTCTCAAGACCGACCCTACTAATGAATATGGCATTTTATGAACAAAATGGGCCAGACATTATTGAATATTTATGAAATGAACTATTTTTATTATTTTGGTTGGAGTTCAGTTCAAGTCCAACTGCTAAAAATGAAATGGACTAATTGTGGACAAATTATGACTAATTGCGAGCTCAATGTGAGGTTAAATGTAAATATGTTCAAACATTCAATAGATTAATCAAATTCTAACTTTCTTTTTCATAGAGAAAGAACTAAGTTATTCGTACAAAGAAATCTAAGTTATTCGATATAGTGATAAAGAAACTTTCATTTAAAGACGACTTTGCTTAGCTTATGGACAAATAGTGAACATTATTCAGTTATAAGATGAACTGAACATGAAGTGAATATTAGTAGATAATTATGAATTTATTTTAGTCATACTTCAACTCCTCCTCAGCAGACTGAACTGAACATAAATTATAACTCATTCATTAGCAGCTCCAATTTAGAGGCGATATGAGATATATCTAAGAGTTGATGGATATATATGGAATAAAGAAAGTTTTACGGATAAATAATCAAATATGATATTAATTAAAGAAGAAAAAAACGGATAAGATGTGTTCATTTGTCTAAAGCTGAGCAAACCCATGCCAGCGCTCGACGTTTCGAGCTATCGGCCATTTGGAATACCATCCATGGCCCCATCACTCTTCTCCGCTTCTCCTCCCTGCTGTTCTATCCGTACGCATCTCTCTTGTTCTTCATCCATTACTCAATCTAAGCTCTCCTTCTCTCTGCATTTGTTGCTTATTTTATCTTTTTTGTGTTCTAGGAATTGGCTCGTGTAGGCTTCTCCCTTCAGTTGGCACTTCCCTTCTCGCTTCTTCTTTCATGTACGGTTCCTCCCGTGGTAACTTCCCTCCCCTGTGCGCACTAGTTTAGTACCTACAATTTCTTTACGAATTAATTCCAACTTTAGAGCTTGTCCAAATGGGGTGAACTTAAGTAATGGTTGACAGGCCTTTTGTACATTGTTTTTCTTCTTGCATCATAAATTACCTTGGTAAAAAAAGATAATTTTTGCAAATTATTGAAATTAAACTTGTAGCTCATCTGGCTGAACTAATGTAATATTTCAGTTATTCTGTTTGGTTCTGCTTTAGACTCCAATTAAAAAAATTAGACAACTGAATTTGGATGCAGATAGTTTATAAAAAAGAGTGTATATAGACAGAACAAAGTAACAGGTGACGTTATGGACATATACTCTTTACCTTTCTGGAATATTATTATTTTTATTATTTTTGAGAAGAAGGGGGGTCTTTGCCCCAAGTTTGATTCAAATTTTTGATCTAAAGTCCATAAATTCACCGCCACTGGATTTCAAACCTGCGACCTCCCTTTAGGAGAGCATTGCTTTTAACTACTAGACTAGTAGAATGAGTTCATAGTATGAGTCAAATTGGTAGAATGATTTCATAGTATGTACTGGTCGCGCGCATTATCCTGGTGCCAAATTTTCTTTTGGAGTGCTTTCCGAATCTAAGATGCTAAGCTCCAATCCTTCAACTAAGTATTAGTTCATCAGAAGCGTTAACTGAAGACAAAACATGCTGGCAAAAAGCAAAATAAAATTATTGACATTAATATGAAGCTAGCAGCTGAGAACTTTGGGGGTTTAATATCTACTTATAATTAGTACACATTTATTAAACCTGGTTTCACAATAACAAAACTCAGTGATTGACCTTGATATAATGCTCATCCTTTTTGGAATATTTTCATGGTTTACAGCACTTGCTCAGTGTAGGTGTTCAGGAAATGAAGAATGCAAATCTAGCTGCAGCTATTCGAGTAACATGAAATGCATGGGAAGGAGGGATGTTGTCGCAATTTCTTTTGTTTCGATGGTCCTGTTTGCTCCATTTGCTGCTTATGGGAAGTCAAAAACTAAAGCTATTTATGACGAAAGGCGCTTACTTGAACAAAACAGAAAGATGCAAAAAGCCAATAATGTCCCTGATGATTTTCCTAACTTCATCAGAGAAGGTATTTACTTCATATTTGGAAATTTGTTGTAAGACTCTTTACTCATCATGATGGCAAAACTGTATTGCTTGCTATGTGCAACCTGATCAGAGCTTACAGTGGGTCAGATTCCTGTCTTGACTGAACATTATCCTCATTATGACGATATTACGTTGGGCAACCTTAAGCCCCATTTTGCTTTGAATTCCTCTTATCATCGAACGGTGTTTCAGTTCTCTTTATTTATTTTTGTCGGAAGTAATTAGAATTGTCTGAGATGATCTATGAAGATATCTTATATGCAATTTTCATATATCATAACTATGTAATTTAATTTCTAATAATACATATAGTGGAAATCAATTCATATATGCAGTTAGGTCATCAGTTAAGACTAGTAATTCTGACTTCGAGTTCTGACCAATAAGGCCTCCTCCAGTTTGGTCATGTTGTGCAAGAATTTACATTCTAAGGAATCCCTCTATGATTGCATATTTAGGTTTTGAAGTGAAGGTGGTGACTTCGGAGAACTACATAAAAAGTGACTCAGGTTTGATATACAGGGATATAGAGGTCGGTACTGGCGATTGTCCCAAAGATGGGCAACAGGTTGATATTTATTTTTCTTTCCATATATGCAAGGATTCAGATTAAAAGTTCCTAAATTTAGTTGCAAAATTTGTAGATATTATTTCATTATACTGGATATAATGAATCTGGCCGAAGAATTGACAGTACATATCTCCAAGGCGCACCTGCAAAAGTTCGTCTCGGAAACAAAACCCTAGTTCCAGGCAAGTCAGTGTAATTTTCCTATTATCTAGTCAGTCTACTCGACTGCCTTCGCTACGCCCCTTTCTTGCCCTGCCCGCCCTTCTGTTTCTTCCCTGGAATAGCCAACGGAGTTGAAGTTGAAAATAAATTTGAGCACACAATAAAAACCATAAGGGTAAATCTATTAAAGTAGTAAGAGAAAGCACTGTACCAGCAATTTTCTATTGAAGTGAGACCTTTCCTGTAGCAATCTCCCCCACCCTATATGGTACTTTCCCAATAGAACAAGAGGATAACGACACATTACTCACAAATATATGTCCCAAAATGGCAGCTTTTACACAGCCTCATAGAGGGAAAAATATTTTTTGTATCTGAGCATAAGCCAAACATACACTTTGAACTTTTTGGTAGCTTACTGCTACGTACCAGATTAATGGAAAACTGAGTCCATCAGTCGAGTTTAAAACTAGATATTCTTCTGAATTGGATATGTACATGAATGTAGGATTTGAAGAAGGAATAAGAGATATGAAACCAGGTGGCAAGAGGAGAATCATTATTCCACCTGAACTTGGGCCCCCAGTGAGTCTCTTTCATATATTTTGCTCCATTTAGATTATTATTTGTGCTTATTGGTAGTTCTGTCAAACGCACAAAACGATCACGCAAATGACCTCTTGGTTACGTTGTTTTTTACGAACGTAAGAAATTTCTCTTGCAATGCACATTGCGTTTACGTTTGCTTTAGTTAAATGTTAACAACGTTTAGTTATTTTGAATGTTTAACTTGTTACTAATGATGCACAACAGAACAAAAAAATTAGGAAAAGCTCTGAAAATTACAAAATTTCATTTGACAAATCAAGTATATATTACATGTTCAATCCATTACAACTTTAATTTGCAACAATTTCTAACTAACATTAAGTATAAGAGGAATCAATCCAAATTACAACATATGTGCTCAACTTAGCTCTCAAACTACCTTCTTAGTTTTGATCTATCTCAGTCAATGACAAAAAATAAAAGGAAATAAAACAGTTAAACACATACATCATCATTGAAGGTTCCTGCTTTAGAGTCAATGAGCCAAAGAGATTATTTTTACAGACTTCATCCTCAATTAGCACAAGATGACATCATATGTTGGTGCTTATATCGGATCACCAACTTCTCTATCACTTACTAACTAAACTCGTTTCATTTTAATTAAAAAAGAAGGAAATGTAATTATGTAAGTTACTAAGTGAAAAAAATATTAACCGAGTGAAATAACTCTGAAATGGGAGGTTACCTGTGACCGAAGCACGCAACTAGTCCTGAGCGCATATGAGAGCTTTCATACTCTCATCATTCAAAGAGTTTCTCACTGATGATAATGTTCTGCCACCAGTGCTAAATGTCACTTCCGATGCCACTGTCAATATCGGGACAACCAAAATGTTCCTGGCTAGCCGAGCTAAGACTGGATACTTAGGGGCATGGACTTTCACCATATTATGATGTCAAAGCCTTCATCCAAGTTGGTATTATCTAGTGCATCAGATAGGTATAGATTTAGGTTTGATTTTACTGATTCAGTATTCTTCTTCCCTTTAATGAAGTCTCTCAATCCAACTCTTGTGTTAGAGATACAAACTGATGCACTTGCCCTAATTAAACAAACAATTGAACTAGTTAAGAGAATTAAACTACTAAAATAATTAAATTAATGAAAAGATTTAAACTAATAAACAATTACCTCTCATGCTTGAAGGAACTGTCAGCTTGTTTTTGTGTAAGCTTGAAGTGTCTCTTTACATACTCCTTGAACATAATATTCATACAAGTTTTCAATCCGATAATAATCCCCTCAAATGTATCATGGTGTAGCTTCTGAAAATAGTACTCAGCAACTGTCAGCTTGAATCTTGGATCAAGAACACAAGCAATTGCCAACAATGTATTCCCACTTGTCCCACTTAGCATACATCTTATGTCCCATCTTCACGACAAAAGAAGACAAACAACTACCCATATTTTTAATGTTAATATAAACCTCACAATATTCTGGAAAAAATAGGTTGAAAGTAGGATATTTGGTGCCACTCAACTTCAACGTGGTGACATAAAAAGCTTTCAAGTGATCAACTAAATCTTTCACTGCCTTCCATTGAAAATAAAAAATTTGATAGTGTAATTCTTATCAACTCGTGCATATCTTTCAATGACCGATTTGAGCTCCGAGGCCGACTGCAATATGAGATATGTCGAATTCCGACGTGTCACAACATCCCATGCAGGTCTCTTGTTTGGAGCATCAATCTATAATAAAATATGAATATAAATAGATGCAAATTACAAGTAGATTTGTAAGAGATTAACATTTAAAAGTACTCTTGATGCCACCAAATGAAACTTCTTCATTCTAGCTTGCGAGCCACGAATGTACTTCATGGTTTCGCGAATTGAGTTCTAAGCAATTAGTTATAAACAAGAAATTTAGTTCTAAGCAATGTATATTACAAAACCAAGCAATTTAGTTCTAAGCAAGCAAGAAAAATATACTCATCATTTTCAGACAAATCAGGCTTAGACACCACATCATCTACATGTTCTTTGTTTGATCCAGCCATTAAACAGAACCAGAGACACTGCATGAAAGTCGACAAAAAATAAATAGAAACAACAAAAAAAGAACATAATCATTGAAAGAAATAAGATAAACTACATTATCTTAGAAAGTTAGAATTGCTTGCTTGCTTACACACCTTTTTCTTGTTCTTTTTCTTTCTCTTTCTCTCCTTCTCTATGAATTTCTTTCTTTGTCTTTCTCTTTTTTTCCCCTCTCTGTCATTTTTTCCTTCATCAGATACATATATATGTTATAGCCAAAGTCAAGGAGGAGACGAAGAGGTCCTGATCTAAGGTCTTGTCACAAGTCTCATAGTCACCTAGTTATTGGCAACCTAAATCCTAAATCCTTCTCGGATTTTAAACTATCAAGCGTTTTGAAATCACCAAGCACACTAGATGATTGGAAACAAGACAACTAACCGTTGAAAAATGGGCCAAATAGCCAAAATCTACCTTAGTTTAAGCTTATTTGCAAACAAAATCATTACAACCATAATGCCACAGTGTCACGTCACGCATGAGTCGCCAAGCTGAGATTTATTTGAGGATATGGCAGAGGCATCGTACAATAGAGAGAAACATGAGAGCGGAGGAGACGAAGAGAAAAAGAGGGACAAAGGATATAGCCAAGCGTGCTTCTAGGACAAGGAGTATTTAAGTCTGTACTGAATACTTCTATTTTTATTTTGCACTTCAAATTATTTCAAACTCGTATAATTCTAAACGTAAGACGAAATAAACATAACGAAAGTGATCATTTGTTTTTACGTTGCGTTTAACTAAATGCAACAAAAATCACTTGCGTTTTACGTTACGTTTAACAAACATAACAAAAATCTCTCGCATTTAGCGTTGCATTACGACGCAACGAAACACCAACATTCAAAACACAATTCGTTAAAAGCCCTACTTATGTGACGGACAATAAGCATTCTTGGCTGGTGGTATATACCTTACGTCCCATTAACATTTTCAGTTCACAATTCTGAGTAAAATAAATGAACTATTTTCTGCAGGTGGGGCCGTCCACATTCTTTAGTGCAAAACAATTTGAGGTTTTCGATGTAGAACTATTGCGGGTCCAAGACTGCCAGAGAAGAACCATAGGATTTTATTCTGATGTCATCTGTACCTGAGTGAAATAATTATTTTTTTAGGTCGTAAAGATTACTTCTTAAACGTTGTAAAATCTCATGAATTGAAGGCTGAAATTTAGCGTTTGAGTCCATAAACCTCTTTCTAATCTTAACGAAATAGCTACTAATCCTTGGGTTTTTTTGCTATGCTAACCAAAGATTAATGGTGTGTTTGAATGTGGAGAAAGTAGCAGTAATCCAGGTTTGCGACTATTTCAACTCACTATTCTGTGTTTGGGTATGAAAATAGCTATTCAAAATCTTTAGCTCAATAACCTTTACTATTTTGCTAACCCAACCTTTTTGAACAGGTAGGTTAGCTGCTAATCTTGCTCCCAATCCAAAACACATTTGAACAGGTAGTTATCTAACATTTGCTGTTGCAATTTGGATATGTATCTCCAAAGTTCTATAACTCTCGACAGAATAATTTACAAGAATAAAACTTGCCTGGGAATTTAAATTTCCCTGAAAAAAACCATTCGAGTTGTAGACCCAGAGAGATGGATCATTCAAACCAACTTAAAGAATCCAGCCAAGTTTCTTTTGTGTCGTATAGGTGAAAGAAACGACAATGAATGAGAAATGAAGTGGGATAAATGAGAAGAAAATAGGCATGGGTAAGAGAGAGTGGATTCTCCAACGGAGAGCAACTTATCTCTTGTTTTTCTTCTCTTCTTGCGAGTTATCCAGAATTTTATTCTCTTATTGTGAAAATTATGAAATTTTGAACAATTTAAAATTGAAATAAATGCACATGAATAAAATAAAAATTTTAAAATTGTAAATAAAACAATGCCCAAATAAATATTTGTACGTAAATATCCGTACATAAAGAAAATATAAAGCCAAAATTTTGTAATAAACAAGACAAGAATTAAAATAAATAAACATGTGTATGTATGTATTTAAATTTTTAAAGTAAGACAAGGATTTAAGAAAAATGTTCTTATAAAATGAAGTATGTATATATTACATATACACATATATATATATACAAAGACTATTTCAAATATTTACTAATTCAATTATATAAATTTTAATATTTAAAATCATTAAATAAACCTATTCTTAATTTGTTTAAATACCTAAATTTAAAGGTTCCTAAAATAGAAACGTGTAGTGAGTCACATCCCATTTTCAACTTCATTCCAGCTTGCAACACGAAGGGATGCACCATCTTAGCCTCAACAGATCAAACATCAGCCCAATAACCATTTAAATTCAAGTAATTACCTATATTGCAACAACGGGTCATGTTTGAGTCTTACAAGGATCATCCACGCAAAAATTCATACAAAGAAAGCCTCGAAGGCGCTTGCCAAACAAAAATTGAGAGAAGCCTCGATCTCTCCCTTCGTCTTTCGGATTGAGATCTCCTACTTTTTTCTTTTTTTAATCTGAACCGTTAATTTATAATGAACTCACTCTCTCGCCTACTTTTTTCTTTTTTTAATCTGTCTCTTCACTCTCCACCTCCTCCCTCGTTCTCTTCGCCTCCTTACCCTGTCAGTCTGTCACCTCGCCTCTACAGGAAATCATGGTGATTTCAGACAAACTCATTCTCTCGCCTCTTCCGTCTTATCGTCGGGCACTCGAGTGCCTGAGCCAACCTCTCGTTGGCTTGGCTTTTTCCTCTTGACCATGTCCTGCCTTAACTCGATCTGACATGAAACCCTCTATCCAATGGCCTAGCATGCACACCACCACCCCTGACCCCTTCCCTCGCCTGTAAAATGCAACCTTGGGCTTCACTCTTTCTCTTTGCTCGATTTACTCATGTGCTGAGTCTTAGACACTAAAGCAATTTTTAAAATCCTTTCAGTTAATTAAACGAAGAAGAAGGGGAGAGGTGAAGGCTGACGAGTGGTGGCGGCGTTGTGCTGTCACCTTATCTTTGACCCTCGAGTACCCGCTTGAAATTTAAAACAGGCGATGATGAAAATTAGTATTTCAAGCAATCGAACAAATACTACGAGAACAGATACGTTGGCACGTAAGTCTCAAAATCTCTCAGCCTAACAAATATAAATCACAAAGTTAATTAAAAGTAACCAACATGTGTTTATTTGATTTTATTTGAGTTTATTTTTTCTTTCTTTACTTCATTATATATTTCTATATCTATTTCATATTATATGTATCACCTATAGTCATTATTATTCGACATAGTTATACTCATGATAAGTAAGTATATGCACCAGTTATTTAATCAAATAATTAGGTTATAGAACCTTATAAGAATACTAATAATCATACCCGTTCACAACAAAGAAAGAAAATAATATAGATGAAAATCGCCGGCATATTAATACATATTAATAATCACAATTTTATAATAAAAATATATATTATAAGGATATATATAATACATAAGTTATTATATCAAAAAAGGATGAGTGGTTTAGTGGTTAAGTGCTTGGGAGGTGTTAAGCTTGACCCAGGTTCGAATCTCGTTGCCTACATTATTTATAGCAAATTTTTACTTTAATCACAAGTTCTACGAGATCTTCTGTGGTGAATTCCTGAGAACGATTGTGTTGAAGTTCGAAATTTGCTTGAGAACATTACAGATGGAATTTGATCGGATGGTTGTTACACGGTCCGCCAAAAAAACCATTAAATCAGGGCCCTTGTGTGTTTTGTTATCCAAACTCCTTAATAAGAAGGAGAGATACCTAATTATATAAACACTTAGTGTTAATAATAAATTAATAACTAGGATATTAATTAATTAACAAAAACCTTACTAAACACCTATTTAATTTATAAGGGTTAATATATTATGCATAGTAGAACTAAACACTTAAGAACAATGGCCCAATAATGAAGTAACACTTAGGGCTGTACACAAAAACTCGTAACCCGTTTGACCCGTTTAACACATCCGAACGAACACATTTTTTATCAGGTTGAGGTATCATCGGGTTGGGTACGGGTTTTGATTTTGATAAACCTGTTATTATGGGTTGGATCATGGGTTTGCTCTTGATAACTCGGCTAAACTCGAACCCGATTGTTTACTCCTATTTTCTTAAAGTTGCAACATCATTTGCTATTGTTCGGCACAAGGTATAGTAGTTTTAATATTGATGATTGTAGAATAAGAAAAGAAATCATAAAAAAAAATGGTCGGTCAAACTTATTTTTTAAAAGCTAGAAGTGATTAAATAAACCTCATGTTAGATTTTTTTGTAAAAATTTAACATTCATTTTTTTTTCATTTGTATAAGTCACAACATAAAGTCATAATATATTTTGCATCATTAGAATTCAAGAGTAAAATTAATTAATCTCTAAATATAATTTATAAGTAATCAAATATTAAATTATTTTTATTTTATTTTTGTTGTTATTTTTATTTATGCACAATCGAAATTACAACCCGCATAACCCGTATAACCCGTAATAAGCCGTATATAAAAAAATAGATGGGTTGGATTGGGTTACGGGTGGGTAATTAACTAAATAAAATTTGTAACTAGGTTATATCGGGTTGGGTTGAAAGTTTAATAAAAAACCATTAACCTGCGCGTTGTACACCTCTAGTAACACCTTATTAGTAATACAACGCGGGACGACTAAACACAAGTTATGACTAAGTAATTATATAAACATAATTACATATATTGATCAATTTCTCTACATCACAACAAATACAATATACGCCTAAACACCTACAACATATATACATGAGATTAAGACTAACTAAGTACATGATCATAATTACATATATTGATCAATTTCTCTATAAGCACATAGATAAATATAAGTATGCACATATTAACTATTACACTAGTTAACTATTTTTTTCTTTTGATAGTTTATAAATAAAAGTGCACAAAAAGTAGTTGGATTTATAACATGCTTGTTTCGTGTTGTGTTTATTTATTTGCTTGTTCTTATTTAGAATAACGTCTCGACGTCCTAATCAACTTGAACTTAGAAATAAACCTAATTAAAGAATTCACTAAGACAAATGTCAATTAAAAGTAAAGGACTGTAGGTTAGATCTCTCGCATCCAAAATGCAGCAGAAATGCTGTCCAAAGTTTTAACAAAGTATTCTGAATTACTAAATAAAATTAGAAGCATCAATGCGTCTCAAATGGTCAGATTTTGCCTGTTACACTCCGCATTTAACTTCGCAACACCAGAAACTCATAAGACCTAAACATAAAAATAGGAGATATCGTTGACTCATATCCACTCGTGATAGGCGACATCGTCTCGGACGCAACGACTGTTGATCCAACCGTTGAGGATCCAGAGTTTTTCCCGGAGTAGAGTCCACTTAGCCATCCTCTCCAGCCTTTTCAGGTGTGGTTTCTAGGGTTTATATTCCTTTCAAAGTTTAGGATCGTACCAGTCATACCTTTATTTTCTTTTATCGAAATTGTGGTACCAAACTTACATGAACTTGATAAATGACCATAGGGCTTGACCTGTCATATGCATAACGATCAACTACACCAGCTATTGGTCCTACCTGCATTCATAATTTGCATGTGAGATTTGATATACATATCGTATAGATTATAGTTGTGTATTAGGTAGATACGTATTTAAATATTATAGGTATTCGTCGAGAGTGTTGAGTGATGGGCCAGTGATCACCAACTAGATGTGGTTTGAGGACATCGTGTTGGGTTTATGTGTCACAATGTCTGACATAGCCCGTGGGATTGGGTACTCTCATCGGGATGTCTTCAAGGACATTCGGCTGATGCCCACCAAACGAGATCATCACTTGATGGCTTGTAGTGTCGTTAGAGAGTTTTACTTTTAATCTCCATATTACTATATATATATATATATATATTCTATTATAACTTCCTCCTTTGAGTGATTAAGGTTCGATATCTCAGTTTAGAAGTGTGTGTACCATATGTGAGGTATTGGAGCTATTCTGTTCTATTATTATATTTTCTATGAGCCGGTATTATGAGATCTCTAATATTCGAAGGGATTTCTCCTTTGGCCCCTGGTTAGTACAGAGAAAGTCTGGGGCTCCCATTTGGTCTTTGGTTGGTACAGTGAGTTTCCATTTTTATTGTATTTTTTAAACGGATAGTCGGTTCCTTATTTTTGTATGGCAGCTGAGGTCGTATATATTTATTTATCTTTTCTCTTTTGGTAAGGGTAGGCACGAGATTCATTTTTTACCGAGTGTGTGCTTTTGCAGTCGCTCAAGTTTTACAAGGGTGTTCCGCTCTGGAGCTCAAAATTTATTTTTAACCAAGTTAGTAAGTTGGAATGCTCCGTATATCGTTGATGCTCCTACTTGGCGAAACTCAAGTTAGTACGTTGGAACGCTTCATATATCGTTGATGCTTTCGCTTGAGGGTGAATTCTAGTGTCCTACGGGTAGTTTGTTTGGTCTGGGTGTTTGATACTTTCTGTGTTATTACTACATCAAATTACTTACTATACCTCTTTTCTCTATTTTTGGGTTTCGTCGTATCGTACACTTGGTTAGTCTCTTTAAGTAGTTAAATCAAACTTCTTTATTGTAGTGTAACTTAACTTAATTTACTAAATGTGAAATGGTCCAACCTTGAATCAGATATAAACTCAAAGGCCGGACCTTAATCCACACTGAGTAATTTCTATAAATTACTCACGTTTCACGGTGGTTGTGGGGTCCAGGTAAGGAGCACTTTTGATGTACATGCAAGAGCGCATTAGGATGGAGTTCTCGACGTTTATCCGCCTTGACTTCTTTAGTGTCATTTTCTTCTTCTTTTACTTAGTTTGTCTTTAGGATAGTGACGGATGGTCCCCGACTCATCAGCGGGATCGTCATCTTTTGTTTTTATTTTACCTTACTTTCGTTGTATAGACATTTTTGTATCTTGTATATGGACGCTGGGTGTACATTGACTCTGATGTTCATGTATTGTGTATATATATATATATATATATATACAGAGAGAGAGAGAGAGAGAGAGCATGGCTAAAATAATATGCATAGTACATCCCATTTCGTACTATGCATATATATATAAGTGTCAACAAATTGAGATTTAAGTTGCTCAATAAATTCTTCATATGAAAATATTGTAGGAAATCAAATTTCGTGATTTTTAGAGCTTTCTTACTATTTTCTAAATATTTTTTAAAAACAATCCAGTTTAATACTACAAAAGTGTCATTTCTAGGCTGTTTTTAAAAATATTTAAAAAATAACAAGAAAGCTCTAAAAATTACAAAATTTTATTTTCTACAAGATTTTCATATGAAGAATTTATTGAGCAACTTAAATATCAATTTAATGACCAAATTAAATATAAATGACTGCATAGTACGAAATGGGGTGTACTATGCTTATTATTTTAGCCATGCTCATATATATATATATATATATATAGAGAGAGAAAGATAGGCTAGGGTGCTCCATGGAGCACCAAACTCCTAATGCTCCACATCGTATCTCTAATTTTAAAATTTCAACGACCGATTCGAACCGTTGAACATGATCTACATATTGAAATCTACTCGGAGATTGAATTTTACATTTTTTGAATTTTTGTGCTATTTTTTAGAGAGGTAGAAAAATTACAACTTTTGTTGGTTCAGAAATCGTTTGATTAACAACTTTTCTACCTTTTTAAAAAAGTAGCAAAAAATTTCAAAAAAAAATGTAAAATTCAATCTCCAAGTAGATTTCAATATGTAGATCATATTCGATGGTTCGGATCGGTCGTTGGGATTTTCAAATATGAGATAATGGATGTGGAGCACGAGGGGTTTGGTGCTCCATGGAGCACCCTAGCCTATCTATCTCTCTCTCTCTCTATATATATATATAGAATTGTGCTATTATGCTTTGCAAATCACGACAAAACGTGTGCTTTGCGGTTGTGGGTCATTGGATCGCGCTTTGATATTTGTGTCAACATGATGATCAAAGATCCAATGGTTCCACAATCGCAAAGTGTGTGTATTGTCGCACTTTGCAAAGCATAATAGCACAACTCTTTATATATATATATACTATGTGTGATGTTCATTGTATGTGTACTGTCATTTAAATTATTTCTTACTTATTTATTTATTATTGAGCCTTTTGTGTACTTGTAAGCAAGTACACATGACGAGATTAAGCACACCCAGCCTAATTATAAAATTCTGGAGATGACACTTATTCTCTCTTGTCTAAATTTATTCAAACTAACAATGAGAATGTGTGAAGGAGAGATAAGACAAATCTTTGTAGTTTTTTCTTTTGAGTTTTCACATAAAAATCTTGTCTCTTTATTTGTGTGCTTAATTATTTGTTATATTTCTTCCGGGTGTGAAATTCCATTGTATTCGAGGAGTAAGAGATTTGCGGGAAATTCCAGATCGCAGAAGGGAAGATCTAAATATGGTGCAGAAAGACCAATTGAAATGTAGGAGCTTTCTCAAGTGTGATTCATATTACTTTATATATTACTTTATTTCAGTGGATATTGATTTATGTCCAACACGTATTCGACAAAATTAAACTCCTTGCTTGTGTTGCTTACACTGCTCTCGATCTGATCTAACACGAATCTCAATTTGGACTCAGTTATACTATAACAAGTCGATTTTCTAAAAATATTACCAATTCGGATGACCAAAACACAAAGAATGATCACCAAGGAAACCTCCAATTAAAATAAATATAATCATCATAAACTTGAATATAGAAAGATGATGAATATAATGTCTTTATTTTTGTGTATCTTCATGGTGTCTCTAAATTTATATCATTCATTAAAATCAATGAATTATCTAGATTTAGTTGTGTAAAAAAATGTGCAAGATGAATAATGTAGATTTTAAAAACACAATAAAAACACAAAAAATAAAGACATTATATTCCTTCTCATCTAGAAATTAGAAACACTACATCACCGTAAATATAGAAATAAAGAAAAAATCTATCAATTCGGATGCTACAAGTGGATGGACCGCCTGCTCTAGTATGTCAATTTACAGCTTTTACATCCTAAGATTATCAGAACAAAAAAGCAACTAAAAATAACATTTTTACTTGTGATATTCTGTGGCGATATAGAGATCCCAACCACTCCACAGAAGGTGTGCTCTAGTATATCATAATATCACATTTGTTTGACGCTCAGCCGCCACAGATGATCCGATCATTATAATGTGGATTTGTTTCCGCTAAAATTTTGGTCATGTATAACAAAAATACTGCAGTCTTTAGAGCCGTTATTTTAAAAATCCTACAGTTAATATCGAATTTCATCGGAAGCTCCAATTAAAATACTATGCCAAAATCCTCTCCTTTTATACGAATCGGGCGGATTAGATTATATTAGCGGGGGCCTACTTCTCAATGAGAGAAAACACCAGATACGGTGGACGAAATGGAACAATGACAATGGCAGTATCGTAATTTAAAACCAAAACAAAGGTTAATTTTCAGGAATAAAGCCCGGGAAATCGAAACGGCATGATTCGCTCAAGTTCCTTCCGCCACTTGCCCGAACCATCGCCTCCCACGGACTCCAGCCCCCTCCCGTCTCAGCCCAGATCCGTCTTTTTTGTATAATCAAACCAAATCAAATCACATTTTCTCTCTCTTTCTCTCCATATCTCTCTTTACATATTTTCTCTTTTCATGGAAAGAAAAACATAGCGACTTGAAAGAATGGGGTATCGTAAGGGGGCGGCGGTGTGGGTAGAAGATAAAGATCATGCCTGGGTTGAGGCGGAGGTCATCCAAAGCAGTGATAAATCCGTTTTGGTGCTTACAACGGATGGAAGAAAGGTTTTGGTTTATTTACTTATATCATTTTGTCACTATTTGTTTATATTAAGATGGTAATAGAGCTTTTAGGATAAATGCATTCATGAGATTTTATGTTCTTCAGTTGAAATAAGGTTCAATGGAAAATGCAGTTGCTTTCCGGTAAGTTCACTGTAATGATATCATTCTTTTTCTTTTTCTTTTTTTTTTCCCCTTGAAGGTTACTACAACAAATGAGAAGATATTTCCAAGAGATGGGGATGGGGATCATGGAGGGGTGGATGACATGACGAAATTGACTTATCTTAATGAGCCCGGTGTTCTTTTTAACCTTGCACAGAGATATTCTCTGAATGAGATCTATGTGAGTTTTATTTTACCAATATTTGGCTCCAATAACTATGTTGTGGGTGTGATAAATTTCCGCTTTTCAGAACCCAACCAGGTGCGGTCCTCCAATATCCACACTCTGCATCAATTACAATGATTTTTGAAACTATATTCATGATTATTTAACTCAAGAGACATGTAGAAGCTACTTGTCACCTGACAATTACTTTTTCATTTATTTATTTTTTTGTGCGAAAAAGGACCTCCTATCACTTGTGTTCTATTCATTCTATAGTTTGCTTTTCAATAATTTGTGCACCTATGGTTTAACAGCGTCCATAAAAACAAGGAAACATATTTGTTGATCTTATTTTTAAGTCCAACTCATCCTTTTCATAGCCCTTCTATTATTGAGTTTGGGCCAGAGGAGATTCCACTCGATATTGGTTTCTCTATGTCTTTGCTTTTACAATATTTTTTCAGTAATAAGCTACCATTGCACAGACATATACAGGGAGCATCTTGATTGCGGTGAATCCATTTACAAGGCTGCCTCACCTCTATAATGTGCACATGATGGAGCAATATAAGGGTGTGCAACTAGGTGAGCTGAGCCCTCATGTATTTGCCATTGCAGATGCAGCATACAGGTTAGTGATGTATTCCGTTTAAACTTGGCACTCATGATATCTCCTATTTTTAATTATAATTTGTATTGATTTTGATATACCCTGAAGGGCAATGATGCATGATAGAAGAAGCCAGTCAGTATTGGTTAGTGGAGAGAGCGGTGCTGGGAAAACTGAAACGACAAAGCTCATTATGCAATACCTAACTTTTGTCGGTGGACGTGTCACTGGTGATTTTCGCTCAGTGGAGCAACAAGTTCTAGAAGTTTGTATCTTATTTCTTCACCATTACAAGTGTCATATTTTGATAATATGGACTAAAAGCATTATTTGGACTTGGGTCAAAAATGCAATGGTTTTTGTCTTTTCATTTTTGTGAACTATATTAACGGTATTGAACTATACTTCATTTACGGCCCAACTTTTGTTTTTAATAGCAAAATGAGAGCCAACCTTACTAATTTACTCATTGCATGACTGAACCTAGGACCTCACCTAATTTAATTTTCATGAATTTTCATGCAGTCTAATCCACTGCTAGAAGCTTTTGGAAATGCAAGGACAGTTAGAAATGATAATTCAAGGTTATTTTTTTATCAAGAGAACTTATTTGAACTTTTCTCTGGGCAGTATCAGAAATTCAATTCAGAAGTTTTACTGATAAGTTTGCTGGTTTGCAGTCGATTTGGAAAGTTTGTGGAGATCCAATTTGATAGAACTGGTAGAATATCGGGAGCAGCAATTAGGACGTACCTTCTAGAGAGGTCTAGAGTTGTTCAGATAATGAACCCTGAGAGGAACTACCATTGCTTTTATCAACTCTGTGCATCTCGAAAGGTTAAGTTGTTTATCTTTGCTTTTGTTCCCTTCAATTGAATGAGATCTTTTTGGTCAGAAGGCACAACAGCTCTTATATGCTTAGAATCCAAAACAGGATTTGTATGTGTTCCCATAAAGTTGAAATATTTTGCATGCTATTCTGCTTCTTTTCTTTTTATATTTTGAATCGAGTTACGGGAACTCATCTGGTGCCGCGCGGCATCATCCAAGGGCCAAGAACTCACGCGCGGCACATAATGAACGCAGAGGGGTGAGGTTTGTGGCACAAATCTCAAGGCAGAGAAAAGCAGATCGAACGGTGCCACACGGCACCTGATTTGGTTCCTCAAGTTACCCTTAGTTTTTAACTTTTAGTGTAAGCTCTGTTGTGCATACAGGGTAGCTGTTTTAGGGTAGTTGTGGCAGACCTGTATCAGGTTTTGCTCTTTTTGTGAGATCAAGCCTGAAGAGGACTTGAGAAACTCTAAACTATGTATCTATATTGTTACATTTGTGAAATGGAACTGGCGATACTTGTTGATGTCACTTCTCTCTCAAAAAAAGTTTACACAAAGATTGCACTGTGGTGTCAATAGTGGTGGAAAGGAGTCATGTCATGTGGGTGTTTGGATTGGTTGAATTCGGTTTCTGGACAGGTATCAGTCATTGTTAGGTTTGGTTACTTTGAGCCTTGGGTCGAAGATTGTGCTGGGTCGTACTTTTCTGGCTCTAGTCATAACTGTTACCTAACCCAATGGCTTTAACATTGACATGCATGCCGAAATAATATTAAATCTGGCTATTTGTATTAATGAAAGTCAGGATGCTGAGAAGTACAAGCTTGATAATCCAAGAAACTTCCATTACTTGAATCAAAGCAAGACCTATGAGCTACAAGGCATTAACAGTTCAGATGCCTATATCAAAACAAGGCGTGCAATGGATATTGTTGGTATAACACTAACCGATCAGGTATACATGCATCCATCATGCACCTTTCTTTTCCAATGCTTTATCTATGCTAATTTGGTTTGAAGGATCGCTCTTTGTCCCTCTCTTCCTAATTGACAGGAAGCAATATTTCGCATCTTGGCTGCTATACTGCACCTAGGCAACATCGAGTTTTCTCCTGGAGAAGAGCATGATTCATCAATTATCAAAGATGAAAAGGCCAATTTTCACCTCCAAATGGCCGCTGATCTCTTTATGTCAGTTATTTTTTTTACATCATAATTAAATTTATACATGAAGGGGAGCCTTGGCGCAGCGGTAAAGCTGTCGCCTTATGATTAGGAGGTCACGGGCAGTGGCAGAGCCACGTTAAGCCAGGGGTGCAGTTGACCCCCTGGAAATTTTTTTTTCAAAAATGACCATATATTTTGAATTTTTTTTACAAATGACCATATAAGATAATTTTTTTTTTAAGAATAATCATCATTTCGAACCCCCTAGAAAAAATCTGTAAATCTTACCCCTGACGAAAATACTGAATCCGCCCCTGGTCACGAGTTTGAGTCGTGGAAACATCCTCTTGTAGAAATGCTGGGAAAGGCTGCGTACAAAGACCCCAAAGTGGTCCGACCCTTCCCCGGACCCGCGCAAGCGGGAGCTGCGTGCACTGGGCTTTATAATTAGATTTATACATATCGTTTAAATAATCCACCAAATATGACTATAAGGGACAACAAACTTCGGTCGAAATGACTGTAAGTCTGTTGATTTGACAGGGTTGATTCAAACCTTCTATTCACTACCTTATCCACTCGCACAATACAAACCCGTGAAGAGAGTATAACAAAAACTCTTGACTGTTCTGCTGCATCAGCCGGTCGTGATGCTTTAGCCAAGACTGTATATGCCCGACTATTTGATTGGTACCTTCTTATGTCATTCTTTCTCGTGCAATTTAATTTAGATATGAGCTGTTGTTATGATTTAATTTATTGTACATGTTTATTTTCAGGCTTGTTGAGAATATTAATAAGTCAATTGGGCAAGACCTAGACACTAGATTTCAGATTGGGGTGTTGGATATATATGGTTTCGAGTGTTTCAAAAATAATAGGTATTCTTCTGTAATTTTGCATCTCTCCTTTGATACGCTTCTTTAAATAGAGATCTGTTGGATACTAGGATTTGGGTGAATTGAGGAGCTTGCTTAGCTTGTTGCTTTTATTTGGAACATTATTACTGAATTTCCATTGATGTCTTCATTTAGCCATATTTTCTTACATGCCTTTCTTTATTGTTTTAATAGCTTCGAGCAATTCTGCATTAATTTTGCAAATGAGAAACTGCAGCAACATTTTAATGAGGTGCAAGCACTTATTAATTGATCATTATAGTATCAGATTTTGTGGTTTTGTTTATTTCATATTACCTTTTTTTTGGTAATTGCAGCATGTATTTAAGATGGAGCAGGAAGAGTACAAAAGAGAGCGGATTAACTGGAGTTACATTGATTTCGTAGACAACCAAGATGTCTTGGATTTGATTGAGAAGGTATGAACAGAGCTTGCTGGGAATTTATTTTACTTGTTACTCATCATATACCTCTAGATATTAAAATAAGGGAGATCATATTTATATTGCAGAAACCAATTGGAATAGTCTCACTCCTTGACGAGGCATGGTAAGAATAATTTCAACTTTGCTGAGTTTTCATTCTTGTCAAAACTCTTCAGTATTTTTTTTATCTTTTTGATATCATTTGCTTCTAGTTTTAAAATGCAGTATGCTTGCAAGATCGACACATGGGACATTTGCGACCAAGTTGTTTCAGAGCTTCCATTCCCATAAGAGGCTTCAAAAAAACAAGCTCTCACAAACTGATTTTACTTTGTCTCATTATGCAGGAAAGGCATGCCATCTCTCATTTCTCTCTCTTGAAATTAGAAAGCTGTAGATTTACACCATGTTTTACTATAATTGCTCACACAACCCAACCTTTGGCAGATACTCAGTTATTACCATTCACCAAATACTTTTTTTGTGTCTTGTAACCTGACATTTAATGCTCTTCCTTTTATTATAGTTGCAGTTGTACTTCTAGAATCAGGGAAAAAATTATCAAACAATAATGGGATACATTGTCATTATCTTAATAAATTATCGGAGTGCTATCTACAACAAAAGGTCCCAAGCTCCGAAATGTGGAGGGTTGTGATAGGCTTGGCAAGCCAACGTAAAAATTCAGCCAATTTTATGGAAATGAAATCCAATATGGGCTTCATTTCTATCCTACCCCAACTTGTTTGGGACAAAAGGCTTTGTTATTGTTGTATCTGCAACAAAAGGGAAAAAAAATGTTTGCTATATACACAAGAATTAGGATGTTGCTTGCAATTTGTGATTTCACGAGATTATGACTGTAAATTTCTGAGGACCTTGAAATTATTATAACACAATGAGAGAGAGAAGAACAATATGTATGACTTCCTGATTGTAGGTGACTTATCAAACGGAGTTATTTCTGGAAAAAAATCGGGACTACATTGTTTTGGAACACCAGGCTCTTCTGTCTTCGTCAAAATGTCCCTTCATCTCTGGACTCTTTGGTTTGCAAAAGGAGGAGCCTTCAAGATCTTCTTACAAGTTCTCTTCCGTTGCTTCAAGATTCAAGGTGCATGAAATTTTTCGAATTGAACTCTTTTGTTGCTGTTCTCTCTCTTTATTATCATACTAAGTTTAAATCTTCTTTCTATCAGCAACAACTCCAAGCACTTATGGAAACACTAAATTCAACAGAGCCTCATTATATTCGGTGTATAAAACCAAGCTCTTTAAATTGCCCTCAAAAGTTCGAGAATCAGAGTGTGCTACATCAACTGCGCTGTGGGGTTAGTTTCAAATTTACCTCCAATGTGTTGTGTGTTATACTAAACCAATTAGCTCTATTGTACATCCACTGTGGTATATAGGTTGACATCTCAGTCTATATCATCCAAATTTAAGATAAGGTTGGAAATGTTCTCTATCATTTAGGTATGCTATGCCTAAAATTTTGTGCAATTTAAAGGCCATTTAATTATTCATCCACAATTTGACAATTTAACTGTTTAGTAATTTTAAAACGGTTTCATTTTCAAATGGTTTTGTGGACGGCTAAGTAACATCCTGTATTTTAGCCAAAAAATTGATACATGACATATTTAAGTGCTGAAGAGTGAAGAGATCGTCTGGTATTTTAATAAATTTAGTTTAAATATTAGATTTTAGATGGATGTGCCTAGAATTACTCTTCCAAAGTCTTCCTGTCTTCCTGGCTGTTTAACGCATGCTTCTTCTCAGAATACGCACATCTGCAGTGGTTTAAAAAAATGTTATTTGTTTGCTTTATTTATTACAGGGCGTGCTTGAAGCCATAAGAATAAGTCTTGCAGGTTATCCAACCCGAAGAACTTACTCTGAGTTTATTGATAGGTTTGGAATTCTGGCACAAGAAATTTTATATGAAAGGTACTGGTTTCTCATTTTTCTCCATTTGAAGCACTTTAATCTGAATACAGAATTTATAAATAAATTATACGGAACACTTCTTGTTTAGGTTTGACGAAAAGACCCTGACAGAGAGGATTATAAAGAAATTTAAGCTGGAGAACTTCCAAGTATGTCCCTTTTTCATTAATTAGCTTTTGTCAACGCAATTTCTTCCTAAGATGGGATAGCTAAAATGGATCTTCTTTCGAATGTGAATTAGAAACAAGATAAGATGTAGCCCTTATCTTTTACAGCTGTAGAAGTAGAAATGTAGAATGGTACCTCATTTTCTTTGCCTTATGCCACTCAAGGAGTGAAAGTTTGTAATTGTACCTGAATTACTGAACTTTAACTGTTTAAGCTTTAATTTGTAATGAATTATTCTCATTTCAATTAGACGACAACCATTATAGCATTTTGAAAAAATCGTTGTATTTCCTTCCTATTGTTGTTCATTTGTTTTTCAGCTTGGAAGGACAAAGGTGTTTCTTAGAGCTGGACAGATTGCAATTTTAGATGCGAGGCGAGCAGAGGTTTTAGATAAAGCAGCAAAGATAATTCAGGGTCATTTGCGAACCTTCATTGCTCACAAGCATTTTCTATTGACAAGAAAATCTGCTGTTGATATTGAAGCATTTTGCCGAGGTAGAATTAAATAATATATATTGTATCAAAATTGGCAGTTTCAAACACTTAGGTCAAACAAAAAGAAACCTTCCAAATGGATCTAATACTGTCAACAAGTTGTGCAGGAATGTGATCTGCAACCTCAATTCATTGCAAGAAACTCGGTTATCAAATAATAACTAGAACTACTGTTGTTCAAAATATAATTAGCCAAATTGATCAATAACTAGATCTGGATACAACATAAACTTGGTTAGTACATTTTATGGAAGGACTATAACTTAAAACCAGTTTCGATAACAATAAAAATATTCCTGAGTATGTCCAATAATTTCTGAAAACTTTATTATAGCTGAAATTGCTGAAAATGTCTCCGCTACTTATGTTTTCTGTATTTTGCCTGTAACGTCAGGTTGCTTGGCTAGAAATGATTACATGATCAAGAGACAAGCAAAAGCAGCTATTCTTGTACAAAAGTTTGCAAGGCGGTGGACATGCCAGAAAAAATATTCAAGTCTATACTCTGCAGCATGTATTATCCAGTCTACTATAAGAAGTTATTCAAGTAACTGCAGACTGATGCAAATTAAGCAAAACAAAGCAGCTGCTCTCATCCAGGTTTATCTTGTCTTATATAAATAAGTCAACAGAGTCTACAAGATGTAGCATTACAAATGGGGACAAACTTAATAAAATAATAATAAATTGGAAATAATGCCCTCATTTTGATAAAGTATGTTTTTTACTGAATAATGATTTGTTCAATATATTGAGATTTTATGACCATGGACAAATTTGGTGCTGGCCCTTGGTTCAATGAAAAGAAGAAATAATAATAATGATGTTATAGGAAGAGTGCATGTTTACTTCAACTACAGAAGCAATGGATCAGGCATATGTTTTAATGATCACATTCATGTAGTTGTTGAAAAATTTTAGAACGATAAATATGAATGCATAAAAGAGATAGTTGATTTATAATTAAGATTATATAATCACTCACAAAATTTATAACAGGCACAATGGAGGATGTGGGTAGCAAGCAGATATTTTGTTCAATACCAGAAGTCTGTGGTATCAGTTCAATGTCACTGGAGAAAAAAGATAGCTAAAAGAGAACTCATCCGTCTTAAAAAGGTTAGAATTTGCCAACAACAACAAAGCATTTAATCCCAAACAAGTTGGGGTAGGATAGAGATGAAACCCAATCGTAGTGAAAAAAAAAACATAGATACTAATAATATAACAAATGGTAATATCATATCAATAATAATAGTAAAAAAAGAAGTAATTAGGTGATATTGTTTTAATTTAATTATTTCTAATGAAGGCTGCGAATGATGCTGGTGCTCTGCGTGAGGCAAAAGGAAAACTGGAAAAGAGCATGGAAGATCTAACTTTGCGGTTAACTTTGGAGAAGAGACTTCGGGTACATTGATCGCATAAATTAAATATTTCCTCATTTCGACAATTAATACAATTTAATGGAATGCAAATTGAAAATAAAGAATGGAAACATGATCTCACTGCAATGCAGGTAGCAGCTGAAGAATCAAAGGCAGCCGAGGCATTGAAGCTTCAAGAAGCATTGGAAGCACTAAAAGTAGAGTTAGAAGCAGCAAAGCAAGAAGTTATTGATGAAAAGAGTAAAAACTCGTCATTAAAGACTCAATTAGAAACATTGCATCAGGAAGAGCTGAAGACGAGTCTTTCTGATATGGAGGAAATGAAAAAGGAGAACTTATCACTCAAGGCATGATCAAAATTTTTGTCCATTTCTTGGTTTCATTCACTTCTTGATTCTATATACAGAATAAACGGTGTAATTTTTTATTTAATTTAAGAAGCATAAAATCAAAATAATTATCAAAGCCTCATCAGATAAAAAAGCTTTTAGTCCCAAACAAGTTGGGGTAGGCTAGAAATCAAACCCAATCGAAATAATAAAATCAGATCAACAAGGTAGAATAGGCAAATCTACAGCGATGCATTTAATGTTATTTGCTATCCTTGCAGAGTCAACTTGAGTCTTTGTCAAAGAAAAATGAAGAAATGGAGGAAGAACTTTTGAAGGCACAAAAATCAAGCAATGAAAACATAGAGAAGTTGAACAATCTGGAAGCAAGATACTCACATCTTTGCCGGAGCTTCGAGAAGTAATATGTTTTGAACTCTTGGATGTTTATATTCAGTTCTAGGCATACAGGTTTCTGCAATGTTATTATAGTTTATTTCTTAGACTCATAAATGTACAATAGGCAGTGTGCTGCTACGAACCTTTTCATATCAGATTTGCAGCCTGATAATCTAAGTGTGGACAATTTTTCAATTATATTAAAAATTTATAATTTGGAACTCTAGTTTCTTCCTTTTCGCATTCTTATTGATTTTATTTCACAGTTTGGAATTGAAACACTCAAATCTGGAAGAGGAGAATCTGATTCTTAGGCAAAGAGCCTTGAGCTTATCTCCAAGGGGCCTATCTGTTGCTATTAGACCTTTCTCTGAGGTTGTCTTTTCTTTCCATTTTGTTATTTGCCCTTTGCAATCATTCATTATTTTAACAATTATTTGTCTCTTTTCTCTGGTGAATTTCAGAACTACAGTGTTGCCTCTCCATCCCATCTTAGTCCGAAGTCCATGTTTGTAAGATTACTGATTGCACTGCCTTTTAATTTTATCCATACTTCTTAGTCCATCTTTTTCTCTTATAATGTGTGCATTCGTTCCAATTGTAGGAGAATTCTCCCACATTTAAATTGTTACCTGTTCCACACAATTTGTTGGACTCACGAAGATCAAAGATTGCTGCTGAGAGGCATGAGGTACACAAACTTTACCTGTGCTTATTGTCCAGTTGAAGACTTCCATTGTTACCAGATCTCTTTTATTTTTCTTTTGGGGGTCGTACTGCTGAGGGACTGATGTTCAAGTGCCTTAACTATGGCCCTAAATAATATAAGGGCCTTTTGTAGTAGGATGTAATTATTATCATCTTTAATCGTTGAAATTAATAGGAGTACCAAGATTTGCTTAAAAGATGTATAAAAGAAGAGTTGGGATTCAAAGAAGGGAAACCGATGGCAGCTTGTCTCATTTACAAATGCCTTCTCCATTGGGGAGTTTTTGAGACTGAAAGGACAACTATTTTCGACTTTATAATAGCTTCCATCAATTCTGTTCTCAAGGTTCTAACTTTGTTTCTTTTTTTTTCTGTGTTCCGTCTCAAATTCAAATAAGATGGTCAAAGTGCCAATCAATTGCTACAATTTTTATTGCAGCATTAGGTTATTTTAGATATTTTCCTTTCATGATACTTTCTCATGTTTTAGGTGGAGAGTGAGAAAGATGTATTACCTTACTGGCTAGCTAATGCATCAGCACTTTTGTGTCTCTTACAAAGGAATCTTCGGTCAAGTAACTCAGGGCCTCCTATGCTAATTGGAAGAGCACTACCAGTTAGTTTTCTTCTATATTTTATTTGTTAATTTTTTAATGGTTAAGTTGCTGAGGTGAATTCGACATTTTTTATTCGGGTATTTATAGGTGATGAAATCACCTATGATAGGTGGAAATGAGGAGCATGTACCTTCTATTGATGCAAGGTATCCAGCTCTGTTGTTCAAGCAACAGCTAACTGCCTGCTTGGAGAAAATTTTCGGATTAATCAGGGATAATTTAAAGAAAGAGATATCTCCCCTTTTAAGCCTTTGCATTCAGGTACAACAACAAAATTTATTTATCTTTTGTATTTATAAAAGGCCGGTGCACGTAGCTCCCGCTTGTGCGTGGTCCAGGGTCCGGGAAAGGGTCAAACCACCTTGGGGTCTTCCGTCTTCGTACACAGTCTTTTACTGCATTTCTGCAAGAGGCTGTTTCCACGACTCGAACTCGTGACCTCCTGGTCACAAGGCGACAACTGTACCGTTGCGCCAAGGCTCCCCTTCATCTTCTGTATTTATCTATTTAAATATTTGATATCTAGTTGCTTCATGTGGTGTAATAGACAAACATGAAGATACTGAACACATGAATTCTTTCAATGTATTGTATGTCATTTACATTGCAAAACCTATTACATTAATACAATAGGAACTTATGAAAGAAAGCCAAAAGGAAATTGCTGAGGAAATTACCAAGTTTGAGATTTGCTTAAATAATTGAATATAAACCCAGTGTATTGTAGCTTAGATATATTGAATGTGAGCTAATATTTTAGAACAAATCATAAGAATTGAGAGGAAAATGGGTGAGTGCACTTGTCAAATAAATATTTATTTTTTTCTTTTTCATTTAATTAATATGAAAGGCTCCAAAAGCTACAAGGTCCAAGAGTGGAAGGAGAATAGGTTCACCCAAAGAATGGGAAAGACAACCACCATTGAGTTCTCACTGGGATCACATCATCAATTTTCTAGATTCTCTCATGGAGCGGCTACGAAACAATTATGTCAGCTCCATTTGTATTAGTCCTGTTTTATTAACAAAGCTTATAACATCATATTCTGGCCAAATGACCAAAAAATCATCATTTATCAGGTCCCTTCATTCTTTGTACGCAAGCTTATAACACAGGTTTTTTCATTCATCAACATCCAGCTATTTAACAGGTCAGCAGCTTATTGGAAAAAATAACGAAAATTATGAATATTTCTTTTAAAGTAAGCACTTATTACCTTTTTCTCCCTCAGTTTGTTGCTTCGAAGGGAATGTTGCACATTTTCAAACGGCGAATATGTCAAATCAGGGCTTCAGGTTCTCGAGAAGTGGATTGTTGATGCGACAGAAGAGGTATTGTATAATTTCTCTATGCTTGTGGACTTTTGAAGCGAGTACAATTTATGCACTTGGGAGTTTACCTCGGCAGAAGAGAAGTATTAATATACTACTGTATGGGTATATTTCTAACTAATAGGATTTAAAAATATTTTGACGTTTTAATTTAGTTAAAATTAGTATGGCCGTCAACTATATGAACATTTTTTTTAAGTGTACCTGAAAGCCTATCTAAAATATGATTAACTACTAAAGTTGCACATGATATTTCTTCAAAGAGTAGTGATAATATTCTATAATATTCATAGAGACATGGAAATCACTTGAATTTAAGCTTTTATTATTTTAGTATGCAGGCGCAGCTGGGGATGAGTTAAATTACATTCGACAGGCAGTTGGATTTCTGGTAATAACTCGTTATGATATGTAAATGATTTCTTCAGTCCATCTTTTTCTTGTTGTGTTATTTTATGTAATACTTGTGTTAGTAATACTAATGTTGTTTGTACACTAAATAAATTACAGATATTGCCTCAGAAAAGGAAGAAGACGCTTGAAGAGATCAAACAAGAAATTTGCCCAGTCAATATCCTGACCTTCTTTTATATCCCTTATCAGATCAAGTTATGATATTAAATTGTCAATTGCTTATTTTCATTCTTTTTATCAGGCATTGAGCGTCAGGCAGATATACAGAATATGTACAATGTATTGGGATGACAAGTACGGTGCACAAAGTGTTTCAACAGAGGCATATCTCGCGTTCCTTCTTTAAACTTTGAAATTCTGTTAACACTAACATCTTTCAATAAGTCAAATGTTTTACTAAACTTACTATAACAGGTGGTAGCCACTATGAGGGACATGGTAAACAAGGAGTCGCAAAATCTTCTATCTAACTCATTTTTGCTGGACGATGACTTGAGGCAAGAATATGAGTAGACAGTGCAACCTTAATATTTTAATTCTTTGTTGTTTATTTTTTGGAAGTTCCTAGAATCATTCCATGCACAGAACTTTTGGTTTCAGAAACTAATATCTTACATAATATTTGTTATTTCAGCATTCCCTTTTCAGCAGAGGAGATATCAAAGTCAGTACCTGTTCTCGATCCATCAAATATCGATCCACCGTCGTCATTCCGTCAGATCCAAGCTGCTCAATTCTTGATACAGCACCTTGATTCAACAGCTGCTTAAGTTCCAAACACATGCATAAAATCCAAGTTGCTCTTCAGTTAGGGAACAACCGTTAATTCTTTAAATTCTAGTTTTCCTTTCTTCGAAGCTCCCCAAAGAAGAGAGGTGTATAGGTCTAATTTTACAATCCGAGTGATTCGTTCCCCAATTCTCCCTTGGGGCAAAGCTAATAATGTACAGGTAACATATTGGCACTACTAAGCTCATCCTATTTCGCGGTTTCCAACTTTTTGATATAATAGCAGATTCAACTTCGTCAAAAGTATATTTGGAGACTGTAATTGCAGTTCTTCATGCAATTTCTCTAAAACGACGGGCGAATGATGCCTCCTCTTTTTGATAGATTGATTTTAGTGCATACTTTTTTTAGTCTTTTTTATCTTTGTATAAAACGAACTCAAGAAATAATGAAATATTATATCAAATTTGTTGTTTATATTTTTTGAAATATTAGAACTAAAGAGGTTCCCTAACTTGTTATACTAAAATTCTCCTCAAATAGTATATAGCTTGTGCTATATTATATTTTCAAAAACTATTCCATTCCAAGTAGCGGTTATTATCGAGGCCCGCTGCCGTAGGCTAGGTCAGGAGAACAACGAAAAGAAGAATTAATAATGATCACTTTAAAAAATTTGGGTGCTGGATCAAGAGACTTTTATCAGAAACTGACTACTGTCAGCATATTGAAAAAAAAAAGACTTTTATCAAAAGAATATTATTATCGAAATCTAACATCTTTTGAAGACTTTTTTTTAAAATATTTTACTTATTACAATTAAAAAATATTTAAATAATCTTAGGTTATGAAGGATAATAATTCTAATAGTTATATTTTACTTGTAGTTATTCAGTTTGAGCTTCACTATTGTTATTAAAACAATAATACTTAAAAATAATAATTTATGGATAAGGTTTCGTAGATACCACATTTGATACAAATTATTGATACCGATTTTATTATGCACCTTTAGTTGAGTTATCCTGCACATTATTTGAGTTATTATGCATATTATACCATAATTATTTCAGTACAAAAAAATAACATGTATAACTATTTCAATACAAAAAATAACATACATAATAACTCAAATAATGTGCATGATAACTCCATTAAAGTTACATAATAAAATCGATAACATATATAATTATTTCGGTACAAAAAATAACATGCATAATAATTCAAATAATGTGCAGGATAACACAACTAAATGCGCATAATAAAATCGGTATCATTAGTTGGTATCAACTATGGTATCTACGTATCAGCTCCCATAATTTATATATTAAGTGGGAGCAGAAGATGATGGCAGGCAGCAAGAGGATGAGATAGAAGAAGATGACCTTGCAAGCTGTCTGGGTGATGGCAGGGCTCTGGTGTTAGCTTATGCTTGAAAACCTCATACTATATTTGATGAATTTGCTTTTAAGATGGGTGCTTTTGTTCTTAGTGGGTTTAGCACTCAGTAGTCTGTTTTTTTATATTGGATATACGATCTTAGTGTTACATTGGGATAGCGCTTCGACAGAAGTAAGGCTAAAACCCAGATAGCAATAAGGCACCGGTACCTTCGAGATATGGTACCGGTGCCATTTCATGGTATAGATATAGGGGAGAAAACTGATAGGTTACATAAGGTTGAGATATTTTGTGTATTGTGCAATGTGATGATGTACTTAAAACTTCTTTTTTTCAATGGAAAAGGGAAGTGGTGGGTTGTCCCCACTAGTTTCAAAAAAAAATTTATATATTAAGTACAAATAGTAGTTAGTTCACATAAATAATTAAATTGGGTAAGTATAAAAACTCGAGAATTATGTGACTTCAGGTAGAATTAACTTCTTTATGTAATTTTATCCGTAAAAATATCATGTATTACACATTAAAAACTCTGCAAAGTTTAGAACAATTTGTGGTGCTGAACAAATATAATTAGGCACATATATCATTAATCAGAAATTGTCCTTCTATCTTGTAGGTGACCAGAACAAGAGGTATTTTATGACGATACAACAAAAGATAATTCATATACCACTCGTATTAAGAACTTGAATGCAGACAAAAAGAATTGAATTTGAATTAAACATTATTATGTATTCATATTATAATGTTAAAAACTATACTATTGCTTTCAGCTTTGGTTCATCAAACAAAATTCGAATTAAATTTAGGTCATTTAAATTTAGATAGCTTGATTCTCATCTTTATCTCAAAAAAAAAAAAAGTTTTAGATTAATTTATGAAAGTCTGTGATCAAAGCATGCCAACCCATACTGTCCAACATGCTTAGCTTTTTTCTTCAAAACGTGCTCAAATTGATCCTGGAAAGACCTTGAACAAGGCATCCAGGTCCTAGAGCTACTTGTTTAAGATTGCATCCACTAAATTGAATATTTACTAATTTACATTTAACTTCTTTAGACAATGGCCGACTTATAATGAATCGGTATTTGATCTTACATTATAATCTATTATAATCAAGCTCTTTCCTCACAAATTTGTAGTTTAACCATGTTTTGTGTAATACATCACCTCATACATACACCAGACAAATGAACAGTCCGCAAAACTGTTCATATAATGCATACAAATCCATACCAAGCATGCAAATCAAAACTGACGAAAACTTCAAGCCAACATCTGTAACAAAAGGTTAACCACCCCCACCCTTACTGTTAGAGATGAGCAAACAGTAGGTTGTTCTACCTAAAGAATCGCAAGAGTACCTTCTAACAAGATATAAATAATTCAATGCAACATAAAATTGTCACAGTAACCCGGCCTCCATGAGATTTCTCCTCTGGAGGGTCTCATCAACCAGTTTGAATGTCTTCTTCACAAGCTTCTGATCCAAGGCTGTTGTTCTATATATTTTGAACACTCGATCCACACGGTCAGGTTTGCTACTGTGGAAATATAGCTCTTCAAATTTCTTTTTCACAAACCTATTGATAACTTCAGATTTAAATGATGGTCCAGAATTTTAGGACTTCCAGGATATTTCTTCCCTACTTTTTTTAAAGAAAAAGATTTGTATACTTGTATACAAAACCACCAAAAGAGTTATCCACAGAGACTCGTTATAATTTATAAATAAAGAAGTCCATATTAAATACAACAAAAAAACTCACTCATATGCATGTTCCACCTCTTGCTTTCCTGATGCAGTAGGATGGTAATCTTTAAACCAATCACACACACTTAATGGAACCTATCAAATATACATAAAAACATCTCTAAATAGATACTAAAAACTGCCAATATACGTATTTACACAAAAATAATGAGTGACTCACCTTTTGGACTTTCTTCTCAAAGACATCAAATTTATTGAGAAAGAGCATCAATGATGTTTTCTGCAGAAAAGTTTTGACGGTTAATTTGGGAATGTTAGTGGACAATATTATATGAAATCATTCAATGGAAGAATTGAAAGGTACCTCGAAGCATTTCTGCTTTAAGACCCAATCAAAGAGCTCTTTGGTCTCAATCATTCGATTTTTAGTTTCATCCTCAAAAAGTGTCTGATCATACCTGAACCAGTCATGCAGCAATTACAACAACAAGAAAGGGCTTTCTGTTTCACACTTCTCTCTCTTTTTGGTTTACTTTTTACCAACAACAAAATAACGAGCGAATTATAATATTTACAAAAAAACATAAAACCACAAATTCAAAATCCTTGGTTGTAGTGTGACAATTTCTTGTCGAGAAACCTAATTTCTGTCCATCTAGATAGTTATGGGTCAAAGCCCTCTGGAACTCCCTTTTCTCCATTTTAAGTGGAAATATAATGGACAAGTTCTAATATACATATGCGCATACAAATCAACAATAATTGCGGTCCTCATAGACATGGAAAACTTAACTTCTTTAAAATCATTTCCATTTGATAAGCAGGAAGACATGCTCCTTCATCAATATTTGAAAGCATATGTTTTTACTGCATTGAAGAAAGGGAAATACTGGCCTACAGCCAAATGATCCCTCCTCCCCCTCATTTGTATGGGACAAGTGATGAGTAAAGCAGGCTACTTTAGGAACCCATTTGATGTAAACAGGAAAAGGGTAAACTTTAATGTTCCTTTCAGGAGCATGCATGATTTCATATAACAAGGGATATACATGAAATTGTCCATCTAAAATATACTGAACAAATAGAGACATGCCCACTTACTCGCTGATGGCAGCACAGAATATAACAGCAGTGACACCTTCAAAAAGATGAATCCATTTTCTTCTCTCATTTCTCTGACCCCCCACATCAAACAACTTGTACACCTCTCCACTTTTCTTGCTCTCTCCAACCGGGCTGGGGAGACACCCATTTCTTTTTGTTAGATATACAGAAAAAAAGGCATTTGCAGAAAATAGGATCCTTTATTTATTAGAATTTGCAAACTAACAACAATGAATTTGATCATCATCTGTATTTTGCAAAGTTTAAAAAAGTAATTTTGCCCTTAAAAATTTTGTTTGAGCTAGAAAAAATATTGCTTCCTCGCATTTTAACTCTTGGACAACCCTGCCTCTCCTTGTACTTCCAATACGGATTAGAATTCCACTATAATGCACTGGTGTTTCAGGAGGACTCTGCTGGATATGCCCATACCATCTCAAGCAATATTGGACAAACTTCCCTTCATCACAACTCTAAATCCTAAATCCTCACCTCAACCTCACAAAGACCTTGTAAAGTAAGAAATTCTCCTCAAACCAAAACCTCTCAATCCCTCCACTTAATCTGTCTCCTTAAGCGATAACCCTAATCCCTTAGCTAAATAAAGAAAATAACTATGACTAATCTATTCTGCTAAGATAAAGAAAGCAAAGTACAATAAAGGAAATTAGCTAGAATATTCCCTGGCAACGTGTCTTTTCTACATACTAAAGTTTATGGTTTTTACTACTAAAGGAGTTAACTTGTGGGTTCTTGACCAAAAAAAGTTATGAAGAAGACAGAATTACGATGAACATTGGAAATTATTTACCTGAACTGAATTTCCACAACACCAGATGTGCGCACTCTTGCATATAGCACATCATCCTATTATTGTACCAATAAGGTATTATATCAGACTTAATGCATGAGTTCGCTAGAATGATATGTGCTTGGGATATTTGGTAGTATCGCTTAACCTTTGTGGGAACATAATCTGGCTGAGAGAGCCTCTCCAAATTTTCCATAAAATATTGAGCACAATCGGGAATTTGCAGCATATTTCCGTGACAGAAAGTTTCCTAAAAGAAACATTGTTAAAACCAATACTGCACTTGTACTTTGCAGAGGCCTTAAAATAAAATGCACCTGAATAGCTGAATCCTGCCATAGGCTTTTAATGTCCTGTGCGATTTCTTTTGTAAGGAAGGGGTGATCCAACCTGGTACCTAGTTCTGAAAGCTTTTCTCCTTTGTCCTGTTGAACCACATTGCAATTTGCTCACTTAACCAAAAAACAAGGAATCAAGTAGAAGATGACTATTATTAACAATGCCAGTAGCAAGAGCAGAAGTCCTCATGCACTTAAAAATTGATGTTAATTTCTGTTATTTCATGTTCAATTCTTATGGGATTACGCTCAAAAGAAATAATCTACCCACAATTAGTCTTACGAACACTAGCCCTTTTGATAAAAAAAAAAGATAGATTAAGCTGCCTGGGAGGAGCCGAGGAGGGGAGTTAAACCTTATTCTCAGGAGATACAACATACTTTGACGAGTCTGATTCGATCTGAGCCAACTCCTTCGCACCATCATACAATATCTGTTACATACAGTGCCGGATACAGAAAACAATTAAGCCTAGGCACAAATAAAAGGTAAATATCAAATTTTAGGTGTATATTAATTAAACCGGCTAAGCTGGACCTGAGGAACGAGTTTATTATAATTTCATTATTTTTTAATAATTGTATTTTTTTTAAAATCTGAATTGTTCAAATTTACTAAATTTTAGTCCAAATGGTACTATTTAACAGGAAAAAAAATCAAAATATTTAAAATTAAAGAGCGCTTCCCAAGAAACAATGCTAGAAGTGTCCCTTTTTTCCCTACGGGCTTCAATAAAAAAAAGAAAAAAAATAGAAGTGTCCTCTTTGTCTGAAGAAGAACCACGTCACGTTCTTGGAAAATATTTTTTTAGGCTAGATTCAGTGCATATATTTTGTGTTATCTAGCATCAACATCTATGGTGTATGAAGAACTAGGAGCAATAAAAATTGAAGGTGTACTAAAAAGATGGTGGCACATGGGGTTGAACCGTTGAAGTGTTGAACTTTTAAGCCTGGGCACTGGGCACTAGAAGAAAATTAAGCATGGGCACCATATAAGTAATAGCTTATCTATGATAGTTCATCAGAAGAAAACTAAAGCATAAATGACGTTTTCAGGAAATTAAGCCCAGGCAAGTAGGCTTGCCCCTGTTTGGATCTGCCGCTGGTTACATACCCTTGGTTAAAGATACATAATGTTGGACAATTGTTTAGGATGTTTGTAGCATATATCCAACTGTTATGGCACATATATTTTATAAAAAAAAGGTTATTCAAATTAAAAAGTTAAAATTGTATGTGTTCTCCCTTTATTTGATAGAATGTGTATCAAATTTGAGCCAATTTGGAAATTTATTGGTCACTCATTATCAAGCCTTTCCACCGTTTCAAATTGTTTGATGGAAGGTTAAAAGTTTTTCAAACCAACCGAAGTTTGATACATGCCCTGTATAAGTAAATAAGAACACATGCACAATTTAATTTTAATTTGAATAACATTTTTCAAATATATGTAACATAAGAGTTGGAAGTACACTAACTACCCAATTGACTAACAACAACGGAGGCAATAGTTTGTTCTGCCACCAAAGGTGGAATTGGTATACTTTGAACTAAATCCTTGAATATAAAATAAAAATAAAAAGGACAAACACACCCTTAGTGTTTTCATACTTTAATTGTCTGATAAACATTGGCATGAACAACTAATGTATAGCTCCTAAGCTCAGCCTCACTAAATCCCGTGTGAAAAAGAAGTTTAATCTGCATTGAAATTAAAAGCAGAGAAAATAAGGGCTGTTTATCTTTTGTACCTTAAATTACAGTTACTGTCAGAAACAGTCATATTAACTGTGTAGGATAATAGCATAAAAAATTTATTAATTTTCCTTTGAGAATCATCTCAATGGCATGACATGACATAATATGAGTGGCTGATAAATTTACAGTGCAAGCACTTTCAAAAGGTATACTAGTCTGAGGGGACAGATTTGGTCTCTAGGACATTTTCACAGTGGGAACACTTTTCTCATATACCCTTTAATTACATATATTTTCAAGTATTCTTTTTTCATCAATTTTGGGATGATTCAAGCTGTCCCCATGATAGAGAACAAGTGTTTGTAGAAAGGTCATTTAGAGAAGTACACATAGCAAATGCATATTTTTTTTTTTTATAAAAAGGCTCACCTGCTTAAAAATTGTTGATTTCCCTGATTCGCCAGCACCTTGCAAAAGAGGCTTTGACCGTCAAATATGGAAGCATTGATGAAATATAAGGAAATTCAATTCATTTTAAATGCGAGTCTTAACAGAAAAGACTTTTTTTCCCAAAAAAAACGAAGAAAAAGAAAAAAAAAAAATACCAAGTAGCAGGAGTCTATGAATATGCTGCTCAGCTTTTGTTTCTTGCAGAATCCTCCGATCAATTTCCACAGCCTAAGAATTGAAATCATCAATAAGAGCAATTAATTAGAATAATTGGGCACAAGCAAGGGTACAATGCACATTTCATAACAAATACCTTCATATTTTCTTCAGAATTAGCTTCATTGACAGAATGTGATCTACTACAGGAAGTACCCATTCCTTCAAGTAAATAGCAAAGCCCGGGCATCGCACTAGAGTTTTCTTAATGAAACCATGTCTATAACCAGAAAAAACAAAAACATCAGTATAACTACTACACGAAAAGGCGCAACAATGGAGATCTCAAGTATCAGAGACACCATAATCCAGCTGTGAGAGATTCATCAATCTATGTAGAAAGGGGCTCTGCGTCCCCAAAATCGATTACAAACCATTTTGATTTGAAGAAAATCTTAAATAAATGCGCTCCTGTTGTCTGAGGTGAAAATTCGCGCGCAGAAATAGTGTGAGGTTGTCGAAGTGAGGGCAAAGAGATCTGAACGATGAAGACTGAAGCAAGGTAGCAGCCTAGCACTTAGCAATAGCAATACGACATTAGTACGAGGAATTTTTTCATGAAAGGTCAAAGAAGTAATTTTTTTAACAAATAGAATCAACGATTCTCTAAAATATTACAGAGGATCAATAGCTCAATTAATACTTTCGTCCCTAAACTTTTTAGGGGCAATACTTGCGCTCCTAAAATTTAAAATTTGTTTTGAAATTTTCAGAAAAATACACGAGAGTTGAAAAAAAATGAAAAAAAATTAGGGGCGCAAGTATTAATTACGTCATTGATCCTCTATGATATTTTTGAGGAATTGTTGGTCCTATCCGTTAAAGAAATTACTTCTTTTGCTCTTTATGAAATAATTCCTAGTATGACGAGAAATTTTTCATAGAGGGTCAATGACCGAAAAAATTCAAACAATAGAGCCAAAGTGACACTAAAAATTTCATAGATTCCGTTATTTCTCTGATTCTCAAGCACCTTTGCAGTGCTTTTTCAGTTGTGGGGTCCAGTTACATAGCAGCACAAGTGATACATGCACTAATGAACTGCTTAAAAAAGTCATTTTAATAGTAATTGAGGTTTTAAAATTAAATATAAAACTAAGATGTTTAAAAATAAAAAATTAATAATAATATTAATAGTAATTATTAATACGAATAAAATTAGTAAAAAAAATATTATAATATGAATAATATGAACAATAATAATTATTAATATGAATGATTGTAATACTAATAATATAAATTATTAATATGAATAAAGTTATTAAAAAAGTTTAATATAAAATAATGGTGATTATAGTAATAATGATAATGTTAATAAATTTATTAAAACAAATAAATAGTAATAATATTAAAAATATTAAAAAGTTTAGGACTTCATTAATAATTATTAAAAACAAATAAATAATAATAATATAAAAATATAGTAAGAAGTTTAGGACATGTACAAGTATGATATTTGTCTCAAACTTTACGATACAAATGGTCTAGTGGCAGGAGGATTTGGTTAGATGCGCTAGGTTTGAGAGAGGGCACGGGTTCAAATCCCCCTAATGTGTGAGATGGATGCTGAAAACTTCAGAGAGCATCCAGTAGGAGTGTAAGTCCAACCCGATTAATCCGACCGACCCGACCGACCCGACCGACTCAACTCGAAAAAATGCGGATTTTGATTTTTTTATGGTCGATTACAGTTTTTATTTTGTCGAACCCGACATCTAATACGTGGGTACGGATTGTAGAATAAAACGTGGGTGAAACTCGACCCGATCTTTTATATGTAATTAGACAATTATACTGCTAGTAATAAAGTTTTTAATTTGATTTTCGTCACAACTTATATCTAAAGTGATGAACCTGTGTTATTTTTTTTTTGTCAAACTTCTTAATTTTGATTTTTAGTATGAACTGGCGCCGATGTGTTATTTAAATTATTTTCAATCGTTACTTTTACTTTTGTCAAACTTCTTAGTTTTGATGGTATTCCACCATTTGGTCAACAAAATATTGAATTCATCTTCATTAACCCATGATTTATCATATCTAAAGTGATGAACCTGTATCTGAGCTTCATGATCTAAGTATATAAGGAGAGAATGGTCAGACTTATATCTTGGAAGAGCCCTCACCCCCCTTTAGGATATAATAATTCCTATTTATTATTATACAAAACTCTATCTAGCAGAGCCAGACATGGTTTAGCTCTCAGATTGGACCATGTAAATCTTTGGCCCATCAGCTGATATTCACTAAGCTCACAATCATTAATGAGCTCATTAAAACGAAAAACACCTGATATCTGGAATGATTGTTTATTCTTTTCATATATGTATCTTAGTGCATTAAAGTCTCCCATAACTAAACAAGCCCCATTCTACATATTGTTAAGATATCTCAGTTCTTTGAAAAATTCCTTTTTTCAGAATATTTTGTAGGTCCATACACTATTGTTAGACCAAATACATTTTCATCTATTTTGTTTTTTATTATTAGTGACACTAAGAAGTAGCCTACATAAGAATGCATAATCTGATAATTTTCCTTTTTTACTCCTGCTACAATCACATCAGCTGTACCCTTAGCTGGTAAATACACCCAATCAAAACCCTGAGGCAAGAAAGATAGTGCAAATCTTTATGAAATTATTTTCCTCTTAGATTCTTGAATTCCTACAATATCTATTTGTTGTGCATCATAACCTCTTTAAGATATCTTCTCTTAATAGGTTTATTTAACCCCCTTATGTTCCAGCTTAAAATTTTCATGGATTGTTGAACTGCCCCACATTAGCAATAATCATTTCCAATTTCTTCTTCTTATCCTTTTCCTTTTTGTGAAATCTGGCCCTATGTTTAATTTTAAATTTCATTTCCTCCACTGCACTACTAAATTGTTTTCTAGATAGCATCTTGAGAAATTGTACATGTGCTACACTATCATCTAGTGTATCTGCTAGGATCAGCCCAGCACATGAAAATAATTCCACTATTTGCTCATCTGAAAACTCATTAAAAGGAAATAAATCTGTAAGGGACTTACCTGAATCCTTGATTAGCATTTCCTGTTTAGATTTTTGTTGAATTGCTTGATCAACTGATAAGCTTTCAGGATTCCTCAACCTTTGCCTGAGACTCTGTCTTGTGGGAGGCAGTTGCTTAATGACCATCACTTGCATATTAGACTTCAACTCCTCTAAGTCATCTGCATCTTGCCCCCCTCTTCTGCCTTTCTACATCTCCTGATGACTCCCTCGTACAAACCTGAATAGGTGCACAATCTTCTATCAAAACACCTTTCCATTTGTCTATAATATGAATATGAGTTAACTATATGGGAATCATTGCCCTAGAATTAACTGGCCCACCTGGCACCTCCTCACCATCTACCTCCTTTGTTTCATGGTCTCCTACAACCTGACCTTCACTAGTGCCCCCTCTATCTTGAGTTTCTGATATCACCTCAACTTCCATCCTATCTTTTTCTACCAACCAGGCTACATCACAACCTGATTGAACCTCATCTAACCCTTTTGCTGCAGAAACTAGTTCTCCACCCTCCTCATAACCTCCATACTCCTCACCTTCATCTCCTGACAAGAACCCTTCCTCCTCATCACCCTCTTCAGGTTTATCAGTATCCTTTGCCTGGTCTGCTGCAAGAGGCACCTGAGGCTTAATCCTAGTCCATACCCTTTTCCTCTTTACAGGATCCCCTTTCTGATCTAAAGGCTTTTCAAAAAAACAGTTTCACTAGAGCCCAACATATTTCATTCCTATCATTTTTAGACATTATCTTTTTGAATCTAGGAATATCTTCATAACTACACACCCCAAACGGATGTGAGCTTCTTTTAGATCTGTTCTATCCAAAGATTTTTGGTCTATTTGGAGAATCCTACCAATCCCTTCCATAAGTTTTTCAAGTTCCTTTTGGTACCACAGCTTACGAGGGAAATCTATAATTGAAATCCACACACTCCTGAGACGTCTACCATTCTCAAACGATGGATCCCAAGGGGTGGTACGAAAGTTTAGATGTTCAATTCTGGTATTCTCATTCCTAATTACCCTATCCCGCCACCACCCCAGACCCTCTACCAACAGCTTGTAATCCCCTAGCTCCGCCACCCTTCATGGAAATGTAGGTGCCTGTCTACGGAGGCTCCTCTCTACCCTATCCCTCGTAAACTCCTGATTAGCTTGGATAACCACACATTTCTTAAATCCCTCCTCAATCGATTGAGATTGAGTTGTATTATAAAAAAAAACATTACCTCTTGCTTATTCATAGTTACCTGATTAGGATCACTCTCTGTCAAATCGACAGTTTCAACTTGTAAATGAGTAGTAGTACTCGGTTTCTTCTGGCGATCAACCTCAACAACTGAGATCTGCTTTAGATTTGTCTCCCATTCCCCCTTTTACCTTTGCACTGCCACGATCGGTGGCCTAATCCACCACAATCGAAACACACCAATGCATTGCGACACTCTTTAGCAAAGTGCCTTTTCTCTCCACACCGAAAGCACTGGATCTGAGAGGGAGACACTGAGTTGATGTTGGCTTTAAAAACCTTGACAGCTTTTGTAACTGCTTTTCTTTCTTTAGCGGTTCCCTCTCGTGCACTCGATGCATCACTTACAACTAAGACCTCCTTATATGAACTATGAGTGCCTCTACCTTGGATCGATTCAATCAGCTCTCGATGAGATCGCGCCATTGATTCAATCATCTCTTTGTTCGAATCAACAAGTGATCCCAGCGCTCGATGGATCAGGGAGACAAATTTTCTTAGATCACTCGCAATGCTCAGCCCAGAAGAATTGTCTTGACTTCTATCAGGCCCAATCGCCATGGATTGACCTTGTAGCCCATCCGAGAAAATCGCCTCAGAGATCGCGTTTTTTTCTCTCTCCAATTTTCCACCTGTATCTTTTCTCGTTCACTATTTTTTTAACATTATCTCTTCTCTTCACTTTTCTTTTCTCCCTCCTCTTCTCTTTTGGATTCAGATCTGACAGAGGTACTGATAGAGGCGATCTGAGGTGCCGAGACTAAATTTGATCTGGTAGAGGCTATCTGAGGTGATCGGAGGTGCTGAACTAATTCAGAGGCTGGTGTTCGATTTGATAAAGGGAGTGTTCTGATTTGGCGTTCTGGTGCTCGATTGAGCGATCTGATTTGCTGAGACTGAGTGATTCGGTGCTCGATTTGGCGCTTGATTTGGTAAAGGTATTGATTTGACTCAGGTATTGATCTGGTGTGATCTTGATGATCTGGTAAAAGGAATGTGAAGGTTGCTCGGGTGTGTTAATCTTAGAGGGGAGGTGAATATGATTAATTTATAATTTTAGGATTAAATTCGCAAACGTGCTCAATTCAATTTCTAGTGGCAATAACAATTTTAACAAGTCAAGTAATTAAATAATAGCAATTTTCTTAACTAACTAGAAGTAAAGAAAAATTAAAGTAGAAGAGTTAAGAAGTTGCAAACAAATTGAAGAACTTGTGACACCGATATGTTAACGAAGTTCGATTATTGACGAGCCTACTCTCCGGAACTTTTGACCCCCCGACGCGGTAACAAGGTCGAACCGTTTACACTAAACACCAAAGGTCTTTTACAAGGTTGAACTTGATCTTTTTACACACAAAGTTAGAGAACGAAGCCAAAAGGATTTAATTGATTTAGAGTAGTTACAAGGTGATATCTTTAATCTCACAAGGATTTGATTGATTTAGAGTAGTTAAGCTTGAGAAATAGAGCTTTTAATGGAGTTGTGGCTACTTCAAAAAAATTTGGAATAATAGGAATAGTTGAAGGAAGGAGAGGAATTCCTTCCTTACATACAACAACCATAAATTAGGGCAGAAAAGGTAGAAATCGTTCGAACTATTGTAATAGTATGTCAACCGTTACAACGCTTGAACCGTGAATTAAAAAATCAACACAGATTTGGCAATTTTCAAAGTTAAACCGTTGTGATGTTTGTGAATCGTTACACAATGCTTAACGTTGGATGTTTGGCTGAAAATTATGAATTTTGAAATAAACATCCAAAGGCTTGAACCGTTGTAACGGTTCACACTTGAAAGTTTTATAAAAGTCTAGATTTAAGATTTAATTTGAAAAGTTGAAACCGTTTTAATGGTTGAAAATCGTTGTAACGGTTGATACTGGGAACTTAATTTTTGAGAATTAATTTGCTCAAGCTTAAATATTCTAAATTAATTAAATGTACAAGGAATTTTACTAAAGTGTCTTGAAGCTTGCTCTTGAATTGATTTGCTTGTTCCTATTTTGCATCTCCAATTTTGCAATAAAGTCTCTACAAAGATTCTCAAAAAACCAAGCATGGTAAAATTAAAGCTTGTTTTGCAAATCGACAAATACAAAGAAATTGTTAGTTACAACAGGGTGTTCGAGATTGATTGTGTTTGCTGGGTTGGATGAGTGTGTCTGGCGATCTGCTTGTGGGCGTGTGCGAAGGTAGGCCAAGCTACGGTGAAGGTGGTCCGGGGATTGTGTGACATAAATATACCCTTGCGATCTTGGGACGGTTCCGCTCGAGTTTGTGCACGCTGGCTGGTTGCGCAATGATGACGACGATTGATAGAGGCGCAAGATGCTTTGTTGTACGAGATATGTCGATACCCAGATGATTGTTGTTAAGATGGTGGAGCATGTAGAGGATGCAAGAGACGTGGCTTTGATCAATGGATGTCGGTCAATCAGATTGAAGGCTGGAGTTTTGGAGATTATGAATGTACAAATGCCATATATGTTAGATTTGCTATATGGTTGTCTTTAGTTTTATTATTTGTTTTGTTAGAGACTGGTCACTAAAAGCTTGACAGGCTATCAGATCGGCAGCTGGAGTTTTGGAGATTATGAATGTACAAATGCCATATATGTTAGATTTGCTATATGGTTGTCTTTAGTTTTATTATTTGTTTTGTTAGGGACTGATCACTAAAAGCTTGACAGGCTGATCCAGTATATTTT
>CAXKVX010000715.1:0-122599 GCA_964058865.1 Eleocharis quinqueflora
TGCATTTCTACAAAAAATCTATACATCATTGAAAATTGAAATATGCATGTCATATTTTAGTATTAAATAATGCATCATGTATATTGATAAAGAAATCGATTTGCATTCTATTTTTTTTATATTATTTTTTTTTAGTGACATGAGAAGAACTTTTGTGATTTTTGTAATATATAGAATGTTATTTATTGTTGTATTTTAGTAGTATATATTTATTTGATACTATTAATTTGTCAAATCATATAATTTTTTATTAAATTTTTTTTTTTTACCAATTATCTATTGTTATCCATTTTGTTATCCGAAATTTTGAAGGGTATTGGGTAGGGTATGGATAAAAAAATTAATGGATATGAGTAGGATATAGGTAAAGAAAATTTTAATGGGTACGGATAGAGTATGGGTAAAGAAAAATTTAATGAGTATGAGTATGAAAATACTTCCATTCGTACCCTACCTTACCCATTGATAGCCCTACAGGAAACTCTCAATTATGAATATCTTTTACCTGATTCCGGAAGAAATAAAATAACAATCATGACTTTTTTCAAACTTAAAAATAACAATCATTGATTTTTTTCAATTTTTGTACAACGATATACTAATTTTAGAGTAAACATTCACGTGTGTTATTGAACGACTGCAGTCGGTCAGACTTAGATATGAATACCTCTTGCCAAATTGGTACAGGTACGTCACTGGTCAAGTTCAGTACCATGCTGGTTTTTTGATGGGATTCCATTTGGGAAGTTTCATATCCTACCAGCCCGCTGTGGTATGGGCATGATAACAAAATGCGTTCAGAATTTGAATTTCAACCAAAAAATCTAATTAAAGTTGTAACTTTGAATTCATAATCTAAATATTGCATCTGAACGCAATATTCAGAAAACACTTTTAAACGTAGAGTCTAAACACAGTGTTTACATAATATTACTGAACACAGAGTCTAGCCTGAATGGTGTGTTCACAATAAATTAAAAATTCTTATTTGTTGTGTCTTAATTTATGAACGTGTTAGTACAAATAACACATTAAAACGAAAGTTATAATTATCTTATTTTTTGGGATCAGTAAAAAATTTCTCTCAACTCTCCTCAGTCGTCACCTATTGCACCAATCCATCTAGGGATATCTGCGACAATTTACCAATGGACGGACCTGATCGATTTAAGCTTTTTACTTTTTTGACAAAAGAAACTTTTCGTATAAGCCGTTCCATTTGGTCCTGAACTAGTTGCAACCATCCATGGGACGATGGATGGTGAATTGGTGATGGTGATGGTGTTTTCATTGCAGAAGAATTATTTTCTCTGTTACTTTTAGGTTTAGGTTTTGGAGGAGATAAATAAAAGTGCTTTCAACTGGAATTTAATTATTATGAAACCAGCTGGGAACCAAAAGGGAAGATTAGAAAGTACCCACCCATTTTTTTCTCTCTAGTACAGTGCCCACTGTATTCAAACTCAAAGCACTAAATTTAGAAAAATAATATTAAAGTCTAAAGAGAAGTGCTTTTCTGGTGGTAGAAACTAAGAACTGTGGAGAAAGATTTTAGAATGAAAATGTTTGGATTTAATATTCAAATTAGTTCAGTTATGTTCGATCAGGAGATGTAGATATCAGTTTAGAAGGACAAGTAATGTTTAGAAATACTTTTTGATATTCGAGATCGATGTTACAGAGTGATGGTGATATTGATTAAGTTGTTAGTCATAGAATAAGAACAGTTTGGATAAAATGACGAGAATCATCTGTCATCATATGCGACAAGAATGTCCCACAAATATTGAAATGTGAGTTTAATTGTAGTATGCAGAATGTTGAGTTACACATATAAAAGATTGTGTGACAAAAATGCGTATGTTATGATGAATGTGTGAACATACAAGTAGGAATCACATTAAAAATAACGATATATGTAATAAGATTGGAATTGCATTGATCGAAAAAAAAAAAAAAAATAATTCAACATCGTTGTTGTTGTTCAATAAACCTATGGGAAATAATCTCATAATTTCAGTTTCCTTAGAGAGTGCAAATCTTCTTGAATACTTTATACTCAGATTGTAATCATTTGTCCGGAAATTTTGACGCAGGGACATAGCAAAGGAATTATCATAGAGTCAAAATTATCAGGAAAAAAAATTGATGAGCAAGATAAGAAAAATGTAAGCTTACCACAGTATATTACCAAAATATGGAACCGGATCTCCTGCTCGTAAATTCCTGCTTGCTTCTCTGCTTGTTTCGATCTGTACCGTTCAAAAATCATCTAACGGCCAAAGCATCTGTCCCCTGAATCAAATCACAGCCGTCCGTAGCGATCGAGCGGTAGGATCGAAGACAAGCAGGAGAGCAAGCACGAATTTAAGAGCAGCAGATTCGGACCCCCAAAATATAGAGGAAGGACGCGCATGCGGCGCACCTCTCTCCTCCAGTCCTCGCATTAAATATCACATTCACATACCGAATCAATTACTAATTTAATGATGTGACCTCAGCTTTCCTTTTCCTATCTGTGGGACCCACCCATAACCCAATCCCTCTCGCCCTCGCACAGGAGTGTCAAAATTATTGCAATTTAACGTTTCGTTTGTTTACGTTTCGGCTCACGAAAGAAAGAGGAAACGGGCTGTCGTTTCGTTCGTTTAAATGAAACGTAAACGAAACCTTGGGCTGGCGTTCTGTTCTTTACGTTTTTTACGTTTTAGAATTCTATCGATTTAGAATCAAAGGATTTCAGAGAAGGGAGACGGAGAACACGAGGTGACGCTGGCAAAAGGCGAAACCCTAGATCTATTTTGCGTCGCTCTCCTCTCTTCTTTCTTCTCCTTTCTCCGTCTCTCTACTCTCTAGTCTCTATCTGTCTCTCTCTCATTGTCTCGCTCGCACACTGCTCATGGCAGTTGTCGACCTATGCGTGCGTGACGATCGCAATTGGCAAGCCAGATCTGTACGTCTGTAGCCCTTGAAACCCTCAGAAATCTCTCTCGCCGTTTCTATGTGACTTGTGACATGGTGGGCTGTCGAGATCCAATCGAGATTCCATTCCGAGTTTTCAGGCCTCTACAGCGTATTATTGTCTGTTTGTCTTGGATGAGATACTATACTTGATCGAGGCATGAAGCCATCAGATACTACACTTGATCGATAAGTAGTAGGTTTCTCTGAGAAGCATGGTGATGGGATCTTCGATTTAGATCTCGTTGCCGCCAGTCACAATCAACACCAGGCAACAAGCAACAAAAGCAATCATGATTCTTGATGAATCCTTGCTTATAAAAGAGGCAGAAAAAAGAGAAAGGAAAAAAGAGATAGAGACAGAAAGAAAGAGAAAGGAAAAAGAGATAGAGACAGAAATAAAGAGATAAGGAAGGAAGGAGATAGAGAGGAAAGCCTGCATCTGTGAGCTCAAACCGAAACAAGGTAAACTTTAAGTTTAATTTCGTTTCTTTTGCACAATTTTATTTGTTTTCTTTGATTGATTTTTCTACAACTTGGTTCGTTTATTGGTCTCAGTTTTTTTGTCTCTCTTTATCTAAATGCAGGTTTGATCTTTATTTTCTTTTACTTGTTTGTCTTGTTGGCTTGGCTGTCTCAAATGGCTGAACCAAGAGCACCAGCAGAGAGTGCATCAGAGCCTGACATCTCTAATGATGAGTATGTTTCTTAAACTTTCTGTTTTGTTTCTCTTAGTGGCTTGGTTGTCTCTAGTTGCTTTCTGCTGCTTGAAATGCTTACTAGTATGCTTACTGGTATGCTTTCTGGCTGTCTCTTAGTGGCTTGGGCTTGAAATGTTTGAAATGCTTACTAGTATGCTTGAAATGAATTGCATACTGTTATGGGCTTGAAATGAAATGCTTACTTACTGGTATGCTTACTTACTGGTATGCTTGAAATGTTTGAAATGCTTACTGTTATATTAGCTTGAAATGCTTGAAATGAAATGCTTATAGTAGCATGAAATGCTTAAAATGCTTACTGTTAGTAGCTACTCATGCTTGAAATGCTTACTAATGCTACTAATGCTTGAATTGTACTATGTTATAGTATGGGATTAGATCCAAACTATACAGCAGAGATGGTGCATCTCAGGGTGATGGACAAGTAGCAGGCTCTCTGCAGTCTTACAGCGTTACAGAGAGAAAGTAGGGGTGCAAACGAGCCAAGTTCGAGTTGAGTCGAATTTGAACTCCTCTTGTTTATCAACGAACTGACTCGGCTTGTTAGTACAAGTGACGAGCTGAAACTCTCAACTCGAGCTCGCTCAAGCTAGGTCGTTAAGCTCGTTTGTAGCTGTCTGCAAGAAAAATAACAAAATAATTTAGAAAAACATAATAAATTTATAAAATCGTGAAAATTCCTACAATAAAGATCTATTCTGGTGATTATCAATTCGACGGTTCAGATTAACTCGTTAAAATCTTGATAGTAACACGAGCTGAGCTGGTCATAACTCGAGATCAGCTCGTTTATTAACGAGCTGGCTCGGCTCGTTAACAACTTGAGCTGTTAACGAACAAGTTGTTAGCGAGTCAAATAAGAGCAAGTCACGAGTCACGAATATTTGTTGCACCCCTACAGCTACCCATTTCGTAAGCTGGAGTATCCTATCAGATACAGACTCGTATTTTAGAGCATATTGATTGATGATACTGTAGAAAATTGTAGGTAAATGAAACATGAAATTAAATCAAAATCGTTTAATTCTAATCTAGTGATCAAAATATTATAAGACCGTTATGTCAGTCATTCTCAATTTGGACTACATGTTATATGATTACAACATGTCATGTATTGTCGCTAATGTTACGAGGAGTAACATGTGGAAATGTCGCTAAAGGTGATTAATTGATATTCAAGGCATTATACGTATTTCACCAAGATTTTGGACACGAATGCATATAGAACTTAACCAAATTGATTATAATTATTGATGGACTGATTATGATCAATTAATGTATATATGGGTCTTAATGTAAAATCAGAAATATTGATTGGGCTAAGTCCAACTTAATTTGGATCAAAGCCGAAGCAAAACAGCACAAAACGAGATCTATTGCAGTCACAATAAGATTCATTTAGAGTTCTTTTTGTTCAAGACCTTTAAATAGATTTGTAAATTGTGATTAAGAAACGTGACACGAACTGATATTTCTCTTATTTTCTAAAAATTTTCAGACAATTTGGCAATGATGAATCAGATTCCGTCCCTAACTAGGGCAAACTTTCACCAATGGGAGTCCAAAATTTGGTTGTTTCTGAGGATGAGGAAGTACGATCGGGCATTACGTTATGGCTGCCCCGTGGCAGCTAGAAATGAGCCCACCGCTCCTTAAAAGGCTGACATGGAGGATTGGGATCATAACGACAAGATATGCCTTATGATCATGAAAACTACAACCCACGAAACTCTCCAAGGTTGTTTCCCGATCAGGATTTTGGAGCTAAGAAGTACCTTAATGCTTTAGAGTAGAAATTTATCGTGAGCAAAATGACACAAATTCGTACACTCATGACTAAACTTCATACTCTTAAGTACAAGGGGGAAACTGGGATTAGGGAGCACATCAATGAAATGATCAAGCTCCAACGTGCGCTTTTTTCGCACGAGTTCAATTTTTTGATGATCTCCTCATTGAATACATCTTCACGTCTCTTCCTCTCTCCTTCAGTCAATTGTGTATGACTTATAATTGTTTGAAGGAAAAATGGACAGTGGCTAAGCTTGAACCTCAGCTAGTATAGGAGGAGGAGAGACAGAAGTTGGCTAAGGGAGAGGAGGAGGCTCATGTTATAACACATAATCCCAGAAAGGACAAGTGCAAGAATAACAAGGGGAAAGAGCCCCATTAACGAAGCTGCAGAAAAGAAGCAGAAAGTTGACAATACTCCCGAAAAAATCAGAAAGTAAGGTAACTTGTCACTTTTGCAAGAAGCCCGGGCACATCAAGATACACTGTACAACTAAGCTTCGTGGTTGAAAAAGAAAGGTATGTGTCATGACTTAGTTTGTTCTGAAGTTAATTTAAGTATAATATCAAAATATGATTGGTGGTTAGACTCTGGTGCAACTTCTAACATCAATATATCCATGCAGGACTGTCTAAACTTAGCTAAATCAAGCTAAACATTACATTTATGTGGGAGATGGCAGGAAGGATGAAGCTGAAGTCATAAAAAAGTTTAGATTGTTGTGTGGGACTGGATTTTATTTGTATTTTGATGCATTAGTGGTTCCTTCTTTACGAAGAACCTAATTTATGTTTTCTATTTGGACAAGAATGATTTTGTATGTTCATTTGGTAATGGAAATTTCAGTTTGTTTTGAAATTCAAAACAAGTTGCTTCTGATTCTTTATCTTCTTATAACAATCTTTATTTTCTTGAACTAGACACTTCACATACAGAAGCCTTGTGCATTGATACTAGAAAAAGTAAATTAACTAATGAAAATTTAGCGATATTATGGCACAGACGTTTGGGACATATTTCTATGCAAAGAATCTAACGCCTCGTGTCTAATGATATTCTCACACTTTTAGACTTTACTTATTCCAAAGAATGTGTAAGTTGTATAAAGGAAAAACAAACTAATAAACGCAAGTATGATGCCAAAAGGTGTAATGATCTCTTAGAATTGATACATACTGATATATGTGGTTCTTTTCCAAATGCTACAAAAAATGGTCACCGGTATTTTATCACATTAATAGATGATCATTCAAGATATGTACACATATACTTGGTTAAAGAAAAGGTGAAGCACTAGACATGTTCCAAAGTTATAAAGCGTAAGTTGAGTTACAACTTAACAAACAGATTAAAGCAGTCAAATCTGATCGTGGTGGTGAATACTACGGCAGATATGACGGGTCAGGAGAACAATGTACAGGACCCTCGCAAGGTACTTAGAGGAGTGCAGGATTGTGCCACAATATACATTGCCAGGCTCACCTGCAATGAATGGTGTTGCTGAAAGGCACAATCACACCTTCAAAGACATGGTGAGAAGTATGATTGCTCGTGCGACTCTACCAGAAAGTTTGTGGGGAGAAGCCTTGAAAACTACAACTTATATTCTCATCAGAGTCCTAACTAAAGCGACTAATAAAACCTCATTTGAGATTTATTTTGAGCGCAAACCTAGTCTAAATCATTTTCGAATTTGGGGATGTCCAGCAGAAGCAAGGCCTTATAGGCCGACATAAAAGAAATTGGATGAAAGAACTAATTGTTGTTATTTTGTTGGATATCCTGAAAGATCTAGAGAATATAAATTTTATAATCCAATAGAATGTATGATATTCGAGTTAGGAAATGTGAAATTTTTTGAGGATAATGAGTTTGTGGGGGGATAGATATGACCATGAATGACATTTTTGAGGAAAAGATGGATAATGACACTTTGAAACTTGGTTCAGACTTAGTCATTATTCCAATATTGATAAATCCTGAAAATGCATCTAATGTCAATAGGAAAACTACACTTCCTTCTCAAATTTCACAAGAAAACATGGACACAAATGGACTCGAATCTATCCCAAATAGCGACGTTGTCATGGACAATGTCAATGGCCCTGAACTTGTGGGAGATCCGAAATGAAGTAATGATGTTCATGAAAGTACTCCTCAAGAAATTACAGAACTAGTCCAAATAAGGAGATCCACTAGAGATAACAGATTTACTGGAAATATGCTTATTCGCATATCTTCAAGAACATGAATTTGACATAAGCATGTTTGAAAATGACCCTAGAGATACCAAGCAAGCTATGGAAAGTTCTAACTCTCATAAGTGGATCGATGCGATCAATGAAGAGATGAAATCAATGAATGACAATGATGTGTGAGATATTGTTCATTTGCCTAAAAACAAGATAATTGTGGTTTAAGTGGATGTTCAAGACCAAACGAGATTCTAAAGACAATGTTGAAAAATGTAAAGCATGTCTTGTCGCTAAGGGTTTCACTTAGAGAAGGCATTGATTACAATGAAACCTTCTCTCCAGTTTCATCGAAAGATTCGTTAAGAATAATATTGGCATTGGTAGCGCATTACAACTTGGAGCTCCACCAAATGAATGTAAAGACGGCTTTTCTCAATGGTGACATTGCGGAAACCATATACATGAGGCAACTGAAAAACATTGTGGTTGGCGACCCAAAGTTCATGGTGTGCCAGCTTAAGAAATCCATTTATAGGCTCAAGCAAGTATCTCGACAATGATATTTAAAATTTCACAACATAGTTAGCTCATACAGTTTCGAGTCTAACTTAGTTGTTGAATGCATTTACCTTAAATTCTGTGGGAGCAAGTTCAAGTTTATGGTCTTTTACGTTGATGACATATTACTAGCTAGTAATGACAAGGACATGTTGCATCAAACCAAGAACTTTCTATATATTTAGAAACTTTGAGATGAAAGATCTTGGGGATGCCTCATTTGTCCTAGGGATAGAGATATTGAAGAGACCGAATCGAAGGAGTTCTTAGACTATCCCAAAGAAATTACATAGATAAAATGCTAAGTAGGTATGACATTAAAGAATGTAAACCAGGTGATACACCCATGGTTAAGGGAAGTTTAGTCTTGATCAATGCCCTAAAACTAATTCAGAAAGATTTGCCATGAAAGACATCTCCTATGTGTCTGTTGTAGGACGTCTCATGTATGCCCAAGTGTGCAAAAGACCGAACATAGCCTTCATTACGGGAATGTTAGGGTGATATTTAAGTAATCTAGGAAAGGAGCATTGGAAAGCTATGAGTGGGTGCTGAGGTACCTGAAGAAAACAAGGGACTATATGCTCACATATCGGAGATCGGAAAAGCTCGAGGTCATTGGATATACTGATTTCGATTTTGGAGGTTGCGTGGATAGCATGAAATCGATATTAGAATACATATTCATGATGGCAGGCAGAACTGTGTCGTGGAAGAGTGCTAAACAGTCGCTCATAGCACCTTCTACCATGGCTACCGAGTTCATTGCATGCTACGAAGCCTCGAACCATGGCGTGTGGCTCAAGAATTTTATCACAAGGCTATAGGTAGTTCCTACCATCCAGAAGCCACTTATGTTGATATGTGACAATAATTCAGTCGTACTCTATGCAACAACAACAGAAGCTAGACAAAGTCTAAGTACATAGACATCAAGTTTCTGACAGTAAAGGAAAGAGTACAGAATAATGAGTTAAAGGTGGAACATATTGGTACAAGCTCCCTGATTGCAGATCCCCTTACAAAAGCACTACCACCCAAGAAGTTTAATGAGCATGTTGCTCATATGGGCGTAGTACCTATGTTAGGATAGTTTAGGGAAAATGTGGGAGTTTGATTTTATTTTTTAATGTTTCATGCTATGTAATTTGTAACAAGTTATGATATATACAAGTTATGTTTGAATCTCACTGTGTTTTTTCTTAAAGTTTTTGACCTCACTAAAGTTAACAAATAAAGAGTGACCCCTACGGAAATATGCACATAAAATCGCACTCTCGTGTAATTTTCTGAGCTATATGACCAAAATCTAATTCATGTCATCTAGAAGTATTTGATACTATGATTAATATCGATAAAGCCACGAAAAAACAGTGGTAACTATTGTTTAAGTACTGTGTTGGTATGACTAGTGGACCGAATTGTTTAGGAAATACAAATAAAAAGACAGAAAAATTTAAAGTGACCTGGTCAGATCCAAGACATGTGTAATCAAATAGACCACACTTGTCCATGTGGGAGATTGTTGAAATTGAGACATCAATTCTAATAAATCAAGTTGGACTACGTGTTATATGATTACATACATGTTATGTACTGTCACTAATGTTACGAGGAGTAACAGTTGAAAATGCTGCTAAATATGATTAATTAATATTCAAGGCATTATAGGTATTTCACCAAGATTTTGGGCACAAATGCATATAGAACTTAATTAAATTGATTATAATTATTGATGGACTGATTATGATCAATTAATGTATATATGGGTCTTAATGTAAAGTCATAAATATTGTTTGGACCAAACCCAACTTGTTTTGGATCAAAGCCCAAGCAAAATAGCACAAAATGAGGTCTATTGCAGTCGCAATAAGATTCATTGCGTCCGTAATGCAGTAGGGGAAGATGGCAATAAATCTAGCCTGCTTTGGCATGATTTATTGCAGCCGCAATGGATCCTATTGCGGCCGCAAGAGACTTGGCAGAATGTTGCCAATTCTGTAATTGCCAAGTCCATTGTGACCGCAAAGAAATTCATTGCGACCACAAGAGACCTACTGTAAGATATGTTTTGACTGCTTAGATCTCTCGATATCTTACTGATTGAATAAATAACTTTTACACCAAATTCTTGGATGTATTTACAACAGTGAATACTAGGATTTCAAAAAAAAATTGGAGAGAATATAATTACAAATATTTGATTAATATTTGATAATTAATTCGGCTTCTTTCCGAGATACACTTTAGTCCCTATAAAACGTCCCGGTCTCCAAGCGTTAGGGGGCAACAAATGAGAATATAATTTTTTGAGATTAGAGCACATGTGTTGTGCATAGCTACTGAACTCTACTATATTAAGAGCTCATACATTGTCGAGAATTTCGTGACTAGCAGAGAAAGGATAGCACCCTCGAGTCGCTTGGAAGAATATGTCAGGAAAGGAACGTGACAAGGCACTTCCGTAGACTCAAGACATCTCAACCATCATTTGGATTAGAGACCAGAGATGACTAGTGGAGATGGAAAGTAAGTAAACACGCTTCCGCACTTTTGTTATCTCTTTCGTGTCGCAACGATTTTTGTATTGAAATATTAATTGCAATTGCTTTAGATTAGGGAATGGTTACTTGGTTGATATCCTAATTGAATTGCACCAATGATTTAATTCCAATAATACCAACCTGTTATAAAGGGATGGAACCTGTTATAACGGGTGAGAACCCGTCATAACGGACTGCAGAAGATGATTAACGCTATAGTCGTTTTTGGAGCAAAACAAATCCTCACAGAGGCATGCGTTACTGTAACGCTTGGCCAACCCGTTTCAGCGAGTCTTAGACCCGTTATAATGGGTTACAACCCGTTATAACGGGTTTCTAAAAGAGAAGGGCTCATAAGTCAGTCAGAGAAGCATACAAGGGCATTTCTGAAAAGGTGCCATTTTGTTATAACGGTTTCATCAAGGCGTCATGGAGTTTATGTAACGCTCCAACACAAATCAAGGGTTTCAAGACTCCAAGAAGTGCCCAACCTATAAAAATGATGCAGAGACGAATCAGAAGGCATGAGAAATCCCCCCACATGCTTCCAAGCATCAAATTGAGCACCAAAAAGAGCCAAAGAGCCTTCTCCTTCAGCTACCTAAACTTGAGAGCATTAGGATAGCACCCATAGTCTAATTGTCAATCCCAGAACTTTTCTTTAGCTAGATTCTAGTCTCATTTGTGTTGTCAAGTGGTGCATTATTTGTCCTTCATTGTTTTGTCAATCGGATCGTTAATCGTGTAAAGTGGTGTTGCCCCATACATTGGTTTAGGAGACGAAGATTGATTTGCTTGTTTAGAAGAAATCAAAGATCGGCTCCGCAATTGTAAAGAACACTTGTTTTGATAGTGAAATTGGCTTGGAAGGAAGATTTGGTTTCGAGAGACCCGTGGACGTTAGCCTAGTTGATTGATAGGTCGAACCATATTACATAGCGTGTTCTTTTTGTTCTCTTGATTGTTCTTGCTCTCTCTTTACTCTCTCTCTCTCTCTCTTTATTATTTGCTCTTTGTTGATTTTTGAATTGCTCTATCACTTCTAGAACTTGCTTGCTTTAACTCTTAGCTAGGTAATTAGGGTCTAAAATTTTAATTTGAAATTATTGATTGAAAATGCTTCCGTCTTGTAATTTGACCTTAATCTTGCACTTTAAGTCCCAATCCTAATTCTAACAAAAGCATTACATGGATTGTGTTTGTGCCATTAATGTTTTTATTGTGTCTTTGATTCTAAGATTGAGACATGTATTTTTTCACATAAGAAATGTATAACGTAATTATTATTAAATTCTACTTGTAACAAATAATGATAAAAATAATAGTTCTTTATTGAAAAAATATATATGTCAATAGCATCATTGCCAGTCATTAATAATGAGGAATGATATTTTACAGGCCCTTTGTAAAGTAAAATCATAAGTAGATCAAATATAACTAAAGTTTAGTTATAATTTATAATTTACTTAATAAATACCTAGAAAAAATTAGAATACAAATATGACAAAGTCTAACTTTTTATATTAATTATAATATCAGACAAACAATGGACACAAGTAATGTCAATGATAGCATTACCGGAAGAATCATGTTTTGTAGAGATTTACTAAATATTTATGTTATTTGAGTAACTATTGGCTAGAATACCGCTCACATCTTACAGTTTATGGAATAGAATATCTTATTCTATTGTCAACATAACATAGATTATCGACATGGATCACACTAACTGAACAAAAAACAAGAATAAATATTTAAATATATGTTTTCTATGTACAAAATTTCATGTTGCATGAAATAAATGTACAAATGAGAATTGTTAAAGTATTATGTCACATACAATGACTTCCTAACAAGAAAATAAATTTATTGAGATGTGCATGTTATGAGTATAATATAAGTTTCATATAATATAATAATATGAGAATGTTATTATGAGATATAAATTTATTTAAAAGTCCAATATAATTTATTAACAAATAAGGAGATAGAAGAGACCCATAATTATGATCACAAATGTGGGTCATATTTTAAGGCTACTTGAATAGGAATTTCAAAGGGCAAACGATAAATAATCTAGACAAATAAACTATGAAAATTGTATCTCTTGGAGTGTGGAATCTAATGGTGTTTGGAGTTGTCTAGATTGAGTTATGGTTGTTTTAGTTCTAGAAGGCAACAATTAATGTGTTGTTTCAAACTTTATTCATGCCTTAATTTCTTGTACGAACTTGAAGAGTCTTGATGTGATGTATGGAGTCTATAAATTATTGGGTTTAGCTCAATTTGACAATTTGCCAAACCAATATTGAACTAACTATTTGCAAAATTTAGTTGTGATGGTTATAGGTACAATTGATCTTTTGTGAGGTCCAAGACATGTAGAATAAGTCAGGATATGTAGAACAAGTCAAGACAAGCACACAGATGCAAGATGCAAGATGCAAGAAAAAGAAAGCAAGATTAAGGCTTGCATTACTCTTAATGCAAAGGAAGGCGTTGTAACGCAGTTGAAGATGTTATAATGGGATCCAAGGCGTCATAACGTTTCTGTAGAAGTTGAGTCCATAAGTCAGAATGCTTGGAGCTCAAAATATGAAGAAAATTTGAGGTATGTGTTACTGTAATACATTAGAAAGGCGTTATAACGTTTTATAAGGCGTTATAACTATATTCTTGCAGACTTGGACCCAAAAGTCAGTTGCAAAGTAAAGGAAGGGAAATTTTGGAAAGATGAAAAGGCATCATTTCGCCTTGGACTTATGTTGTAACGCATGGGGAGTAATTTGGCGAATTGAAAATCTTTGGAAGATCATTGACTATATATAGAGCCATGTTTCAACCCAGAAGATCAAGAAAACACCCTTCATGTTTACAAGCAATTAAGAGCACTTTAACATCAAAGAGACCATGTTGTTCAAGCTTCCTAACCTCAACCATCGTTAGAGCTAAAGTTGTTATATGATAGCGATTGTTGTACCATGTTTAGGGATATATTGCAAGTTTTATTGTGAGTTGTAAGAGTTGTACTTAGATGAAGAGCTAAAATACCTATGACAGCAGACAGTTTAAGAGCGGTAGCAACCAAATTACTTGAAATAGATGAATTCTTCGCTTTCTATAAAATGTAGCATGAATCAGAGACGTCTCGCCTGAAAATTAGCGTCTGATCAGAAATAGCCGAGAACATGTTGAAAAAATGAAATATGCATTCTTAATCCTACATATATAAAAGTTTAACATGCTTAGCTAAAGTGGTTATAAATAGGATTTCCACTGCAGCGAGATATAGTGAAATTACTGTAGCGTTTTTATTTGATTTTATTGTAGCATTTTTATTTTTTTTCCTGAATTTTTTTATTATCAATTTATTATATGTTTTGTTATTATAATACAAAAGTTTCAAATTTAACTTTTTCGCGCGGAGCACGAACATTTACCTAGTTTATATAAGTTTAAGATAACCTAGGGTGACACAGTTGACCTTTATTTACAATTCTGGCCATCTCCTAAATGCACATGCACAACATACACCCCACATGCCTTAAATAATGTTACTGTATAATTATCCTTACTACTAATAAAAGAAGATTGGAGTTTTTTACTCCAAACCTCTAGTCACCTCTCAAATCAATACAGAGTGTGAGATTTTCATTTCTTTCGAACACAACCGCCCAATTTTAGACTTTCAATTCCCTTATACTCTGGTCTTCCGCTTGCGTAAAAAAAAAGAAAAAATTAATTGTCTATCGCCTTCTTCCTATTTGAGGAATTTTATAAACTACCATTCCTTCCAAATTTAGAAAAAAATAATTTTCTCGGAATTAGCAAGTGCATTAAAAAAGGACAAGAGGTTAATGAAACCAATTGAATTTATTTCTCTCCACAAGCTGCTACATGCCAATAAACAAATTGATATTGTTTTAATTCCCTAGCTAACTAAAGGAGTGAGTTTTAGTGTGACATATATTTTTGTATAATTTACTAGAGAATAAATGATGTTTTTGTCAGTGTTTGGATGCATAATAGATATCTTGTCCCTAAAAAAAGTAAACTATTTATAATTTTTTTCCCAAGTCTACCTGTGATCTCATACTCTAGTCTTGTGCAAAAAAAAAGATAATATACACTATATGACTTATTAGTCGGAGAAGCATAATATGATAATACAACTAATATATGGGTAAACAATAATTAAACAACTCAAAAAATCATAATTGAAATACTGAATTATTGTAGGACACTCAATCTTTTTGTTTTTTTTATGAAATTTCGAATAGTTTAATTATGCACTCAATATTTTCCAATTGAGACTGTATTTTTTCCAGCTGAATATTGCAAATGCCGATTAATACTAAAATAATTGGAAGGCTATGCCAATTTAGCTAATTAGAACAACAATGTGAAATCTATTAGATGGAAAATCAAATATGTATTTTCTATTGTACTTTGTTTCTTTGATTTGATTTCTAATTTTTTTTAATTGTAATGCATTCGTAAAATAATAAAGTAAATAAATTAACAACTCTTATTTTCTATTGTTCATTATTTCATTTATTTGATATCTTTAAAATATGTATTCATAAAATAAAATAATACAAAATGAAAGATTATCCGCTGCATAGTGCGGGTATCGTACTAGTTAAACACCACATTTTTTAAACTGTGGAAAGTTCTTATGAACATTCAAACTGGAATGACTCGATTCTTACGTATGATTTGCAGTCGAGTCTGATTTACGGTCGGAGAATGTGCATCTTAAATTTGACACCGTCTTCAACTTTGTCTTAATTAGTAATTATTAACACGAGTTTGCGTCAGATTAAATTTTAAATCGCTCATTTCTCCGATAGCAAATTAGACTCGACGAAATGGAAGTAGATTTTGATATCTACAGCTCGATGGCTTGCAACGCTAAAAGAACTAATTACAATCCCAACGAATGTAGCCAAAGTTGCCACAAAAATGCTATTATACATAATATTTTTTGGCAACTTTGACTACGCTCGTCGTGACTGTAATTAGTTTTTTTATCGTCGCAAGCCATCAAACTATAGATATCCGAACCTACTTCTATTCGTCGAGTCTGATTTGCGATCAGAGAAATATGCATCTCAATTTTGGCTTCATCTTCAACTTATGTCTTAATTATTAATTTTTAATCATGAGTTAGTGTCAAAATAAATTTTTAATCAGTTGTTTCTCTGATCACAAATAAGATTCGATGTAATAGAAGTAGACTCGGCTATTTACAGCTCGATGACTTGCGAGTATAAAAAAAATTAATTACGATCCTGACGAGCATCTCTTAAGTTATTACAAAAAAATCTAAATATGATCCAACTAATGAATTAAAGTATTAATAGTTTTATTAATAAAATATTCAACTCTCAAAAGCAAATCAAAGCCACAATTTCATTTGTAGCAAAACTAAATAAAATCGGAGTTGGCAACTTCGATTTATTGACTTTTTTTCAAAATGTAAGAATTACAACTTCATTTTCTATTTTTCGAACATCCATGACAATTTTTTTTCCTATTTACAATTTATTTATTAAATTTTTAGTATTAAAAAATCGGTGCCCGGAAAGGGTTGCCATCATTTTGTTAGCATATATAAAAGGCAGAAAATCCTTATTAATACGTTGCCATCATAAGTCCGCATACAACTACTTAATTCATTAATAAATAAAAAACCAGTTTAAATCATATAACATTAGTCATATAGAGCCATAATTTTTCTTTTTAGTAATTATGAAAATAGTAGTGATAAAAACATTTAAAAGGTACAAGTTCTTTTATCGCATAGGCATAATGATAGATATTTTATCGTGTGGCGGTTTTTCTACCGAGCAACATTTTTTTTGAAAATATACACACGGAAGAATTTCTATCGTGTGAAGTGTTTTCTGAAAATGTACTACAAATATGACTTCGTATAGAAAAATATATATGATAGTGACCATAAGTGGCTGGACAATTAATTATGATTTTGATCAAATTCGTAGTATATTTTCAGTTTTTGTCCCACACGATAGAAAATTATCTCTGTTTCATTAAAAAAATATCGCACGATAAAAAATCTATCGTGTGGCAGAAAAAATATCGTACAGTACAAAATCTATCGTTCTATTCATTCGATTGCAAAATTCTAACTAAAATATTATCTTTTAACTAAATTTAATTAAAAAATTAAAGATAAATTTTTCTAGAAGAGGGACGAGGCCCGCAACCCTCCACTAGTTCCGTCATATCAAATTCAGATTCGTTGTTGATATGAGAGGGGTACTTAGCCTACAAATAACCAAAAGTTTCCAGCATCTTTTTCCAACCCCATATGTCTACATATATTGAAGATCATTAATCTATGCAGCGAGTCATTAACATACCAGTTTTACGGAAAAACGGCCTGTTACAGAGAATACTACAAAGATTTCTAAACTGAGGATCTAAATTTCTTTTTGTGGGGGCTCTGGCAGGTTTGGTCTTGGCTCTTTGCTTTCCGAAGAGGCCACCTCAGTACCTCACCTCTCTCTCTCTCTCTCTCTCTCTCTCTCTCTCTCTCTCTCTTTTGAAAACTCTCTCTCTCTCTTTCTCTCTCTGTGTAATTCTCAGAAAATCACCTCAAAACCCACCAACTCGGAATGAGCAAAGAACTAAAGAATGAAATTAAATCCTCAGTCTTCGGATATACGAGAATAGGGAAATTTTCATAGAGGGTCAAGCATAAAAAAATTTCAACAGATAGAACCAGAGACACTCTAATATATCAGTTCTTCTATTTATTAATTCTATTAAATATATTATTACTTATTCAATATAAATCTATTATTACTTATTATAAATATATCATTACTTATATTAAATATATCATTACTTATATTAAATATATTATTACTTATTTAAATATATCATTACTTATATTAAATATATAATAATTATATTTAATATATTATCACATCTATTTATAATATTTATATTTAATATATTATCACATCTATTTATAATATTTATATTTAATATATTATCACATCTATTAATAATAATAAGTGCATTTAAAATTACTATTTTAATAGTAGTTATTAAAATGTGTATAAATAGAAAAAAATGCACAGAATTTCAGGGGCGCATGTATTAGTCGCGCCCCTGACATGTAGGGCCCACAGTTGGTAGATGCACTGCAAACTGTCTTGATTTCAACAAAATAAATCGAATATTATTAGGGGCGCGACTATTAGTCGCGCCCTTGACCCTCTGTGCAATTATTAGGGTGCCTCTGATCCTATCTGTTGAAACTTTTTGCTGCTTGACTCTCTATGAAAATTTTCCCGAGAATAATGATCATATCTATAAGTTTGTCTATCCCTTTCTTCCAAATAATGAAATATGATTGGCATTTCGCGTGGAATAACACGCTTCCTTCTTGACCAACCAACACCTCCAGATTTTTCTACAAATGCGATCCACATTACAGTACCAGTACCAGTACCAATATCAATACCAGTGTTAAAAAACAAACCCTACCGAATTAAAGGATTTTCGGGGACCACCGACTTTACATATCATCTTTCATTTTTTCCTAAACCAGGAGTGATTATATAGGTTATTATTACTTCAAGCCGAATATTCAAGGCAACCCCACTACGTGTCGCTTCTTTGCAAATACTTATGCTCTCAAATCAGTTCCAAAAGGACGCCTCCAACACATTGTAAAATAATGGAGTCTTCTGTTCAGTTATAAAACGGAGACGAGAATTCAAGCCTTTTGTTTTGCGACGAATTTTTACATAAAGGGGAGAGAAGCAATATTATTTACAGATAAAGGCAATTGTCCCCTAAAAATATCACAAAAAAATCAAGTGCGCAACTAATACTTGCGCCTCTAAGTCTTTTAAGACCGCAACTATTACTTGAATCCCTAAAGTGTAAAATTTATACCGAAACCTTAAGAGAAATGAACGGGAGTTGAAAAAGAAATGAAAAAATTAGGGGCGCAAGAAACCTTCTGTGAAAAATTTTAGAATGTCTCTGACCCTATCTGTTGAAAAAGTTTGTTCTGTGATCCTCAATTAAAATTTCCATTTTGCGTAAGAGAAAAACTTGGTACTCCAAAAGTGGGTACGGCTTATTTGGGCTTTTTAATTCATCCAGATTTATGAAAATAGTTTAGTTAACTTTTTATTTGGTTTTCAAAATGGAAGCTGATATATCAATCTCTTCATTGATTTCTCCACTGATTTCAACATGACAGGTCTAGTTGAGTTCAGTTTACATGTTGTTTTTGTTATAATGTATGTTGTTTTTTTCTATTATGCATGTTATTTTTTGTATTATGCATGTTGTTTTTGTTATTATGTATATAATTGATCGGATGCTCCACTGAAAACGAATGTCGCTACGCTCATCGACGCGGATCGCTATGATCATCGATGCGGACTGGACGAATCCAATTGCATTTATTTTAAAAAATTGTTCTAGTTATTATGCATGTTGTTTTTATTATTATGCAAGTAATTAACAAGCAAATAATACAAATAACATGCATAATAACGAAAACAACGTGCATCATAAGTAAACAAATTTTCGTCGGAACTCAACTGAACGCGTCTAGTGAGAATCGATGATGAGATCGAATTTGAATTTGAGATCGGCGGAACATTTTCCTTTCAAAATTTACTTTCAGTTTTTATTTATCTCGATTAATTAAAGAATCCAATTGAGTTCAATACAAAATAGGTGTATCAGAAACTGCTCATAGCAAACTCTTTGGAAACGTTTCTCTAAGAACGGCGTTGGCAACCTTATTTTTCTTTATTAAGAACTAGTAATCGTACCCGTGCATAACAACGGGAGAAAATAAGATAGACGGAAATATAATTTACTAAAGTATTTTTCCAAAAAATATAAAAAATAAATATCGCTGAGCATAAACCTAAGATAGTATTTTGTTTAGTTTGCCTTGTTTAGCAAATCGAATTTAGTAAATCTTTAATATTCTAAAAGTATGGAGCATGGAGCGTTGAGCATGGTGCGCAGAGCGGGTGCGAGGATGACAGCGAGGAGCAGGGTGCGTGAAGCAAGCGATAAGCCGAAAGCGTGAAGCGTGAAGTGTGGAGCGGGAAGCAGATAGCAGGAAGCATGAAGCGTGGAGCGGGAAGCATGAAGCATGGAGCAGGAAGCATGGAGCGTGGACCGTGGAGCGGGAAGCGGGTAACGTGAAGCGGAAGCGTGGAGCGAGAAGCGTGAGCGGGTAACCTAACACAAGACGCATGACACATGACGCAATATATGTGACGCAATACGCACGTCGCATGAGGCCTGAAGCATTACGCATGATGCACGTCGCAAGACGCATGACACGTGACACATGACGCAAGGCGTATGACGCATGTCGCAAGATGCATGACGAAAGACGCATGACACATGACACATGTAGTCGTGTGATGCGTGATGCAAGGCGCATGACTCTAAATAAATGTCACATGTCACAGGACGCAATACGCGTGACGCAATACGCGTGACGCAATACACATGATACAAGACGCAATACTGTTTGATAGGATATTGTTCAGATTAATTTCAAGAACTTTAAGTTTTGTTGTCAATCATGTGTTATTTAGCATGATGTTTAGAAAAAATTGCGTTCTCAAAATTTACCAAGTACCATAATTATGTATCTGGTAGCTATGTTTGTGCGTTCTCCCAAGCTAAATGGATGTGACGCACAAGAGGCATAAACAATCCTTAGAGAGAGCTTCAACAACCTTATCAAGAGAATCCAAATTTTGGAAAATCCGCTCAAAGAAATCGAAAAATAATCTGTTGCAAATTTAACAATCAGAAAATTTATGTGTTTACCTTCTCAAATTTGGCTAAGTACCCAGTATTGCATACGCATGATGTCATGCTTGCTGCTTCATGCTTCATGCGTCCCGCTTCGCTCATCCCGCCTCACGCTTAACGCTTCCCCCGTCCCATGATGCTTCATGTTTTCCGCATGATGCTTCACACATACGCATGATGTCATGCTTGTTGCTTGATGCTTCATGCGTCCCGCTTTGCTCATCCCGCCTCACGCTTAACACTTCCCCGTCTCATGACGCTTCATTTTTGCCTCATGACGCTTCGCGCTTCACGCATACCCATGATGTCATGCTTGCTGCTTGACGCTTCATGCGTCCCGCTTTGCTCATCCCGCCTCACGCTTAACACTTCCCCGTCTCATGACGCTTCATTTTTGCCTCATGACGCTTCGCGCTTCACGCATACCCATGATGTCATGCTTGCTGCTTGACGCTTCATGCGTCCCGCTTCGCCCATCCTGCCTCACGCTTAACGCTTTCCCCGTCCCATGACGCTTCATGTTTGTTGCATGATGCTTCATGCTTCACGCATACACATGATGTCATGCTTGCTGCTTGACGCTTCATGTGTCCCGCTTCGCTTATATTGCATGACGCTTTGCTCATCCTGCCTCACGCTTCATGATGCATGACATGCGTCCCTTCTCCCTGCTCCCCGCTCCCCGCTTAACGCTTGTAGTTTTGAATTATTTTACCAAATTATTCAAGTTGTATCCCAAATTATTTCATTCACTTAGGAGTCCAGTTAGTATTTCAGTTAGCATTTGAATATGCTTTTGGTAGTGGCATGCCACAAACTTGATGACATGCTCTAATAAGTGGTATTTTGGTGCCTTATTAAACACTCATAACTTGCCAATATGTAAACCCGAAATACTTTACAGTTCAACAAACCCAAGGAGAAAAGAAGGGAAAAATTGCTGGTGCTTACTTGCAATTAATGGTTTTTCTTGATTTTCATTAATAAACCATGCATGGGGTGGGAGAAGCACAGGGAAGAGACGGGTCAGATGTTCAAGTCTGCGAACAATTGATGCTGCTCAGGAAAGGTACTATGCTAGTGGGATCAATGTGGAGAAGAGACAGAGACGAAGAGAAAAGAGATGGTGCAGCAAAGAAGATGTTTGTATGAAGCAAATACGAAAAGAAGAGAAAAGAGGGAGACGGCTATTTTCTGGGCGCTATTTTTAATTTTACAGTGATTTCATTTAATTATTTTGTATGAATGTGGTGCACAAGGTCCATGGATGCTGTCAAGATAATGGTTCATGTGCACTATGTCTATTCAGCATGAGATTGGCAAATAGCAGCGCCTGAATCCAATGACATTTTTGGGTTATTTTCAAAAATGAACTCGGGTCACAAGGTCCATGGGTGCTGTCTTGTTAATGGTACATGTGCACTATGTCTATTCAGCATTAGATTGGTAAATAAATAGCAGCACCTGAATCCAATGACATTTTTGGGTTATTTTCAAAAATGAACTCGGGTCACAAGGTTGGGTGGGTGCTGTCTTGTTAATGGTTCATGTGCACTATGTCTATTCAGCATTAGATTGGTAAATAAATAGCAGCGCCTGAATCCAATGACATTTTGGGTTATTTTCAAACATGAACTCGAGTCACAAGGTCCATGGGTGATGTCTTGTTAATGGTTCATGTGCACTATGTCTATTCAGCATTAGATTGGTAAATAAATAGCAGCGTCTGAATCCAGCGATACTTTTGGGTTATTTTCAAAAATAAACTCGGTTCACAAGGTTCATGGGTGCTGTCTTGTTAATGGTTCATGTGCACCATGTCATTTAGCATTAGAACGGTAAATAAAGCATCTCTAGCAGCGCATGTTTCAGGGGTATTTTTGTCCACTGAAAAAATTCAGAAAGATCAAAATGAATGTCTCTATTTCATTGATGCTTTATTAAATAGTATTGATTTTATTCTGAGGAAGGCAGGAAACCTCTGGGAGTGTCGTGATTCAAAACTAACGATTCAGATTGATCCTGATTAAAATATACAAAAGAAAGTAATATTAGGACGGTGCCCGTGGAAGAATCATAAATTTGCTTTTGTGTTATTGGGAAGCGCAGTTCTTTGGTACTTGTGTGGGGGTCCTTTAATTGTTTTCCCAAAGATACAAAGATAAGATGCCGTGTGCGGAGCCGCGTCAAAGCGCACAGACGCGGCGCCGTGTTTACAGACAGAGGGTTCTTTTTGAAATTCTAAAAGAACTGATTCCAATTTCTATTCACATCCCTCAATTTCTCAATATTCCTCCTATGCTCTTCATTCAAGTTTTCAGTTGAGTACACACAAAAAATTGTTATAAAGAAAAAATGAGAACTTGAGAAGAAAAAAGAAGAGATGTGATTTCTATTACAGAATGAATAATATATATATATATGATCCATTATCAAAAGTTCATAGCAGGATACGGGCACCAGCGCTGTCATCTTACCTATCAATAATATTTTGTATTTAATAATATAATATTATATCCAAGGGGCCAAAAAGTAAAGTCGCATTAAAATCTCGCCGGAGTTACTGCTCCGGTCAACTAGAAACCGAGCAGTTATTACCGGGATCCACTCACTCACACAAAGAAAATCCTACAAAAAAACAAAGCACGAATCACTGGCACGTTAGTTCATGGTCTATACCAGTAATTTAGCTCTTGTTTAATTTCCTAGAATAATTGAACTCATGTTTAAGCTTTAGCTACTTAGATGAAGAGATTCAGAAGCTGTGGAGCCTGATCGGTGGTTGTAACCGATTGCTCGGAGTCTCCGGATGGAGAGGCCGGCCGCCTTCTCTTATCTTCTCTTGGAATCAGACCCAGATTCAGATCGCATACCGGTGGCATGATAGGCTCTTCCTTGGGAACAGTCGTTGGTTTGTATCTCTTGGCAGTGGAGAAGGTCGACCACCCGCCGGTCTTGGTGTTTGTGTAGAGGCCACCGTGCTCATCAGGCGATACCCCACCACTAAGTTCAGGTGATGGTCTGACTCTGAGAGTACCGCCTTGAAGCACCGTCTCTACTGCCGCTTGGCAAAGGTGCCAGTTGCCGGTCCAGAGTAGACCCACAGCACCATTTACTGGGTTGATGGTTCGACCGGCTGCTTCGAAGAGGAGAGACTGGAATAAAGCTGTTTGAAAAACAAAACAAAACAGAAATGAATTTAATTAATTAGCCATTTTTCAGAAGGTATTTTCATCTATAATACAAGTAGAGAGAAGGTGGCAGTTTTAGATATCCCTCTTAAGTTATACTCTAAAATATCTTGTAGTTAATTCAAAGACAGTACTCAACCTCTAGAATCCTAATAACCTGAACTGTGCATAAGATGAGAAGATCATTATATATAACAGCAATCTACATTAATTTAAATTCTAACAGCAATTTGAGTTCAAATTCTAAACGTGAAATTTGAAAGGTAAATGATCCGAACCAGGGCGTTGTGGATCTGGTACAGCGGAGATGAATGAAAGTAAACCAGCACGGCCAAAGAACTTGGCAACAAAAACCGTGGCATGACCCTGCGCTTCGGGGCTCTCTATCCACTGGAGGCACGGCCGAAGCACACACGAGTCGCTGCATCCCTTGCGCAACACTCTACACCCGTTGCAACTCATTGTAAGCTGTCAATCTTTTCTAGCTCGCATCCAACGATAGGGAAACACTAGCTTGTTGGTGGGAATGAGATGGTTATAGAAGGGAAGAGAATGAAGATATGGCTTGGTGGAATGGTGGTGGAAGGAGCAGGAAGAGTGAAGAGTGAAGAGTGAGGGATATATAAATAAATGTAATGGGAAAAGGGACCTTGTTTCGAGTTGGGTTGGGTTGGGTTTAACCACCTAACCAGGGTTAAATCAATGGGGTGGGTTAATGACAAGTAATGAAGTAACAGAGAGGGGAAATAAATCAATAATTGAAGTTCCAAGGTCGTGGGGAGGAGAGGAAGGAAGGACGGCTCCGTGTCTCCGCGGCTGGTCCCCCTCCACCGTCCGATTCTTTTGGGGTGCGTTTCAGCCTTTTGATCCTCTCGCGCTCTCTCTTTTGCTCCTCTCCTTTTCTTTTCTCTTCTCTTCCGTCTGCGTCTTTTTTTCTCGCTTTTTGATTCGATTGGATCAGAAACGGTCCAGGGGTTTTCTGTGGTCATCCCTTGTGTCGGATATATATACAGTTCATATATTAACGAATATATTGTAAATTTTTATTTATTACCCAAATATATATTACACAATATTTGTGGATTTACTGCAACAAATACAGCATACATGATTTCACACTTCGCCTCGTCGATTGAATAAAGAAGTGGATATTAAGGAGTACAGGCAACCGAGGTGGTTATTATTTTCGGTGAAAAGGAGCCGAGGAGGACTTTATTATTTTTATCTGGATCGTTATTGTCAGCTGAGCTGAGGAGCTGAGGTGTATAATTCGAACGGTACCAAAACACAACACAGCACAGATGGGCCAAATCCTCACGAAACGGGCTTTGTTAAATTAATGAGGATGGGTTAAACTTAATTGGGCCAAGCGCTAGAAGAAGCTCACAAGGAAGGCATTGGAGAGGAGCAGTACCCAACGCACTGGAGAAGAACGGAGACGGCTCGTTAGGAACACTGTTGAAGGCCGTTGAGTGCCAGAGACTGCATCTACTTTTTCTATTTTCACTTTTACTGTTTACTGAGTTAATTAGCCTTAATTGCCTGTTATATATAAAGGCACATAGAGTCATTGTCGTGATTATGAGAGAATTGCTAAGAACAATTATCAATTTCATTTTAATTCCCCTTTTCTATTGTAATCATTTCTTAGAATTCAATAAAACATCTTATTAATCCCATTTCCTCTTGCAATTATCCTTTAATTCTGTTTGGGTTAATCACAATTAGTATCAAAGACTCAAAAACAACCCACACCTTATCGATTTCCCTTTTATGCCAATAACTCGCATCATTTCCGCCATGGAAGCACTGCAAGCTCAACTAAACCAGCTGCGAGCTTATTTCGATCGCAAACTAGATGTCACCATCGAACAAATGCGTTTGAAGGATGCTCAAGCACAAGAGGTCCTATTGAGATCAATAATGATCAAATCAAAGAAGGACAGTATCATATCAGTAAAGAGTTCACTGATAAACTCAACGAAATGGAGGTCTGTTGGAAAGCAATCCTGAGAGGACATGTTCTTCCACCTGATCACCCCAATCTGGAAGATGACACACCACCATATACTCTCTCAACCTTACGCAACAAACAACCACATCAAACAACTCAGATCTCAATCCATATACTCGTATCATGTTGCCAAGGTCTGATTGCCCGAGTTTTCTCGGTACTCAACCTCTTGAATGGATCCGAAACTGCACTTGTTAGAAAATTAGGGGTTGGAGCTTAATGCGCAAGACTAAGGTCAATTCAATATGCGAAAACGATTTCAATTCAAGTTAAATTAGGGGTTGGAGCTTAATCACCTAGCCAAGTAATAGAGCAAGCAATCTCAATAACTAAGAATTCATACTTCGTCGAGGCGTTCGTGCTCGTCTGGGGAAAGGATATCGTCCCTGAATCGTTTGGAAGGATCCGTTGGAAAAAGGCATACCGAAGAATTGCAACTCAGTTAGATTTGGGAACGGTTGATGGGATTTATTGTTGGTTGTAGATCAATTGGTGCAATTCAATTAGGGTATCATACAACAAGAACCGTTCTCTAATCTAACACAATTGCAAACAATCAATTCGAATAAAACCGTTGCGACGTAAGTGAAATAAATTAAAGAGCGGAAGCGGTACTTACCTTCCACCCCTACGGTCTCCCTTGTACAATATTCCTTTCAACATAACGCCTCTTGTGGTGGAAGTGCGGAAGTGTTACATCGGGCATAAGCGATCCATTTGTTTTATTCTGGTGCCTATCCTTTCTCCAATGTCACGAACGAAACAATGGAGTATTTCTCTTTTAAATGGAGTGAGAAGTGAGGCTATGCACAACACATGTGCCCTATATCGATAACCGAGAAATGTCCTTTCAACCTAACATTGTAAACAGGTGCTGACCCAGGACTATTTATAGACACGTTAGTGTATCTTGGAAAGATTTTGAATTAATTATCAAATATTCATCAAATATTTGAAATTATATTCTCTCCAATTCTTTTCCAAATTCTAATATTCGTTTCTGTGAATAATCCTACGAATTTGGTATGATAATTATATTATTCAATCAGAAAAGATAACAACAAATCTAGGCAGCCAAAAACTGTCTTGGAATAGCTCTCTTGCGGCAACAATTGACTTGGTTTCCAGACTTGGCAGGAAATCTGCCAAGTCACCTGTAGCTGCAATGAGGGCTATTGCGGCTGCAACAAATCTTCTAAAAATCAAAAGATTTGTTGCTAAGTCTCTCACATCCATTGCGGTTGCAAAAGATCTTCTTGCGGCCGCAATAGACTTGAGTTTGTTTTGTTTTGCTTGGGCTTTGATCCAATTTGAGTTGGGTTTGGCCCAAACAATAATTTTGACTTTATACTAACATAAATATATAGTATAATTAATCATAATTGGTCCATTAACAATTATAATTAATTTACTTAAGTTCTATATGCATTCGTGCCCAAAATCTTAGCGAAATACGTATAATGCCACTGTATATCAGTTAATCACTTTATTTGGCATATCCATATATTTCTCCTCGTAATATTAGGTGACATTATATGACACATAGTAATCATATAACACGTAGTCCAAACTATTTATTGGAATTGACGTCTCAATTCCAATAATCTCCCATATGGACAAGTATGATCCTTTTGATTACATGTGTCTGTGAATCTGCAGATTACTTTAACTTTTCTGTCTTTCTTTTCGTATTTCTTAAACAATTTGATTCACCAGTCATACCAGCACAGGACTTAGACGATAGTCACCACAGTTCCTTCGTGGCTTTATCGATGAAAATCACAGTACCAAATATTTTCTGGATGACATGAATTAGATTTTGGTCATATAGTTCAGAAATTACACGAGAATGAGATTATACGTGCCTATTACCGATTGGGTCATCGCTACTTTAATGAGGTCAAAACTTTAAAGAAGGTGTGGCTTGCATATAAATCAAAACTTGTTGCAAGTCACATAGAACATATGTTTCCTCAAAATCAAACTCCCACATTTTTCACAAACCTTGTGAATACGAAGTCTGTACCATCATATGTTCTATCTTTCATCATTTCTTTTGGATTACTAGATAACTTATTTAATTTCCAATATATTGAGATACGTAAGTTGCATATATTATGACTTATTGCAAATTACATAAAACTAACATTTCCACAAAATTAGGCTCCCACATTTTTTCACAAAACTTTGTGAATACGAAACCTGTACTTGTTGTATGTTTCGTCTTTACTCTCTCCTTTTAGGAAATTAATATTTCAACCTTTTTTAGTATTATGCATAGCTTCTTTATTGTCATAATATAACTTGAATGATCTCATAACTGAGTTCATTAGAGTGACATCTTTATGCATCTGGAACCATATTTGATATGACCTCAAAACTTTTCCAAATTCTGACACTTGAGTATTATTCTTTCGTTTGCTATAAGTTCTTTTAAGATTTCGTAAAAGATCTTATAAATACTAAGTATTTTCTTGAATATGTCGTTATACAACACAATATCCTTATGATCATATATCAACATATTTAATGCTTATAGGATATATACAAAATACTTAGACTTTATTACTTTTGTTTCGATTAGGGGTATTAATCTTTATTCTTTAAGACATGTCTTACTCCCACAGAACTCGAATAGTTTGATTTATCAACATTTGATTAGATCACAATTTGATAATACTTTAATTGAGACCCTTTAATTGCATATATATTATTTTCTTTGTGCAACTTATAATCTTATGAAAAATTCTTAAGTTGCATCCTTAATATCTATTCAAAACTTTTAAACATAGTGCCATTAATCCATTTAAAGAATCTTTAAAGAAAAATTCTTTATAACTTATATATGAAGCCTTTTACCGACAAATTTAACTTTATATTTCCGAACATTATCATTTTTAATTTCGTATTGTTTCAAATTTTCATTTGTACTGAAACAAATTTAATACTTTAAGGTAATGAAGAAATATTCAATATTGTCAGTAAGAAGTTTTATTTTTTGTATATAAGATAACTTATTCACTTTCTAGAGTATATAACTATTTAGTTATGTTTTATAGAAAACTTAATAAACACGACTTTATAGTTGTAATTCTGATTACACTAGGAAATTTTGACACTTGTATGTTATTTTTATTTGAGTATTTTCTCAACAGGGAAACTTTCATTAATAACACAAACATTATCTAATTCCAAAATACCCACCGGCATAAAGCCAATATTATTGCAAGAAGCAATACGTCTGTTTGGGTCAATTTTGGGTCATGTGTGTTATTTAACGTATAGCTGAGTATTTAACTGAATCATCATCTAACAACACAAATTTTCTTATTTCAAAACACCCATGGGCTTATAGCCAAAATCATCGCAAGAAGCAATGCATCTATTTGGGCTCGTTTTGGGTCTATGTGTTATTAATTGAGTCTCTTATTTGAGGTGGAGTTTGCCTATTGATAAAAGATTTATTTTTTGATATACAACCTTGATCAGAACGTGAACATAGTTCGAACGAAGGTTCTAAAAACCATGTCCCTACTGATCTTGACCCGAATTAGAATAAAATCGAGTGAAGGCCCAAGATTTTATTCTAATTCTTGTCTCCTTTTTCGAAAATGATTAATGGACTTAAGATTTTACTTTCCAATATATAACCTTAATCAGATTGTGTACATGGTACGAACGAAGGTCCTGAAAACCATGTCCTCACTGATCTTGACTTGAATTAGAACAAAAACGAGCGAAGGCCCAAGATTTTTATTCTAATTCATGTCTCCTTTTTCGGAAAGACCATTAGCAGACTTTAATAAAATTCCAAGATTTAACTTTCCGATATATATGTCCTTGACTAGTTTGTGAATATGATTAGAACGAAGGTCCAAGATCATGTCCTCACCGGTTTTGACCCAAAATAGAATAAAAGGCCGAGCCAAGGCTCGGGATTTACTCTAATTTATGTCTCCTTTTTCGGAAAAGTATTTTATGGCTTTTATTAAAATTTTCAATCTTCAAAATCTTATCTTTTAAGTCTAAAATCTTATCTTTTATCATATCTCCTCCCCCCCCCCCACAAACTCTATACCCTTAAAGATCATAATGTCTCAATTGTTTGTGTTATGTTGGTTTGTAATAATGTCTTTTAGAGAAATGTACTCAAATGACAACTTGTTTACCTCATGTTCAATTTGAACGTCTTTAATAATTTATCATTACTTAAAGAGTCTAACTTGATTTGAACATGTCCATATTTCTTGAAGATTCAAATATTCATTCAAATCATTTTATGATTTAAGCAAGTTGTATTTAGAATATATTTCGCTTTATGTTGCAATACTTTATTATGATAGATTTTAACAATAATTGCATCATTACATTTCCTTTTATTGCAAAAAAAAATTGACAATATAAATAATGCAAATTCAATTAAAATCTATTATATTTCTGAAGTCTTAACTTAGATGATGAGAGTAATACGTATCCATATCTACATCAGATGTTAAAATAATACTCTTGTCCTTTTTTATTATCCACATAAATGGATTATAGATATTTTGTGTTATTTCACATCTGTCACTCTTGTTGGATTCATATTTCATCATTTCTGTTGATTTTGACAAAATTCCTTTTGATCCAAAAATTGGTCATATGTATAAAAACTCTGGTGGTTAATTTTAATCCAAAAACTTTTGTGGAAATATTTATAAATGAAAGGCTTTACCAAAAAAGGTGCTTAGATGAAAATTAGAAGATAACTTATTTTGAATTAAAATAAATTTCTATTTCAAAATTAAGTAGAACTTAATACTTGAAACAGAAATAACATTGTGATATATACATATATATTTATTTTGTACATTTTTCATCCTTACTTAAATACCATGTATTTCAAAAAATATTTAGGCAGTCAAAGTTTGGGACTTTTAACTTTCTTATAGAATGATATTTTAATCCTTTTATATCATAGAATTCAAATATTTCAATTTTTCAAAAACAACCTTTATGCCTTCATTTTAGTTCTTTTCGTTACAAAATAACGTACTAGATTTTGCAAAAATAATGCATAAAAATTAACCCTTTTTAATTGTCAAATCAACCTTTAAACATTTTCTACACCATACTTATTATTTTACTAATCAGGTCATTTCGCTTTCTTGTTTTATACAAACGAGTTTTGTTAAGAATATATTTTAATATATCTTGTTATTCTTAATCAAAACAAGTTTATATAAATATTATCTTTAGTAATTTGACCTTCTCTTTAACGTTGCCCCTTGATCTCTTGATTTTGGATTAAAAAATTTAAATGACATTATCGTTTATTTTCCAATTATCTTTCATTTTATTTCATTCAGAATAAAATGTATTACTTTACTCGAAAAAAATTTCATGTTCATGTGTCATTTTCTTTATCCATTCAGCTTTAAGCAATATTCTTTGTAATTTAGCAAACAAGGAAGAGTAAACTCCACATCATTTTTTTTAATTAAGGCTTTATTCATATTATCCAAACGAGATGTTTGATTCCTTTAATGAACCATCTTTCGATGATATCATTTACTTTACATATCTCGTAGTAGCAAACTAAGTGTTGACGATAAATAATCATAATTACTCTACCGTTGGGCCAGGTAACTGATCATATGAATCTTATTCATCACCACACTTATTGTATGCCTGATGGTTGACAAATAACTGTTATGATAATCTTCCATGATAATCATTATCTTCCCTTGGGTCGATTAACGGTTACATGAAGTTTAAGGATTATCATATATGTCATGCAAGTTATATGATAACTTGAAACCTAATTTAAAAAATATGTGTTTAATCATGTAATTAACTGTCATGATTTTAGTCCTTAGTCACAATTTATGGCCTATTCAAAAGTCTTGACAAAAAGAACCCTAAAATGACTCCATTAATTTCATTTTAACCAATAATACTATCCAGTACGAGGCCCCGAAGGAGACAGTCGATACTCTTAGGAATTTTGGTGTTATGCACAAGTACAAATGAGCTATTTGCCGCTCTGCCGATGAGTCCAAGCGACATACCTACGTACTAGTGACCAGGCCAGTCAAGTGAGGGAGGTGAGTCTCAAGCGAACTACTTAAGTACCAAGCCTCAAATGCTTTTCTAGATATCACTAGCATGTAGTTTCTCATTACTTTTCTTTATGCACCTTACTTTATGTGTATTAACAACCACTTAATGTATTAATCCTCCGAAGGAAGAAATTAATAATATGTTGTTAACGCACGTCATTTTACTTTAGCGATAGTATTCGGAAGCGAACAATATCGTTTAACAAGATGAGGCATGTATTCCTAATTGCTTTTGAATAGATTAAAATCGTATAAAAGTCTACATTAGGACGTATCCTAAAAAAGGAAACTACTTGTCCTTAATATGTTTATATATTTAGTAACTAATAGGGGCTTTAAATAAGAATTAACCAATTTTCTATTGTTAATAAAATATATACATATTTTACTAGATATAGACTTTAAACATATTTAGTATTTACTAAAACTTTTAGAAAATTACTAAATATTCTTGAATACCACATTTTAATTTCAATTGAATACTTTTAGAATTTAGCAATTTTATCTTGGCTTTTATTAGCTTTTATACTAATTATAGATATATAGCTAAATTCTATATATTAAGATAAAAAATAGTATTAATTTTGTAGCAAAATTAATTATAATTATATATAAATAAATTACATATATATCCTAAATTACAATTTATTTACACTACTCCTAATTAACAGAAAATTAAATTTCCGAAAAATTGGCACAATTAACCTGTCAATTCAATGTTTTGTACCAATTTCCAGAGTCCTTGCGACCGCAAGAATAGCCATTACAGCCGCAATTGTTCCTGTCAATTCAATTTCCTTTTTCTCTGGAATTTCCAAAAAAACAATGCAAAACATGCTCTGTTGCGGGCGTAATTGCCCTAGGTTGCGACCGCAATTATCCTAGTTAGTTCAATTTGTTCACAGCCAGCAACCTAGAGTCATTACAGCCGCGATAATAGTCATTACGGTCACAACAAATCACCTATCGGTTCATTTTGTTCTCAGCCCACAACAGTACTGAAAAACCATTGTATTGCGGCCACAATAAAATTCATTGCGGCCGTAATGAGCCACATATGGAATTCTTGTTGATTTTCCGAAACAGAACATCTCTAAAATGTTTTGCGGCCGCAATTGACCTTGTTGTAGCACAAAATTGCTCTGTTTTGGAAATAAAACTTTATGGATCAACCATTTCGAATTTTTGACCAAAATTATTGCATTTAATTCTCTAAAAATAACTTTAATTGTCAAATAATTGTACCAAATATTAAACATTAAATTCGAATAATACCAATTTGAAATTCGCATAAAAGGCGAGGAAATTCGATAAAATTCAAATCAAGGTTTAATTAATGCTCTAAAGAACCAATTATTCACAAATTCAAGAGAAAATCGACCAAAAATGCAATATTAAAATTCGATAAATCCAGTAAAAATAATATTCCAAACACGCGCAACGGGTTGGCTCTGATACCACTTGTTGGTTGTAGATCAATTGGTGCAATTGAATTAGGGTATCATACAACAACAACCGTTCCCTAATCTAACACAATTGCAAACAATCAATTCGAATAAAACCGTTGCGACGTGAGTGAAATAAATTAGAGCGGAAGCGGTACTTACCTTCCACCCCTACGGTCTCCCTTGTACAATCTTCCTTTCAACGGAGCTGCTGTTGTGGTGGAAGTGCGAAAGCGTCACATCGGGCGTAAGCGACCCATTTGTTTTATCCCGGTGCTTATCCTTTCTCCAATGCCACAAACGGAAAAATGGAGTATTTATCTTTTAAATGGAGTGAGAAGTGAGGCTATGCACAACACATGTGCTCTATGTCGATAACCGACAATTGTATTTTCAACCGAACGTTGTAAACAGCTGATCCAAGACTATTTATAGAGACGTTAGTGTATCTTGGAAAGATGTCGAATTAATTATCAAATATTCATCAAATATTTGAAATTATATTCTCTCCAATTCTTTTCCAAATTCTAATATTCATTTCTGTGAATAATCCTATGAATTTGGTATGATAATTATATTATTCAATCAGAAAATATAACGGCAAATCTAGGCAGCCAAAAACTGCCTTGGAATAGGTCTCTTGCAGCCGCAATAAAATTCATTGTGGCCTCAATTGACTTGGTTTCCAGACTTGGCAAAAAATATGCAAGTCTCTTGCGACCGCAATGAGGGCTATTGCGGCCATAATAAATCTTCTGAAAATCAGAAGATTTGTTGCCAAGTCTCTCCTATCCATTACGGTCACAAAGGATCTTCTTGCGGCCGTAATAGACTTGCGTTTGTGCTGTTTTGCTTGGACTTTGTTCCAATTTGAGTTGGATTTGGCCCAAATAATATTTCTGACTTTACACTAACATCAATATATAGTATAATTAATCATAATTGGTTCATTAACAATTATAATTAATTTACTTAAGTTCTATCTGCATTCGTGCCCAAAATCTTAGCAAAATACCTATAATGCCACTGTATATCAGTTAATCACTTTATTTGGCATATCCATATATTACTCCTCGTAATATTAGGTGAAGTATATGACACATAGTAATCATATAACACGTAGTCCAAATTTTATTTATTGAAATTGACGTCTCAATTCTAACATTTATACCCTAATTGAATTGCACCAAATCAATCGAATTAATCCCAACAAGTGGTATCAGAGCCAACACGTTGTACATATTTGAGAATTTGTGATTTACTGGATTTATCGGATTTAATTGTTGCATTTTTAGTGATTTTCTCTTGATTTTTGTGAAGTAATTGTTCTTTTGTGAATTAATTAAACAATAATTGGATTTTATCAAATTTCCTCGTCTTTTATGCGAATTTGAAATTGATATTATTCATATTAATTATTTAATTAATATGAGGAAAAATTATTTGACAAATTAAAGTTATTTTGAGAAATAAATGTAATAATTTTGGTTGAAAATTGAAACAGATCCAGAAAAGTTTATTACCAAAACAAACCATTTTTGTGCTAAATCAAGGTCTATTGCGGCCGCAAAAAATGATATTGCGGCCACAATACTTGTTAGGATGGTCTCTGTTTTGGGAAACCAGAAAAATTCCAAGTCCATGGCTCATTGCGGCCGCAAGGAAAAGGAATTCCAGTGCTATTGTGGGCTAAGTACAAATTTGAACTGACAAGTGATATATTGTGGCTGTAATGACTATTATTGTGGCCGCAATAACTCTGGGTTGCTGGTTGTGAACAAGTTGATCTGACATGGACGATTGCGGCCGCAACCTAGGGCAATTACACCCGCAACAGAGCATGTTTTGCATTGTTTTTCTGGAAAGTCCAGAGAATTGAATTGATAGAGATATTGCGGCCGTAATGGCTATTCTTGCAGCCACAAGCAGTCTGGATGGCACAAAATAATTGAATTGACAGGTTAATTTTGCCAAATTTCCGAAAATTTAATTTTTGTTAATTAGGAGTAGTGTAAATGAATTATAATTTAGGATATATATATAATTTACTTATATATAATTACAATTAATTTTGCTATAAAATTAATACTATTTTTAATGTTAATATATATATAATTTAGCTATATATCTATAATTAGTATAAAAGCTAATAAAAGGCGAGATAAAATTGGTAAATTCTAAAAGGTTTTGATTAAGATTAAAATATGATATTCAAGAATATTTAGTAATTTTCTAAATACTAAATATTTTTAAAAGTTTATGTTTTATAAAATATATATGGGTATTTTATTAACAAATAGAAAAATTGGAAATCTCTAATTTAAAGTCCCTATTTAGTTGATAATACAACATATATATATTATGGACGAGTAGCTCCCTTTTAGGATACGTCCTTGTAAACTTTTACACGATTTTGATCTATTTGATGGCAATTAGGAATACACGCCGCATCTTGTTAAACGATCGTGTTCGCTTTCGAACACCTCGCTAAAGTTACAAGCAAGATGTCTCGTGAAAGTTAAAAGAACGTGTGTTAGTAACATATTGTTAATTGCTCCCTTCGGAGGATTGACACATTAAGTAGTTGCTAATGCACATAAAGTAAGGTGCATAAATAAAAGTAATGAGAAGTTACGTGCTAGTGATGTCTAGAAAAACATTTGAGGCTTGGTACTTAAGTAGTTCGCTTGTGACTCACCTCCCTCACTTGATTGGTCTGGTCACTAGTACGTGGGTATGCCAATCAGAGCCATCAGCAAGAGCGGCAATAAGTCTCATTTGTACTTGTGCATAACACTGCGATATTTAAGAGTATTGACTATCCCCTTCGGGGCCTCATGCTGGATAATATCGTTGGTTAAAATTAAATTAATGGAGTCATTTAGAGTTCTTTTTGTTCAAGGCCTTTGAATAGATTTGTAAATTGTGATTAAGGAACGTGACACATAAACTGATATTTCTCTTGTTTTCTAAAATTTTCCAGACAATTTGAAAATGATGAATCAGATTCCGTCCCTACAAGGATCAATCTTTCACCAATAGGAATTCAAACTTAGGCTGTTTCTGAGATGATGAAGTATGATCGGACATTACGTTATGATAACCCCGTGCCAGCTGGAAAGGAGCCCATCGCTCCTGAAAATGTTGACATGGAGGACTATGATCATAACGACATGATGTGCCTTATGATTATGAAAATGACAACCCATGAAACACTCCAAGATTGTATTCCTGATCAGGATTCTGGCGCTAAAAAATACCTTAGTGTTTTGGAGCAGAAGTTTATCGTGAGAAAGCGGACGCAAATCCGTACGCTCATGACTAAACTTCACACTCTGAAGTACAAGGAGAAAACTGGGATTAGAGAGCACATCACTGAAAGGATCAAGCTCCAAAGTGCACTTCTTGCGCACGAGTTCAATTTCTTTGATGATCTCCTCATTGAATATATTTTCATGTCTCTTCCTCCCTCCTTCAGTCAATTCGCTATGACTTACAACTGTCTGAAAGAAGAATGTATTATGCTATCAAGGATTGCAAAGTTAATTTCGCCAACACAAATAGCGAAATTATCTCTGCTGTTTGTGAAAGCAGAATTAATTTATTGGCAAATTCTGCTATGAATCAAAATTAACTTGATTTCACTATTATTGATACAAAATCAACTTTGATAGCACATTTATTGATGATTATCAACGATTGCAATTAATTTGAATTTACATTTTTTTTGTCCATGGAGTACTCGCTCTAATTTATTTGTCTGTTAGCGAAGTTAACCTCGCTATTCCTCACCGCGAAAATGTCATTTTGATAAAAGAAACATAAATTTTTGCCACAAAATTTTTGGTTGGCAACATGCTATCATTTTCATGAAATTGTGCATCGCCAAGTATCTAAGTCACCATCATGACCTATTCATAATTAGCTATTGACTTTATTCGGTTTATAGGGAAAATTTTCATAGAGGGCCAAGCAGCAAAAAATTTCAACAGATTGGGCCAGAGGCATCCTAATAATTGCACAGAGGGCCAATGACGCGATTAATAGTCGCGTCCCTAAGGAATTTTCGATTTTTTTCCTGAAATCAAGGCATTTTGCATGTGCTTTTGCAGTTGTGGGCCCGGGCACTTAGGGGCGCGACTATTAATCACGCCCCTATGATTCTGAATTTTTTTTTAAGTACTAATATATAATTTTTTTATTATTTGTTAATATATCAATAAAAATAGTATATTCATATAATATTTATTATTCAAGCAAATTAATGATAATTTCAATATACAATAAATTTTTAATATATGTATAGTTGTAATATAATACTATTAATTTGTCTTGTTAATTTTTTTTGGATTAAGTTATAATTATTTATACCCTTTAATATAATAATTAGGTAGTACTAATATATTACTTTTGGGTATTTGTTAATATATGTATATTAATATATATATATATATATATACTACAATTATTATTAAGCAAATTAATAGTCACGCCCCTATGTTTTGCTGATAATTTTTTTGGCTAAGTTATTATTCATACATTATTTATTATTAAGCAAATTAATATATGTATAGTTATAATATAATACTATTAAATATTACATATGTTATTTATACACAATATGTTACAAGAAATAATAAATTGATGATATATTGAAGATATAACAAAATTAAAGTATATTCTCAAACCACATTAAGATATAATAACATAAATTAAAGTTCATAAAATTCTCAAACACAAAATATTTTGCAATAATCTCCAAGATAAACATACATATCCAAGTCTCCTAAATAAACATACATATCCAAATGTTTGAGATACACGTACAAACTAATTAATAATGCATGAAACAAAATTACATAATCTTAAACTAAATAAAAGAACAAGCTTCATCTTCTCCTTGCTAATTACCTGCGATAACGAACTCTCAAGCATTACAAAATTGAAACCAATGTTGTTTTGTGAAATAAATAATACTAGTATTACCTTCGTCGTTTGGGGGTGCAGTGCAGGTGCGCCTGCTGTGTCCTGTTTGTTTGCATCGCCCACAAGTGTATGCTTGTCGATGTGTATTCTCTTCATCCATTTCATTTCTAATCCTTATATGTTGACGTCTCCCCTTCTTAACAGCATACCTTGTCGGGTCCGGCACTTGCTTTGGTCGTGGAATTTCAGGCCATGTATCAGAATTGTCGAATGGCTCAAATTATGGCGTCCATGTTGCCATCAAGTCTTGAACGCGATAAACAAGAGATACGCACACATTGCTACTTATGCCCCTTTGAGCACAACATGCTACGATATGAGAACAAGGGATACCTGTTAGTTGCGGTTTTTGACAAGTGCATGTACCCCCGGGCACTTCTAACCGCACTGTATGTATTCTATTCCCTTTGATCTTGTTCCCAACGAATCTTTGACCTGTTTGAACCTCATATTTTCGCTCGTTCCGGTACGCTCGCACCGTATGTGTATTTCCCCTTAATCTTCGCTCCTCTAGTAACGCTTGGATTTTGGGAGAGAAGAGGAAACCTTGTTCAATTGCTTTTTCTGCTTTTGCCCGTCTTTCAGCAAAGTATTTGACTGACTTGTAGAATGTGATTTCAACAAGAGAAGTAACCGGTAACTCACGCGCTTCTTTGAAAACATTATTAAGGGATTCTGGTCCGTTTGTTGTCATCATCCCCATTCTATGGCCTCCTTCATCGAATGAAAGAGCCCATAAGTCAAAACGCGGTGCATTGTTCCTTCCAACATCGTTCGGATCCCTACCAATATCCTCAAGCCATGTTGCAGCGTCGGGGCATTTTTCGCGAATACGACTGAGCCTCATTAGAAACTTCCTCTTTTGATTTTGTTTCATTGCTTGCCTCAAGATTTGTGTTAATTTTTTGTTGGTAAATTCTTTAGTGAAATTTTGACATATGTGCCTTGAACAATATCGATGAAAGGCATGTCCATCTTGGGTGCTCCAACCCAGGTCTGGCTTACTAAAAACCCGCAAGATACTCTTGTGACGATCAGAGAGTACTGTCACAACTCGTGATCCAACTACTTCCCTACGAACAAATTTCATGAAATCCTCCCAAGATTTGTTGTTCTCGGTATCAACCAACGCGAATGCAAGGGGCACCAACTGATCTTCTGCGTCGAAGCCACATGCAACTAACTTCTTCCCCTTATACCGCCCAGACAAATGTGTACCGTCAATTCCTATAACAGGTTTGCTGTGCCTGAAGGCCTGTATTGCCGGACCATATGCCCAACACACTGCTTGAAATAATCTTTCATTTGGATCATTTGTGGGGGCAGTAAACCACTCAATCACTGTACCCGGGTTTGTTCTTTGTATGGCATTAAGTAAGGACACGATTAAATCATAAGCTTGCCTCCAACCTCCGAACAATTGAGCTATTGCGATCTCTTTTGCACGCCAACACTTGAGATAAGGAGCCTTGAAATTATATCTCTGCTCAATTGCAATCTTGATGTCTTTTATAGTAAACCTTACATTTTCCTTAACACTTTCTCTTATTATGGAAGCCATGAATGGAGACGTTAAGTGCGGATGCTCCAACCTATCTCCCGACATAACACATTCATGCGGACCTTGCCTTGTATTAATAATAAAAGCATCATCACTTAGCCTTCTTGATGCATACAACCTCCAATTGCAATTTTGGTCGGTGCACTCGATTGTATACACGCTTTTATTGGACTTTCTCTTCTTAAACGTGCGATTCGATTTGATGTGAAAATCATGCACAACCCATTTTAGATGATCCTTTGACCGAAAACATTGTCCCACTGCCAAACCATCTTCTGTGACATACCCTTCGTCGTCAAAGTAATTGCCATCACCAATTATATCGATGATTGCATTAATATTATTCCACGAAGCTATTGGATGAGAATCGGTTCGGTCCCGTAATGGCCATGTTGTCATGGTCAGAGAAGTCTCTTCTTCAGAATTATAATTAAGGTCTTCGAAAGGTGTAAAATCCATATTCATGAAAGCATCATTACCACACGTATTTCCAATTGGGCTTGCATCTTGGTTCACTAATATCTCAACCCGTTCTGCCGGGTTAATTTCATCCAACCCAACATTAAATTCGAAATCCTCATAATCCTCTTCTTCCTCTGGAATCGATTGATTTCGATTTGAGGTTGCATTCGGTTCATAACAATTGGTACGAAGATATGCATCTGGCATTCTACAAGCTATTGGTTCAACATACTCATTTGGGGTTTCGTAAGCACGACTACCACTTGCACAACCCTGGTTTAGGGTTTCCGTAGCTCGACTACTGCTTGCACAACCATGATTTAGGGCCTCATGACCTCGACTGCCACTCGAAAAACCTTGATTTGTGGTATATCGAAGAACTTTTGGCTCAACGTACAACTCAATCATTGCAACAGTACCAGGATGAACCGAATGGTTCACCATCAGTCTCCAAGTATCATTACTCGACAGTTGTAACTCAATATAGAACATTACCGGAGGAGTTAGCTGTAATCCGGCATTGAACCTCCCTGATATCTCTAAAGCATGTGTTGAACTTGAAATCCCCATCCATCGGTACAGCTCCGTCTCCAGTTCACCGAGTGTTATGTCGTCATTCACTGTAAAACTACCGGTAGCTTTTTTCGAGTAATGCACACCATGAGGACCGTTCTGGATGGATCCTCCAGTGTAGAAACTAATAATAAACATTTTATATGTAAGATTTTGGGAGGAGAAGTGTGAAAATTTGATTTAGGGTTTGTGGAGAGGAAGGGGGCTGTTGGGAGAAGAAGAGATAAGATTGAAATAATGGTTGGAGAGAGAAGAAAAGAAAGGTGCTGCTGTATATATTTTGTTCATTTAGGGGACATGTGGACTCCTCATCTGAAAAAAATCGTGCAAGATTCAGACTTATCTGCAAAAAAGGCATCTTCTTAGGGGCGCAACTAAATAATTGCGCCCCCTATGTTAATTCAGAAAAAATTGTGAAAAATGCATCTTCTTACTAGGTTGTAATCTTTCTAATATATTTAAATAATAATAATAATAATAATAATAATAAGTATATAATAATATTAATATTTATAGTATTATATTACAAATATTAAAATTACAAATTTATTTTATGTTTAAATTATTATTAATTTGCTTAATAATAATTGTAGTTTATATATATATATTAATATACATATATTAACAAATACCCAAAAGTAATATATTAGTACTAACTAATTATTATATTAAAGGGTATAAATAATTATAACTTAACCCAAAAAAATTAACAAGACAAATTAATAGTATTATATTACAACTATACATATATTAAAAATTTATTGTATATTGAAATTATCATTAATTTGCTTTAATAATAAATATTATATGAATATACTACTTTTATTGATATATTAACAAATAATAAAAAATTATATATTATTACTTAAAAAAAAATTCAGAATCATAGGGGCGTGATTAATAGACGCGCCCCTAAGTGCCCGGGCCCACAACTGCAAAAGCACATGCAGAATGCCTTGATTTCAGGAAAAAATCGAAAATTCTTTAGGGGCGCGACTATTAATCGCGCCCTTGGCCCTCTGTGCAATTATTAGGGTGCCTCTGGCCCTATCTGTTGAAATTTTTTGCTGCTTGGCCCTCTATGAAAATTTTCCGTTTTTAGTGGCATATTATGACATGTCATTGCAAATTTGCAATTTTCCGAGGCAGTGGGTCCAAAATTATTCGGTTTTTAACTTTCCTAATTTATTTATAAATCTGAAAATCTGTTTTCTATTTGGTTGATTATGAACTTATTAGCATTTTTTACTTTTATTGGTTCACTTTCGAGCTTTTGCAAGTGTAAGTGTATGCCAAATTCGTTATTACTACCTATGGATAATGCCAAATCAAATGAAAAATATTTTATCCGTGTAAATAAATTTGTTGTATAAAAATAGAATAGAACCCACTTAGACAGCGGTAATTAAATAATCAACATTTATTGTTAGAACTGCCTCATCTATGTATTAACGTTTGTATATGTTTGTCATCTTGACCGACTTTTTAATTATCTAAAATAAAAGGTTCTATGCGTTAATTTCTGTCAGATTATAATTAAACAGATCGACATACGTTTAAAAAGAGAAAATGCTCTACAAATTAGAAGTATTTAACCTTTACAAAAAAGAACTATTTGACTGACATAAAAAAATCGTTAATTACATTGCTCAAGTGATAAACGTGTTAGTTCAGCACACTTAGTTACAGAATTTATAGTGGTAATTAATTGTATATTTTCGGTACAATATTTTCAACGAAATTAATTGTTCAGCAGAGACAAAAGATCATCTCTGCAGCTACGCAGCAGATTTTCCAAATTTGCAACTATTTCATGCTAATTTAGTACCTCATAATTACCGCAAAAAAGTAGGGGGACAAAACATCATGATTTCAAACCACTTGCTACAGAGAGAGCTCATAAATCAGCTTCCTTTCCTCTGGTGTTATTCGAACGGGGCGGGTCGGTACTCGTGGATTCGATTCAGGCGGATTCACGGATATCACAGGTCGGGTAAGTACGGATCCGAACTCGAAAGTGTCAACTCTACGCTTGGATCCGACCCGCCCGAGTAAGGGTCCGACGGGATTTTTTTTAATTGAAAAATCCGCGTCAGCCTCGTGCTTCAAAATCGAAATCTGCCATCTTTTATCTTTTATTGGTGTACATACATGCTTGACAGCTGTGGAGCTAGACGAGGGAGAATACTAAGATCAATTGCACAATATCTCTCCCCCAGAGCTTTGGCTGGGGCCTCTCCCTGTGTCATCTGACTTCATGTGTAGTCTTGCCAACCTGCCAGCAAGTCCTCCCCCTAGGTTCTAGTTCATTCAAGCAACTGGTCCTGCAACAAAGTATACTCAAGTCAGCAATAAAAGATCTCAAAGTAATTTGCCTACTTTCTTGGAAGCACGTCTTGTTTCTGTCAAACCACATTAGCCAAAGGGCTGCTACACATAGGAATGAAAAAAATTGGTCGAAAACAAGTTTGATCATGTAGATATCATCTAATGAGAGAGGATACTTGATACTTAATATATGAAAAGAGTTGCAAATGTATCTCCAAATTTGTTGAGCATGTGATCACGAAAACAACAAATAATTGATGGTCTCTAAAGAAATACAGTATACACAATTTCCATTTACTTGCCATCCTCAAGCTATTAGATGGGATTTAACTAAAATTCTGCCCTTGCTAAGTCGCCATGGGAATATTTTGATCTTCTGTGGAACTTTTATTTCCCAAATTACTCTTGTTGGATTATATAGGACCCTTCCTTCACAGAGCCATGAATAAATGTCACTATTCTTCACTTGGGGTAACTTCTCCCCTTGCCATCTCACAACATCTGATCTATCTATTAAAGGTAGTAGGGATTGTACCCTTGCTTGTAGCTGAATAAAAAACTCTCTCTGCACCAAAGATAAATTTCTTCTAAAGGCTATTACACAAACCTGATGACACAACAGAGGCAACAATTATTTTTTTTAATAGCAATTTGATATAGTGGAAAAAGGTGATTTTTAAAGGCACACCATCACACCATGCATCACTCATAGGTCAGTATTTAAAAAATTACCTATCTCTACTATTCTATTTATCTGAATAATTGGTTCATATATTGTATTGATCTCCAAAATGGAGACCATTTAGTTCTGTTATACTCACTATGATATTTGAATAAAAGCATATCTTTCCACCAGCCAGGGCAATTAGGATCTCTTAGCCTCCAAAGCCACTTATACATTAGAAAAATATTCATTGTTTTAATATTAATAATTCTCAACCCACCTTTATCATTTAGTCTACATACCTCTTTCCAATTACATAGATGATACTCTCTTTTCTCACCTAAATGCCATAGAATTTTTTTCTATTTTGATCAATTTTTTGTCTTACCTTCATTTGGCATCATATGGAAAGAGATCATATATAAAGGAAGTGAGGATAATATACTATTTATCAACACTACCTTACCACCCATCGACAAAAATATCCCTTTCCACCCTTACAGTCTTTTTTGAAATTTCTCAATGATCTTATCCCAATCTTGAGCCCTTGCAGCCTGCCTTCAGTGTATTGGTATTTCTAAATAAGTCTGTAAAATCCACCATCTTTGATCATTATTTTAATAAATAATTGTCTAGTTAAACTTGAAATTAATCGTTAATTAAGATCTTAACGATAATTTAACTTAGAAAAAAACATGTAAAATTTAAAACTTTTCTTTTGTTAACTTACAAAATTACACATGAATTAAAAAATTTAGATAAAATTCTCCGAGGAATTTAAAACTAACATAAATCCATAATATGAGGTATAACAATAATTTTGAGCATAATAAAAATATACAACCGCTAAATAGTGGTACGACCTATAGAGGTAGTATATAACAACTAAGGCTCAAACAATTAAAACATGTGCATGTTTAAAATATTGAACTAAAGATGAATAAATTATTGAAAATATTTTCTTAAGGTAAAATATATAAACATGGCACATAAGTTGCACATGTATGTATATAAATATACATTAATCAAACATCTATTATTAACAAAAATTTCAAATTACTAATTCAATTATATATAACTACTTAAGATATGGTAAAAATAGTTTTAAATCATTAGAAATAATTTCAGATTTTGATTTAATAACTTTAACATTTAAAATAACTATACATGATGTACAGATAAAACTAAATATTATACATTTTAAAATTTATACAAGTTAAAGGAAATTGATTTACAATTCCTACACATAATTTTTTGACTTATATGAAAGTACAATAAAGCTTTTATGCAGAAATCAATTCGTGCAATCATCCACTTGACCCGTTAACATAATAAACTGACTCATTACGTGAATAGACGTACAAACTCAGTCATGAACGAGCCCAGCGGAGTTAAATGACCCTAGGATTCAGTATGCACACGTGTTCGATCATTTGTGACCCAACAGATCACCTCTCTCCTCTATCAAGAACTTGCCACCTCATAACCTGTTGAACAATAACCACAAAAAATCCCAGACATTCTTTAATTTTTTTGCCGAAACCACCTCATTTTCCCCAAAATTGTCTACGGTTTGGAAAACCACTCGCGAAACCGTAAACTCTCTCTCCTTTTCTTCTCTCTCTGTGGCCTCTACATTTTCCCCCACACTCTCTCAGCGCCACATCACCCTCTCTCTCCCTCTTTTATTCTCTCATCTCTCCTCTTTTTCTTTTCTCTCTCCCCGTCAGACCCTCTTTTCTCTCTCCCTTCTCCTTTTTCCCTTGAAAACCGCAGCCCCTCTCTCTACTTAGAAATCTCCCCTCCCCACTTATGTTTCATCTCTCTCTCAAAATTCTCCCCACTTGGAGAATTTCGTCCCAAAAAATCCCACTCTGTCCCTTTTCCCTCTCCACCTCAGAACTCTGTGATGACCTTTGCTCTCTCGACTTCGAAGACCAGGCTGAGCCTCAGGCCACGTGTCCCTTACCTTCCTACCCTTGTCACCTCCCAGTTCGTGGCGAAGCCACGAGTACTCCCCAACGAGGGCTACGTTCTGTCTCCTGCCCTAGCTTAGTTATCCCACACGTCCTCACCACCTACTGCCGCCTGGAGCACATGCAGGCTCTAAGAGCTCCTCCACCTTCCCTATAAAGCCGTCGCATGACCTCTGCTCTCCCTTTCTTTTGGGCTATCATCTCATGTGTTGAGAACTTATAAACCTTCCCTAAACGAGAAACCAGAAATACAATTGGAAGGAACGCAAATAAATTAGCAAAGGGCAAACAACAGCAGGGGCATAAACGATGGTGAGAAATGATGGCTTGTCCTTGCTTTATTTGCATTAATTTGTCTGGTGTTCTTGTTGTTGGCCAATTAGGGGTATTGACACAACATTTGACTGCCTAAGATAGTGCCAGTGCAGGAGGAGTGGGGATATGAACTGACTGATACTACTTGAAATGTTTCTGATTAGCCCCTTTTGGTATCTGATAATGAACTGCATGAATTGGGGATGTTGAATCACTTGAGTTATGTTAGGGTCAGTGCCAGTATCGTAGATAACCGTTGTGCTACCTTGCTATCTTGTCTGGTTTTTGATATTCTACCGGCCCTATACTGCATGCCCCGATATGGACACTGTATTGGTATGCCAACACCAGTATAGTGTTGTCACAAATGTGTTGGGTTACTTGCTGTTTGCCTTGAGATTTTTGGCGAGGGAGGAAGAGACCCAGATGTGACGACTGGGCCCCTGTGAGGCTCGGCTAAATTTGGGCTTTAGTAGCCTTAAACAATTTTGGACTTAGGCATTCAAATGCATTGTGCCTTAGTCTAAATAGGGGCCTTAGGGCCCTATTGAAGTCAGAATAAATAAATAGCCCAAGGGGCCTTATCGAATATAAATGAGCCTTATTGGATTAAAATAAATAAATATCCTAATGGGCTTTGTTGAAATTAAATAGGCCTTAAAGCCTTAATGAATTAAAGAATTTAATTTAATTTTTGGGCCTTTGTTGCTTTGTTACTTGGGCTTGGGCCTTGTTGGGAAATTGCGGGCCGAGAAAGGTATATCCGAATTTAAGCGTAAAGGTCCGGCCCGATTTAGCAAATATGGCCATAAATAATTAAATTAGACCCAAAAACAATTAAGGACCGAGAAATGTATAATTGAGAAATGATGACTATAGCCCGTGCTGCGAGAGCTACGACAATGATGCATGAGTCTCGAGCTGTCGATCCCACAAGATTAACACAAACAAAACACAAAATAAAAGTAACAAACATGAGTTTCTTATATATATTTTTATACCATATGTAGCACTATAAAACTATAACGAGTATTTATACGACGTAGTTATGTAGTTATGTTGGTTAACTAGATATGATGATGTAGATGACTAGGACGTAGGATTAATATTATATATAACGACTTAATTAATAATTAAGCACATAGTTAAATAGAATAATATTATAAACTATTACACAACTTGTATGATAAAAGTATTACAAGAACACTAGAATAATAAAAGCATATTACACTTATAAGTATGATAAAACGTTGAACAATACTTACACAAGTTTGGACAAAGTAAAAATAAAAATATAAAAATATATATTAATCAATTTCTCTATGTCACATTAAATACGATATACACCTAAATACATATAACATACACACAATTATGACTAAGTAAATATTTAATTATGATAACATATATTGATCAATTTCTCTATAAGCACATACATAATATAAATACACATATTAGCTATTGTTTAGCTAACTATTTTCCTTTCTTCTTTTGTTAGTTTAAAAATAAAAGTGCACAACTAAAAATGGTTGAATTTATAACATGTTTGCCTCGTGATGTTCTTGTAGAACCTAGGGGTCTAGGTGCTTAACTAATTTTTGCTCGATTCAACCTAATAGGGACCTAATTGCAAATTTTACAAGTTATGACAAGCAATTCAATTTTGCACTTCAACAAGCAATTCTAATTAATTCCCTAATCAAGCAATTCAAGCACAACTCAATTTAATTCACAAACAAATCAAGCAATTTAAATTAATTGAATTGAGTAAATGTAAATAGAGAAAAGGGAAGAGAAAAGCTCAATCGCGTGTTGACGGAGTTCGGCTTGCACAAACGGCCTCGCCTACGTCTCCGGATCCCCGGCGCCCCCGCTTCTTGCGGTAACAAGTCCGATCTGCTACACTATACAATAGTCGCTTTCTTAGTGCTACAACTTAGGAATTGAAGCTCTCTTACACACACCGGTGGAGCCGCTAACCAAAACCTGACGCCAGACTCTATCTCGCTTACACACATCGGTGGAGAATCGAGCCGACTACCTTGAACTCACTTACACACTCTGGTGGAACTCAAGGCAACACACACACTCACAAGAATTAACAATTTCTAATTGGAAGAGATTCAAAGATAATCACTCAAACAACTAAACTCTCAATAACTCCTAGATTAGATTTAGCTAATTAAATTTGGGATTAAGAGCAATGATTTAGCTAAGGTTTCAAGCTCAAAGATTGCTATAAAAATGGGGTTGAATGAATAGAATAGAACAGCTAAAACAATTGTTGAGGGAGAAGGGTTTATATAGGGCTCAATTCTGGTCAAAAGCATAATCATGCGCCACGTAGCGTTATAACGCTATTTATGTGTAAATCATAGCGTTATAACGCTATCTTGTGTCGGGACAAATAATATGATCATTGGATCTTGATCGTACAACTTTCACATAGCGTTATAATGCTAAGTTATGTACAAAACATAGCATTATAATGTTATCTTGTGTCAGACAAGTACATTTGACCGTTGGAATTTGTCAGGCGTTATAACGCCAAATTTAGCATTATAACGTTGTACCAAATTTCTTCAGAAAATGTTCTGTACTTAGCCAATTTTTGGCACTTGACTTAGCTTGGCGTTATAACGCCAACTCTCTGAAATTTTGAGTTGGTTATTTTGCTACTAATTCAAAATATGTTTTTGATCAAATAAAGTTTATGGTCATCAACTTAAATGATATTTAAGACATATTCTTGATGTTTTGAAATTTTATTGATTCAATTTCTATTTTAAAATTCATTTTGAACATTTCAGCATTATAGCGTTATAATGCTAGATATAGCGTTATTACGCTATCGTGTTTCGATCTAGATTTTTGGCCAGAAATTACCATTTTGGACATGTAGCGTTATAACGCCAATAATAGCGTTATAACGCCAATAATAGTGTTATAACGCTATATGCTGTTTGGTTTGGATTTCCTTGCTCTTTTATACCCAAATTTAAATAGAACTAAGATCTAATTAACCTAAGCAAGTCTTCATCTTGATTTTGATCTTCTAAACTTGCTCTTGGGTCATCCTTGGTCATTTCTTGTGTTCTTTTGTTCTTTTGCTTAAATGCCCCTACAATTAATTTTAATACACAAAAATGGTTAAATTCAATTTGGTTTTGCAAATCAACAAACTTAGTAAAGTTTGAGCCAACAGTTCTTTTATTGATGTTATATAGGATACCGTCTTGACGATGTAGTTACATTAGAGCAATAGTAAATATATAATTAGATCTTTACCTGAATTAACAAATAAATAAAAGTAAGAAATACTGTTCACTCACTCACTGTGCAGCACGAACACTGTGCCGGAATCTGACTTAGTAAAAATATTAATTAATTTGAATTAAGAGCATCAAGGACGTCTCAACACATATGTTTTTCTTTTTTTAATTTAGTCAACTTAAAGATTCAACAACAGAATAAACTGATAAATTCTAACGTCAAATTAGGAAATTTAGTAAACATGTATCCACCGCGGGAGACAAGATGGCTCTTGACCTGTGGGCACTGACGCAGTCGATTGTGCTGTAGAGAGTTCTCCAAAGTAAATGCCTAGATATCAACGCTACAATCCAATGATTATCAGGTGCAAGTTCTTGAGGTTTATACCCTTGTCTAGGATGTAAGAACTTGGCCTATACCCTTTTCTTTTTCTTTAATCTGAATTGAGGTACCAACAATTACCCTAAATTGTAAACAGGCCCGTAGAACTTGAACAATCATACTTTCATACCGGTAACCAAATATTGAGACCAACCTGCATTCCATGTCATCTGCACTCATACTGCACATGAGTTCCAATATACAAATCGTATTTAATACTATATATATTTGGTTAGGAGTGCTGAGTGTCGGGCCGGTGAGCTTTAGATTAGATGTAGTCTGAGGGCATCATAACGGGTAGATTACGTACGCAAGCTAAATGCCCATGGGGTCCCCTCGTCGGGATGTCCTTAAGGATATCCGACTTATACTCACCAACGATGATCATCACTTGATGATTCGTAGTGCCATCATAGAGTTTCACTTTTCAAACTCCATACTATTATATATATTATTATTATAATTCCTCTTCTTGAGTGATTAAGGCCGGCGTCTCAGTTTTAGAGTATGTGTGTCATATGTGAGGTATTGGAGCTATTCCGTTTATTTATTATATTCTTCTTTAGTCGGTATTACGAGATCTCCTAATATTTGAAGGGCTTCCTCCTTTGGCTCCTGATTGGTACAAATGAAGTATGGGGCTCCCCTTTGACCCCTGGTTGGTACAGGGAGTTCCCATTTTATTATTATTCTTTCAAACGGGTAGTCGGTTCCTTATTTTCCGTATGGCAACTGAGATCAAATTTCTTTCTTTAGTTTTTATCTTTTGGTGAGGTAGGACACTGGAAATTTGTTTTGACCAATATGAATGTGCTGTTTGCAGCCGTTCATATCGCCAGGGTGTTTTCGTCTTGGAACCTTAGAATTAAGTCCGAGTTCGTAAGTTGGAATTGCCCGGATGTAATCGTATCGCCTGGTGCGCTCACTTAAGCGTGGTTAAGTCCACTTAACCACGTTTAACTTTGTAAGTTGGGATTGCCCGAATACGAATGCATCGCCCGGTGCGCCCGCTTGGCAAACCCTTAGATTGGCGGCACGATTACTTGACCCGTCTAAGGGGTGAATTTTCTGTGTTCTACAACTAGGTTTCTTAATTCAGGGTGCTTGACCTAAATTTTCGTATTATACATATACTTAGTACTTATTCACTTCTTTTGGGTTTCTTTCTCATCCGTATTTCTGATTCTTAGTATCACATGGAGTAGGTTAATTAGAAGTATGGTATAAATTATTGAAAGTGAGATAATTAATTGGGTTAAAAGTGTATAATTGAAATACCAAGTGTTGGCTTTGGTTCCATCTTAGAGAAATGTATAAACTCAAAGGCTGGACCTTAATCCGCACTGAGATTTATTTCTACGTTTCCACGATGGTTGTGGGGTCCAGGTGAGGAGTTCTTTTGTTGTTCTGGAGGAGAGCGCTAGGAAGGAGTTTCCAGACGTCATTCGTTTTGATGATCATCCACCTTGTTCATTTTCTTTATTTTGTTATGAGTAGTTTGTAGTAGGTTAGCGAGGGTCGGTCCTACGTCCTTTGGTGGGATAGACCTCTCCTGTATATATTTTTATTCCTTTGCTTCCGTTGTTTCTTTGTAAATAGACGCTGAAGTTAATGAAATGACTTTTGGATATCTGTGTATTGTGCGATATTGTGTGTGTTGTTCCTTCTTATTTAATTTAAATAGCTACCTTGTTTATTATTTTATTATTTATTCTAAGCCTTTCGTGTACTTGAACTCAAGTACACGTGGTGAGATTAACACCCCTAAGCTAGTTATATTTTCTGGGATGTGACAAAGTCATAGGTCATTGGTGAACCTTGCACCCAAATACTTCTGCAAGTTCTTTAGTTTTGCTGTCACTCAAATTTATTGAGCTTCACATTATCAAAATTGATTTTCATACGTGAGATGGCTTCAAATGCCACAAATATCCATTTAAGCATCTCCACCATACCTTTATCTGCTTTTAGGAAGATTAATAGTATCATTTGCATAATGCAGGTTGATAATTGAGTGATTATTATTAACAGCATGTCCTAACCCTAGTATGATTCCCATATCCCTCCCTTTTTTTATAATTTGATTCAGAGCATCTGCCACTAAATTAAACAACATGAGAGACAGAGAGTCTCCTTGCTTAAGGCCTCTTTTCATTTCAAAGCAGGGAGTTAAACTACCATTGATGTTTATGCAGGTATGCCCCCCAATGAATAGGTGTTTTATCCATTTAACTAATTTGGCAGGGAATCCTCTCTGAGTCATCAAATCAAAGAGAAAACTCCAATGTACTCTATCATATGCCTTTTCAAGATCAATCTTAAGAACTAAATCTTCTTTCTTTCCCTGTTTAACAAAATGGATTATCTATGATGCACATAGAACATTGTCCGAAATATACCTATTCTTCATAAAGGCTAATTGAGTTTGATCAATAAGTTGATTTATCATTGGTTCAAGTCTATTGGTAAGAACTTTTGTTATCAATTTGTATATGCAATTCACCAATGTAATTGGTCTATATTTCTTTATCTTGTCGGCATTTTTTGTTTTAGGTATAAGGCAAATCATGAATTTGTTCAATTTGGAAATGTTACCCTCATGCCTATACAGCTGGACAAAAGTATCTATAATTTCTTCCTTGAGTAAATGCCAGTACTTCTGATAAAACTTAAAATTCATACCATCGAGTCCTGGGGATTTATGTCCAGTAGAATCTCTGAGAGCATCATATATCTCATGCTCTTGAAATGACATAATAAGCTTCTCTACATTCTCTGGTGGTACTTTATCTTCTGTATCCCAAAAGAGAGTGCTTATCTCAGCATATTGCTCCCCTCAAATTCCAAAGAGAGACTTATAAAAATCTAGTATATGTTGTTCAATTCTTTCTTTATCAGTAACATCAACACCTTCTATCTAATAGAGCAAGGCATGGAGATCTTCTCATATTTGATCAAGTGTATTTATTTCCGGTTAATGAATATTTCATAAATTCATTAACATCTATAGCTTGATTAAACTTGTTAGCACCAAGGAAATTAAAGGTGTTTTTATTTTTCTCATGGCTATATCTCAGAGCATTAAAATCACCACCTACCATTCATGACCCATTCCATAATGTTCCTAAGTTCTGAATTTCCTCAAAAAAAAAATATTTTTGTAGCAGTATTTAGTAGGGCCATATAAGTATATAACAAATATTAACCATTCATCATCGATCCGTTTTGTTCTCAAACTACAACATATTTCTTGAGGAACAGTTGAAATTTGAATATGACAGAGGAAAACTGTCTTCCGTGATAATTTCTTAACTATAAATCATTTTATACATTAGAAAATAGTATTCCCATAAAACAAATATTCAAATTTCCATCTATCTTGCACGACGGCATGTGCAAACCCCAAAATAAATAAATAAACCTAAAGATTACATTGTCCGCATAAAACATGCATACTATATACTATTTTTGTCTTCTGAACAGATACGTTATTTTGCAATTATTTTGAACATACACACTGAAGTTCTTTTTGGTATATCAACTTATTAAGAAATAGTGTTAGAAGAGTGTTATCTAAATATTAGAACTAGAATAGTGATAGAAGAGTGTTAAATTATAAGAATTAGGGTTCATTTGGCACTCAAAGAACATCGAAATATAGCTCTATTTCAATAGAGAAAGAATGTTAAATGCAAAATGCAAGAACAAAATAGTGGAATTCGAGAGAGTGTTATTCTACGTAATTCGAAAGAATGAAAATATCATTTGACAAAATATTAATTGGAATAGCATATGATGAATTACTTAATATTCGGAGAGTTGAAACATCAAAACTATACTTTTATACTATAACTTCTCTTTTGCATAGTCATTAATTCATATAAATGATTCTGGTGAACTTAACTAGTTCATGCATACAATTATATACAATTAGCTAAGTTTTTTTCCAAAAAAAATATTAAAAATATTATATATTTTTAAATTATTTGGACCAGAGTGGCCACGTGGCTCTGCCCTTGGCAAAAACATTTCCAAATTAATTTTGGTTTAGCACAAGTCGCAGAACTTAACTAGCGGCCTTGAGAAGGAAAAAGAAAAATGTGACAAATAAACTAATTTAGATATGTACCAACAATATAAATATTATGACCCCTTTCATATAAATACATCATCAGAAACTTCATAAAGGGACATGTTTCCTCCACGTCTCTATTATTATATTTTGTGTGTGTTTAACACTAACATTTTGCAGTTTTTTTCTTACCAGATGTAATTTCCATATATGGCTATTTGACTTTCAGAAAGCTTATATCTCATATGTACCTACCACGGCTACCAGTATATTTAAAAAGAGGAAGATTAATGCGTTTTGACCAAATATTGAAAATTTGTTCTATCGCGTAAAATAGAATGAGGTGGCATACTGGCATGGTACATTGGTATATAGAATCTTCTCTATTATTATATTGGATTTGTGCATCCTGATTTCCTGATTTTTGCTCTCTTCCTGCGGACGTGGAAGCCGGCAGCAAAGATGCATATCTAATTATACATTAATATAACATAGTTCTCATACATATAGAGCCTTAAAACAAATGAATAGAATAGAGCCAGGAAAATAGATATACAAATAATGATCTCATGCCTAACCGCTAGCTTATATGCTGGTTTTTGAAGAACCAATCAGATCTTCTGGGATACGAATCTGGTCCCATTATGAAATATACTCCCATCTGATCGTTCAATATCTGAATTCCTTTCCAGTCCCCCTTTTTTTGGGTTGGTTTTTTAACCTCTATTGTACAGAGAAATTTTGAATATTGCTCCTTTAACTAGTATGACATAGCTGGCAAAGGATGCCTCAGATCGTTATTTTAGTTTGGTTTAAAGGCCACAATTGAAAATACTTTGTTGTCAACAATAAAAGTTGACCCTGAAAATTTTAAGTTGCGTTTGTGCACAAATATTTCTTATTTCATTTCACAATTGTTAAACAGATTATGTTGTAAACATAATCTATACCCTGAAGCAGGCATTCTTTTTTGTTTGCAAGTGCACTAATATGTTTCCACGTCCTACATCACGGAATAAGCTTTTGCACGATCATAATTAGTGCCAAGTTGAGCTCATCAGATTTTGTTTAGGATGTAGTCTGTCGAAAAATTCCCTATTTAAAGTCAAAATCCCATTCCGAAATCCCAGACAATGAAAGCAAATCAGAAATTAGTTAGGGAGGAGAGGAGAGGAGAGGAGAGGAGAGGAGAGGAGGAGAAAAAGGGAATTAGTGTCATGATAGGAGAGATGCTATTGCTAGGGGGGAGGGGGACAACAATATATTCTCTGAGAACAAGTTGGAGGGCTCAGGATTGGATTGGATGGAAGTAGAGGTAGAGACTAGAGACTAGAGAGAGAACCTTTTTAGTTCAATGAAGGGTTCAAATTGAATTGTAGGAGGACTTCACCATCGCAGCAAAGGAGCAAAGGTGCTGATACTGTACATAATTAATTCTTCTCTGTTATTTTATAACCTCTCGTTTTTTTTTTTCCTGATAAGTCATCCAAACAAGAGGAAGAGGTTAAAAATTTAATGGTTCTCTATTATTTCATTCCATTCTCTCTTACTGATTTCCTTTCCTTCTCATTCACCTCCAGTCCTCCAGTAAAGACTAAAAAACAAGGAAAAAAAATCTGTTTTCGTCTAAAAAAAGAAAGGCAGAGAAAAGTGACAAATCACATATTGCCTGAACTAGACGGGCTTGGGCACATGGGCTTGTGTCTTTTTGCTCAACCTGGCTTTACAACAGGAATCGACTGGGCTTAAAAAAGAAATGTTGTTCAACTTTCCACGTGTTACCCCAACCCAAACACATTATCAAACAACAATACATACACAGGTCTAGAACAAGTAGAGATGTTCCCCAATAAAAGAATAATACACAAACAAACACGTGAAAGGGACAAAGAACAATTTCCTAGCAATTCTATCCAAATTAGAGAGTCGATTATCATATTAGGACAAGGCTCTGTTTCATCAAAAATCAAAATCAAAATCAAAATCAAAACAAATAATCCTAGCCAACTGAAGCTAGTGAGATAATTTAGGAAACAAGTTATCCTGGAGAAATATAACAACTCTTTAACAGTAGCAATACTAGCAAACTCATGGGACCACAAGTTCAGAAAATAGGTTAAACAAAGAAGAACAACCAGGTTATCTTTATTATATAGATAAATGACAGTACACACCCTTAGTAACAATACTACATATAATAAACTAGTGGTAATTATGAGGATAATCCCAATTTCGATGCAAGCAATTAGGACTATGGTATTGTCCTCTGATTTCAGTTATCTAAAGTTGCCAGAACAGAAAGGTATCTATGAAGGGATTATCCTAATGCATTGACTTTAGGGTAGTAGGAATATAACTGTGTTATGTTGATTCATATCAGCCTCTGCCGCTATTTTTATTATTTTTGCTCATTATTCGAGTGGTAGTGGAAATGTGGCCAACTAATTTACAACTACAGAGTACAATGAGATGATGAAAATCATTACCCAATAACATACAACTGCAGAGATTGATATCTATGCTAAATACCTGCAAAATTTGACAGCAGATCGTGATTAACTATTTAATCATAACAAGCAAAAGTGCAAAACTATATTTTGCCATTTCAAGTCCAGAGATCTAAGGAAAGATTGATTTACTGCCTCAAGTGAGGGCACGATGCTTCAAGTTGTCATTTTTGCTTTAAGATTTCTGAATCTGAAATTGAACTAATTCAATTTAATTCTGGTTCAAATAGAGTAAATCAAAAGACGATCTTCATTATTAGCCGACAATAATATGTGGTGCCTCCATGTTTCAAAACTGAAATTACTACTTAATTATCATTAATTTACCAACAAAATTAAATAAACTAACCTTGCTTGTTTGTCAATTCTCTCTTGGTCCCCACTTCTTCATTATCAGAAAGCACAACTGAATACGCAAACAACTCAACTCCTACTGTCTTCCTGACAAAATCTTTAGATCAGGGCCTACCATATTGCACTTGGTTAATCTACACTTCAACATGGGATGATGGGAGGCCTAAGTACTTCAGGAATAAAGTAATTGAAAATATTGTGAATTCCATGATACTACTTTACATCTTATTCTGTGCTGGTAAGAAATTCATCTATAAGCTCCTATTTTAAAAGTGTGACATTACCACATAAACATATGATACTAGTCTGATCAGAGAACCAGAAATAAACATACTTCCAGAAAAACAGTATTGTAGTAACTGGTAAGTCTCTGTTACCAGAAAAGTTTTTTACCAGTATGGTACAAACCTGTGGAAGGCACCCACAGCTTTCAAACTCTAATTCTATCTTCCAACAAGTAGATAAATAGAAAACATCACTGTCCCGAATGGTTCTTTCATACGCACAAAAAAAAAAAAAACAGACAGCACACACTTGCAAATGGAATGCACATAAACTACTTCCAACAAGTTCCATGTCAAATCCAATTAGAAAGTCAATAATAATCCTTTAATAACATCCCTCTGCATTCTCAATGTTCAAACAGAACACAACCACTAAAGGCAACTAACTGTCCGATCCTACCCTACATAAGCTAATAACATAGGAACTAAAGCATAAAGCATAAAGCATCCCAGAGAAAAAAGAGAAAAAGAACATTCTCTCTAAAACAGCCAAATTTCTGGCAGCACAAGTTAACGAAAGGCATAAAACATTCTCTCCAAAGGAACACAAAACTAAATGAAGATTTAAGCTAAAAAATTAATAGTAAATAGAAAGTGTTCGATGGTGTGGCAATGTAGGATTCCTAACACCATGTGACCACAGCCACAGATCGATTTCTATGCTCAAGACCTGTGAAAAGTGTAAAAAATATTAATTAATAAGTTTTAACAGTAATGGAAAATTCCTTGCCAAAACAAGTCAGAGATTTTATGAAATATGGTTTATAGTCCCAAGGAACAATTCTTCTAGTCCATGTTATTTTATTTTATGATAAAGTTCAACTTGTAACAGTGTAACATAAAAACTAATTTTAAGGATACATCTGAGTTCATTTGGAGTTCCGTAACAAAATAAAAGATCCTTGTTTATCTTCACATTATTAGTTTGCACCCCCTGGAATAGAAAATTATGATTCGTTAATGTAAGCCCGACAATGAAACAAATTTATTCTTACCTGTATGCCATATTTGCTGTTTATCAGCTCCCGCATTCTCTCAACTGCATGAATTGTACATGCACGCAGCTCGACTTCCTCCTCACTTCCCGGCACAATCTCCATATCAGAATCAACCATTTTGCATAAAGCCGAACTATACTTCAACACACCAAGCTGCCTAAGTACAGCTGGTACTATGTAATCAGCAAATATGGTAATAGAATGAACATCATAGAAATTCCCGAAGCTTTTCCCTTTAAATGCTCCCCACAAATCAGCCACAAAAATCTGTGCCCTCTTGTACAGGAAAATTTGCCTGCCTTTGTAGAGCGCGTGATCTCTAAAACCTATTACATGCATATCATAATATTTATAACTATGTAACTTCATTATTAAACTTCGCCTATGTTGTTTCAATATGCCCAGTCCCAATCCCGAAAATGGAGGGTTGTTATAGGCTTGGGGAGCCAACGTAAAATTCCAGGCATTCTCATGGAAATGAAACCCAATAAAACCCAATAGACACTTCAATTAGGTTTCATTTCTAGCCTACCCCAACTTGTTTGGGACTAAAGGCTTTGTCGTCGTCGTTGTCGTCGTTGTTGTTGTTGTTGCCGTTGTAACTTTACTATTAGTATACTGTACTGTAACATGAACAATTATAGTTGAAAAGACTGTAACCTGCAAAATGTCGAGCAACTAGTGTAACCAGAGTGGCTGCTGAATTACCACTTGCTTTTACAAGGTTAGCTGCCTTGCCACCAAAGCTTCTCTCCAGTTCCTGTCCGACCTATAACATAACAAACAGACATGTATGAGCAGCTCATATTTATTCCTACCAACTACTGGCGTGACCGAAACGGAAATTTCAGATCACAGGAGAAGGGTAAAGATACAAAAAACATTAAATTTAATGTTTTTATTTTTAGAGTAAATTAAGTTTGTTACCAACCATATTGTCAAGTAGAATGCAGACTGGTACAGTAGCTAAAAGAAATTAAAAGAACAAAGAAGAAAAGATTAATGATTAATTGAAAGATGTAATACCTCATGCAACAACCTGACTCTCTCCTCCTCACTTGGCAAAGGGCGCGGCCACTTCAGCATTTTACGTAGTTCAGGCCCTATATACAGCAAACATTTGAGCTATACATTTTGAATTTCAGAGTATAATCTGTCACATAATAAAATATATGATAACATTAATAATCAAGTGTACAATATAAAAAACGTACCGGTATATGTCTGAAGACGGTCTGCATCAAGAGCAGATTTGTCATTTTCTAGTGCCTCCTTAAGCCCCAATGCAAAATGATCATAGTTCAAGTCTTTGTCTGTTCTAGTCACCAGTTGAATATAATCAAAAGGTGAAAAGAAAAGGTGGTCAGGTGGATAAATAAAACTAATTTCCAACTAATGTGCAAGAAATTAACAACAAATGAATACAGGTAGCTCCTTTTGAAAGGAGAAAGATAACCAAAAAGCTAACTACTGTTTGGCCATGCTATATTTAAGCCCAAAGTCACTTCAGAAGTATTGTAGCTGGGTTGAAACCACCAAAGAATGATCAAAAGCAATACAGCAAACATTATTTTTGCTTGGCGAGTTCACATTTCAATCTTTCTGTTGACTCGATTTCAAAATCACTTGTGATGAAAAATAAGCAAGTACAATTCTTCATACCTGGCCAGAAACAGAAGTTGAGTGTATCTAAAACGAAGATGTATTGAACAGTCAGAGGTCCGTTGTCAAAATAATGGATCTTTTCAAAATCCCATTCTACTCGTGGAATGTTCCCTTGGATGTTGTCCACTACTTTCTCAATCTCTGTTTATAATAAAGTATTCATTAGTCCAGGACACGTATCATTTTATAATAACGTTGGTGGTGGTGGGGGAGAGAGGCTGTAAGCAAATTTGTTATTGTCATTTCACTTGTTCAACATATGGCCCAAAGCCCACCTCCTTAACAGAAAACACTTAAAATCCAAATATAATCATAACATATCGCAGCCATTTAACTTCTTTAGTTGAATGGAACAAGCAAAGAAGACTTGAGAAGTGGTCATGAAGTTTCTCTAGATCAATTTGCAGCTTATTTTTAATAAACATAAATCTGTTTCCTAGATTGTTTGTTCATTCTTTGTATATTTAAATCCTTTTTTCCATCTAATAAGGTTTATATTCCTGGGCAACAGGATTATTTGACAGAGTTGACACAACAATAAATAATAAAGTCTTTAGTTCCAAACAAATTAGAATAAGTTAGAAATGAAACTCAATCGAAATAATAAAAAATCAATATAAATAAAATAATATAATAATAAATAATAATAATATAATTAATATTCTATAAATTAGCGTTTTATGTCATCTAATATTTCTAAATTTTAGTCTATGTCATGATTCTGATACGTAAATCGCTAATTTTAATGCGCTCATCTCTGACGTTCCATGCTTTAAGTCTCTTTTTATTACTTCATTTCATGTCAATCTCGATCGACTCCTACCTCTTCTCGTGTTTTCGAGCGACTTAAAACTCCACTACGTATCGGTGCATCAGAAGGCCTCCGCTGGACATGCTCATACCATCTCAAACGATGTTGAACAAATTTCTTTTCAATCGATGCAACTCCGACCTTGTCACGTATATCGTCATTTCTAAGGTGATCCCTTATTGTATGACCACATGTCGACCGTAACATACACATCTCTGCCACGCTCATTTTTTGTATGTGTTGTCCTTTAGTTGCCAAACATTATGCTTCATACAACATTGCAAGTATGATCGTCGTCCTATAGAACTTTTTCAACTTTTGTGGAATGTTTTTTGTCTCATAGGATACCAAATGCTTGTAGCCATTTTATCCAATCCGCTCCTATATTATGGCTAATATCTTCAACAATATCGCCATCATTCTGTAGCATCGATCTCAAATATTGAAAAGTATTTCTTCTTTGCACTACTTGTCCATCTAAACTGTCATCTCCATCTTCTGATAGAATGCCGCTGAACTCGCACTTCATATACTCGATCTTAGTCCCAATAATTCTAAAACCTTTCGATCCTAAAGTCTCCTTCCACAACTCTAATTTTCTATCAATTCATACATTACTTTCGTCAATTGGGATCACATCGTCCGCAAAGAGCATGCACCAAAGATTATCTCCTTATATGTCCTTCGTGATCTCATCGATCACTAAGACAAAGATGTAAGGGCTCAGGCTGATTCTTAAGGTAATCCTATCTTTATGATAAAGCCAGTAGTCTCGTCGTCACATGTCCTGGCACTATTCATAATATTATCGTACATTCCTTGATAAAATTGACGTATTCTGTTGAAACTTTAATCTTTTCAAGTGCTCACCACATGATCTTTCTCGATATTTTGTCATACGCTTTTTCCGAGTCGATGAATACCATGTATAGATCCTTCTTTTGATCTTTATATCTCTCCATTAGTTATCTGTCAAGAAAATCGCCTCCATAATCGATTGTTCCAACATAAAACCAAATTGCTGCTCGTAACACTTGTCATATTTCTTAAACAATCCCCAATCACTCTCTCCCAAAGCTTCTTTATATCGCTCATAAGTTTGATTTCTCTATAATTAGTATAATTTTGAATATCTCATTTATTCTTGTAGATATTAATATACTTCTCCACTTGTCCGAAATTTTATTTTACTGAAAGATGTTTTTGAACAGTTTAGTTAGCCATACTATTCATATGTCTCCAAGGCATCTTCACACCTTTATCGGTACGTTATCAAGTCCTGTAGTCTTACATACTTTAATTCTTTTTAAAGCCTCCTTCACCTGCGACTCTTGAATTCTTCGAACTGATCATCTATTGGTGTCATCAAAAGAGTCATCTAGCTCGATCATAGTGCTTTCATTCTCTCCATTGAACTTGTCGAAATATTCTCCCGCATATTCTTGATCTCGTCGTCTTTCACCAAAAATATGTCTCGTCATTGATGCATTTGACTTGGATGAAGTCTCTCGTCTTTCTCTCATAGAGTTTGACAATCTTATAGACGTCATTTTCATTTACTTTCGTACCAGCTGATGATATAAACTCTCATAAATTCGACCTCTTACTTCACTCGCAACTTTTTTTGCATTCTTTCTGACCGTTTTGTACTTTTGTATGTTGTTTTCACTCTTGTCATGATGCAAACACTTGTAGCAATCCTTATCCTTAATAGTTTTTTACACGTTCTCGTTACACCACCAATTGTCTTTAGGTTCGCGTATATTTCCCTTAGTCACTCCAAATACTTCTATAGCTACTTTTCGAATGCGAGTTGTCATCTTCTTCCACATATTATTAGCATCGTAATCGTCTTCGTTTTAGGTTTCTCCTTCGATCATCTTGTCATTGTTGGGCATCTCATTTGAATACACAATCTCGTTTGTCCACTCTCTTATTAAGAACAAAATCGTTCTGACTCGAGCGTTGACCACTTCTGAAGGTAACTAAATGAGATTGTCTCTTTTTAAAGAATGTGTTAGCTATCATGAGGTCATATGCTACAATGAAGTTTAAGATGTTTTCTCCTTCTTGATTACTATCACCATAGTCAAAACTCTCGTGCATTCCTTCAAAATCCTCACTAGTTGTACTAACATGACGTTGAAGTCTCCTTCTATAAAAAACTTCTCATTGCTAGACACACCTCTAAACATTTCTTCTAAATCTTCTCCGAATTGTTTCTTGACGTTCTCGCACAAATCTATTTGTGAGTCCTACACACTAAAATCAATCGAAAGAAGATCCAAAACCCAGTATTAAGTTTGAAGGTATTGACTATTGAGTCAGACACATATAGGTTTCCTTCGTGCATTTAGCATATTCAATTAAAGCTCAAATTGCTTAATGAAAGGCAAATGATGCATGGAGCATCATTACTTTTTAAATGCATGAACTATATACCATAATCGTCACACTCAAACTATTGGATTTGAAATCTAAAATTTATAACCATCTTCAATTTGTAAAACTAGATAATAACAGCTGAATTTCAATCCAACAAAAACATCTCTGAAATAAACAAATTTAAAGGTAGAAAAAAATACAGAACGAGATTCAAGTGGTATTGTGGTACGGTGCTGGCATCAGACTGGTATTCAAGTGGTATTGTGGTACGGTGTGGAGGCGCAATGCTTCCAGCTGTCATCCTATCTTGCAAAATTAGTGGAAAGGGGAAGCATGACGCACAACTAGGAAACAATCAAACGAAGAGCCGCATTTCGTAAAAACCCTAAACCTTGAATGGTGGCCTAGACTCTAGGGTTTAGAAAGGCGAAGATAGATTTACCGATAGAGTTGATGGTGACATGAGAAGAATGGCTAGCCACCCACGCCGTCGTGCTCCGTACCTCATCCATTTATCTCTCTCTATTTCTCTAATGCAAATTGTCTCTGATGGTGAGCTCGTTTAAGGTAAACCAATAAGATTTTATAGCGGTGGTTTTCGCGCTCGCAGAGCACGAGGAGCGCAGCCTGAGGACCAATGCTATGTGGTCAGTGGTCTCTTCACCCAATTTCAGATTCTTCTGTGTTGCGAGTCGCTTAACAGATGTGAATTCGGTTCTCAAACCGGAAAAAGGAATCGATCAGACAATTCGGTTCTTAATAATAATTGTAATGACAATAATGATAATATAATAATAAATAATATAATACTAACAAATAATATAATAATTATAATGATAATAATAAATAATAATAATAAATTTAATAATAAATAATATAATATAGTAATAATAATATAATAAAATAATAAATAATGGCAATAAATAATAATAATAACAATAATATTAATAAATAATATAATAATAATGGTGCTGATAAATAATAATAATAATAATAAATGATAATATAATAATTATAATTATGATGATAATAATTATAATAATATTAATAATAATTATTATTATCATAATTATATTGGTAATAATTAGAAATAAATAAATAAATAATTTAACGATGGTAATGATAATATATAATATAATAAAACTGATAATAATAATAGTAATAGTAATAATAATAATAATAATAATAATAATAATAAATGATTTTTGCTATCCTTACAACCACTAACCTTGCTAACCCAACCAATTGACGGGTTAGCGGATTAGCAACTATTTGGCACTAACCCAAAATAGCTAAAACATGTTTGGATCGTTTTGAAGTTCAGAATAGCAGCTATTCTCGGATTTGTGCTATTCTGGAGCGATCCAAACGCACCCTTTGGTTTAGTTTATCGTAAACGGTCAAGCGGTGCAGCGCAAGAGATCTGAATCGTTGAATTGGTGTTATGTACGTAATAGTCTAGAAGAGGATCGTGATCTCAAATAAGTTGTTTTCAAGTTACTCATCACAACAGATTCTCAATTCGTTATAACATATTAAAGAGAAGAAGTGTTGAAGACATAATTTTTACAAGATTGATAGAAACTTGCGTTAGCACAATTATTATTTTACAATATTTGATTTGGACCTTAAACTTCTCCAAAACTCTCTTTATTTCCCACATCTCCTCTTTTTCTTTAATTACATGAATATACAATGAAAAGGTGTATGAATCAAAGGTTATGCTAATATTGTAAACTAGTGTAATTGATTTATGTTCTTTCTCTGAAATTTAGTTGAGATTTAGGCGTTGATACTTCCGCCAAAACCAATCCAATTCACACTCAGTCGCCATTTAGTTCTTACCACTCTATGGTTAGGGTTTTTCCATTTCTTCTCCTTTCTTTGTTGTGGCAGGAGAGAAATCTCCTATATTGAAACCTTCTATCGTGTATTCAGGAGCGGATTCAGAATTCCTGTCAGGAAGGCAAGATTTATAATTTTTTTCAGAGAGAGACAAAATAACACAGACTTTCAAATATACATGATTATTTTGCAAAAAAAAATTGACAAATCGTATAAATACACTAAATAATTTTGCAAAATTTTTTTTCCAGACCCCCCCCCCCCCCAATATAGTCTACATCCGCCCCTGCGTGTACTTCAACTTCCACATCTCCTTAGCCCATTCACCTTCCTCTCTTTCAAATACAAAGCACTCTTCTTCCACATCAAGTCCATCTGCCACCTCTCCAACTCCTCTCGTGGTTCTGCATCGGTGCGCGATGCTGCATTCTTCTTGTCTTCCTCCCACTACTTCGTCCAGTCGTGCTTTCCTATAAGGTTTTTCTCCCTCTTTCTGATTGTCAGGCTCAGTACCCTATAGGGTTCCTCCTTTTCCCACATCTCCTCGCCAATGGTATTATCTTATTTCTGAACTCTTTCTATTTGTTATTTTATTAATAAATTAGACTAATTTTGTTAAGCTAGATATGAATCAGTATTGAAAATGGTTGATCGTGAGTACGTATTAGAGACTTTTCTTTTGTTTTATTTCAGGTTTTAATTGCACAATTGATGCAGTTTCTTACACTATTTTTTTATTATTACTTGTGCATTTATGTATTAGAAAATTTTCTTTTGTTTTATTTCAAGTACATTTAAGTACACTAATTAAAAATGTGGTTTTACTTATAGAAGTACGGTTAGTTAACTATGCTGATTTGACTAAGTTGTGCAACTCATGGTGATTATAAATCACTAAAGTGTTTTGAGATATTAGATACCTTCTGACCAGATACATTACCTACAGGCTACAACTCATGCTTGTAATCCATGGTAAAAGTTGGTTAAGAGAAGTTTAACCGACCTTGATTCTTAATTAATTGTGCGAAGCATGCAGTTGACTTGCAATGACTTAAGTAACTAAAAGAAAATCAATTTCAAGATAACTGACTACTTAATTTGTTGTTTACGTGGAGCACTTCAGGACATTCATTCATATTAATTACTGCATGTGCTTTATCAGGTAATTGAAATTAGAAAAATGAAAAATTGAAGGAGTAAGTTTGAACAACAAGTTGGAGAGGTATTCTCTCAAATTTCTGTGTGATGTTCCATTTAATTTCTAGCTGGAAAAGTATTGTTTCAAAGTTTGAACAAGAAGTTTGTGTTCTTTTTATCATCTCTAGCTTTCAATTGTTAAGGGAAAAAATACACTTAAGTTTTAACTCGATCGCGACTTCTTGCAACTGAAGTTATCGGATATCGATATCTCCTCTTCCCCCTCCTCCTGTTCCTCCTCCAGCTGCTGCACCGTTGAACTTGTTTCTCCCATTTCCCATTCAGGAGGGAGCTCGTTCAAATCAAAGTTCCTGTTTAGCGGCTCCATGTTTTGTACATGAGACGATTTCCCATCTAGCGGCTCTACCTTTTCTTGAATGTTAGATGATTGGCTGTCTAGCGGCCCCTTCTTACACTTCTTAAGGTCTCCTTTGTAATGCATCCTCATGTGACCTCCAAGTGCCGGTCCAGATGGAAAGCTTTTACCACAATGCTTGCATTGGTGCACTTCTACCTTACCTTGATTTTTCGGTTGTTCTGGTGCCACATTACTATCTTGCTGTGGTTTGCACTTAGAAAACCCAGATGTAAAGTCTAGCTCACGCAGAGCTCCATTTGTGAAGTAGTTTGCACAAACAGTGCATTGGTGCACTCCTGCCTCGCATGGACTCAGTTTTTCTGGTGCGACATCGTTATTGGAGTCAGAAGACCCATGTAGTAAGTCTAGCAAGCGCGTTCTAGAAAATAAGCATTTTGCACAATCCTCGCATCGGTGTACTTCTGTATTTTGCACAAACCTCGCACAAAAATCCGATATCAACTTAGAAATCCTTGGTGGTAATTCTAGTTCAAACGGTGCTTCATCAATGGATTTGGAGGTGTTGCAGGTGCTGGGGAAATTGCCTTTGGGTTGCTGGTTTTCTTCCGGTGGTGTTGACATGGCTTTATTCACTTCTGTTTTGATAATTGATAGAACTGAGGGGGAGAATGTAGGAGAGTATATATATAAGTGTGGTGCGCACAATACCAGAGAGGAGAACACTTAATAGAGGTCCTAGATTAGATCGACATATATAAGATGCAAGTATATTTTAAGGAAGACAATTGTGGCTCTACAGGTATGTATGCTGTTTCTAAGTAAAGCAGTACTGCAGGAAATAACATTTTTTTTAATTGCTCTGAAGTGGTTATGTGACATATTTAGAAAGCTATTTCTGAACTGCGATCGCCTGATCTTCCTTTACAGCCCAGTATTAGGAAAACCTCACGAGTTTTGAGGAATAATAATCACTCTGCAGTGTTGCATCTTTTATTTTTTCGTTTATTTTCTTCCCTTCTTGAGATTCAAGAAACTTTTTATAATCTAGTAAGTATATTATAGTTAATTATAGTATATATGGTGTTCATTTGCTTCTAAATTTAAATCAGTATTCGTTTATTGACAAAATTTAACTAACTAAATTTATATGACTTTGATGATTTCAAATTCTTTCTTAGTTCTATTAGGCTCTGATTCTGCCACTGGAACTTCCAGTTGACAAATTTATATTGATATAGTGGTTTTCTGTACATAAATATAATAATTGTTAGATGTTTTTTTCTAAAGTTTTTGTAGAACTTCCTAATGGCTGTATTGTCATTAGGTTATATATTTCGCTGTTTTTATATCTGCTGCTTTGATTGGGCTGAGAATATTTCTTGGGCTTTTTAAATGCTCGCTGTTAGCAATATGTTTCCCTTCTTCTCTGAACTGTTAATTTTACATGCTTCTGTCAGATGTTCTTTCTTCTTTGAACAGTTTTGATCGTCTAAATTTAGAACCCTCTAATATATAATCATATTTTTTGCTGGACCTATTCTCTAATGTAAAGAGAGTCTTAATAAAAAAAAAAATAATAATAATAAAGAAAAAAGCAGAAATTAAATCACTTCCACAATTAGCCCGCGTAGGGGTGTATGCCAGAAGTTCTAATTGGGAACCTTAAAGGAATGCTCAAGTGGAATATAAATTATAAATCCCCCTTAACAGCGAGCGAGATGTAATAATAAGGGTTAAAAATGAAGGGAAAAAAGGGTCGTTGAACAAATAGAAATCACCAGAGGCCCAGAGCTTAATTTCCATAGTGGCACATCCAAATTAGGTTTTATTTTTCCCTAATTATAAATAACGTAGCTAGCTCATCAATCCTTTCCTTCCTTATAATCCGACTAGATGAACTTCTCTCATTTGCGAATATAGAGAAGATTTGAGGGTCCTGATTGATGGATAACACATACAAAGCGGAGATATTCTTATGGACCCATTCAACAAAGAAGTTTCAAGTTGCATGATAAAAAAAAATTGAAAGAGAAGAGACTGGAGCCCAAATTTTCTTAAGTAATAAAAATATTATATATAATTACATATATAAAAAAATTTGAGATGAAATTTGATAAATACTTTCCTCGTCATTCTTGCTGGCGAGTTTATATATTTTTTATTTTCCGACGTTTAAAAAAAATGGTAAATCGTAAATTCGCCAGTGGCATTGGCAAGTTTATTGTTTGTATGCAATTTTTGAACTTGTGTGTTTATTTGTATGCAATTTTATGTTATCAACTGTATGTTAACAAAAGAAAAGATAACTGGAAATTTAAAAAAACCAACAAAAGAAAGAACGTCCAAAAAGTACATCCACAAATGGTACATAAATTTATACATCCATAAAAGCATCTGAAAAAACATACATGATTAAGTTCAAAATACAAAATTGGTAGATGAGTTCTAAAATATAAAACTAATTCCTTCGACGAAGACAATTGAGAAATCTGGGTGCACGGCTGCCTTAACTGGTTCCTGTGAAAGATGCATGAAAATTATAATAGTCAGAAATATGTGATCTTTCAAAATTTAGGAAAGTTACGATTATGAACTAAAAAAAGACACATACCTATTTGTTGTTTTGATTGAGGATGTTGACTTGTGGTATGGTTGACGGTGCCGCAAACTTCACAGTACCTTGCTCCATGTCCCCCTTTCATGACATCCATCGTCATGTTATATCGCTTTGATTTTCTCCTACCTCTTTTCACCAATGTACGACCAGGTACTATCCTATCACCTTCGTTGGGTGGCCAATCCTCCTATACACCAAAGATCCTAAAACGACCCTTCCAAGTGGCCATCAACGTAGCCACATTGTATAATGGATCAGTAAACTCATTTGAATCAAGATTGAAGAGCAAATTGGAGGTGTTCGTTCGAACTGAATGATTGGTTTTCTACTATTGGATCATCAGCAGATACATTAGGCTCATATAAACTGTAGTCAGCAGGACGAAAATCCGAGGTGTCGTGCATGCTTCTGATCGAATGGATTTCTCCCAAACCAATAAATGGATTGTATTGATCTCTGCACCTGATCGAAACATCTACAATCTCATCAAGATCATCATCATCATCATCCTCGAGGTGTCCATCTATATCATCTGAATCAGAATCTTCACTATCACCTCGTTGTACAACATAATCATCGTCATTATCATCCTCCTCTTCATCATTACCAACATTATCATCATCCTCATCGTAGTCTCCATTTTCATTGTTATTAATTATCGAATCAACAGAAATTGAAACATAGTTTGATTGTTCTGAGGTCAACCGGTGGTAATCGATACAAATTCAGGAATGAATTGGGATGCATTAGTGTTCTCAGGTTGGCTTTCCGTTAAAATGCAATTGTTCTAAATCAGGATCACTTTAACAAACAATTGAACAAGTCCCATTTTAGGCACACACATTTCGCAAGCTACTTTCCAAGAACTTTCATCGTACACACTTATCAAATTAAAGTAAAAATAACCTGCATGTCCAATATTCACCCGACATTGAATTTCAATCGAATATTCAGATTCCTCGTATCCTAAACACTTAAAGATTAAACTTTTAAGGTCTTCGAAAGTAGTACCTTCGTTACCTCTGAGTGTAAACCTCACGGAAAACATATAATCTGCACTAATTTGTTGAGAGTATATATTGCTTCGCCTTCGCGAAAAATAACAATTCCAAATGCTGACATTATCTACAAATAAATAAAATATCTCAAAAATTACTACAAGAATCACATTGTATTTTTTGTATAATTAGTACAATATCACATACCTTAGATTGTCGTCGATCACAAATTTTGCTCAGAGACGAAGAAGATATTTTCATGACAGGGACGGAGAGCAAGAAAAGAGAAAATAATAAGATAGGAAGAGGAAAATGAGTGGGAGCTCATATAAATTATTGTTGCATTCTAAACTCGTCACTGCCAGTAGTGAGTTTAGAGAAAAACCTACATTTAATAGGCCAGAAATTTAATGCATGCTATACTCGTTAGTGCCACTGGCGAGTATAACATTTATCCATTTTTTTTTAAAACGTCGGAACATTAAAAAAGAGTAAACTCGTCAATGGCACTGACGAAAATAGTACATGCCGAAATTCATCTATCATTTTTTATATATTTAATTATAAATAATATTTTTATTACTTAAAAAAATTTGGCAGACCGGAGAACGGAGAATGGAAGATGCAAGAGTGTTGGAAAAGATCAGACGATCGAGTTCAAAGCATTAATGCTTGCCCCCACTCTCAACCGTCTGATAACATTTTCACGATACATAGCACGGGTGAACAGTTACCAGAGAGTGCATATATATATATATATATATATGTGTGTTATTATGTTGAATGCATGAAATTGATATCAGATGGAATCGTTTTGTCTTTCTAAAACCCAAAGGGACATGTTTCTGGAAAACCAGAGAAGAGCAGAGCAGCTTAAAAAAAACACCGGATGGATGTTTGTTTAAGTTACTCGAAAATGCATGCTCCGAAAACCAAGCTTTAAGGTCTTCAAATTGTCGAAGTTCACGTCTGATCCGTTGCCAACGAGGAGAGTCTACTGTTCTATTCTATGATGGTTTTGATTAAATAGTATATCCCTTAATGGCTTTACATGGTGATTGACAATCTTCCACAATCTAATGGACACATCACACATGCAGTAAAAAATTAACATGACCTCATTTTTTTAAGAATCAAGATCATCTATCACGCGGCATTGGCAGTGTAAGAATTGTGGACCGCTCGATCTGCATTAAAAATTTGGTTTACCCAATTTATAAAATCCAACCATTCTGATTCTCATATTGGCCAGTCGTACCGCACAGCACAAAAAATCCGAATTGTCCATTGTGTGTTGTGCGATAGATGATTTGGGCCTTTTTTTTAAAAATCAAACCGACATGAACCATAAGATTTTAGTAGAAATCCAAACTAACTAGTGTGCGAGTAAGCAATCAAGCAATGATGGACGGAGATTTGTGCTTTGTGCAACGATGAAGGCGGTGAGTCACTGGCTCGTCAACGACAACCACTAATGAGAGAGGTTTTTGCCATAAGAAAAAAAGAAGACCGAGTCATTAGAAACCCCAATGACAGTACGATATATGGATTGTTGTAGTAAACAACTTTCTTAGTTTGACAATTTGCAAATACAATCTAACGTGTAGTTGTTGAGATTATGTTTGTAGTACACAACACGTGCAACGCATAGCTATGCATGACTAGGCGATGTATGGTGAAGCATTTTGGAGCTCTTAAAGCACTAGGACTTGGTCCTTGGGAAGCATATGATAGATTTTTTATTTTTAGGTTTTTATTTCCAGAGATATCGATTTTGGAATCAAGTCGAAACAAGTCAAAACAGTGCATATCGACGCATAACGATATATCGATGTTGCATATCGATATATCGGTATATGGGATAGTCAGTTGGACGACTATGTACAGAAAATCAGAAAAGACCATCACAGTATTAAGATTCATATCAATGCATCGATTTCATATCGGTTGACCTATCGATGTACTCAATATATCGATATCCCTGCTCAAGAGACTCGTTTTTTGCTAAGTCAAGAGAGAACTTTCTGAGAGAATCGTCACAGTAAATCGGTATGCTGATTGTCATATCAATTAATGTATCGATATATCGATATGTTCTATCGATATATCGATATGTGCGAAATCAGACTATCTCTATTCTGTACAACTATTTAAGAAGTTGATATATTTCTTCTCCCTCTAAAAAAACTACATACACTCATTCTTACAATCTAAGAGAGGTCAAAGCCTCCTTCTAGCTTTTCCCAACCATCATCTAATCAACTCTAGAAATCAATTGAGAGATAGTTTTGAATTAAGTGATTGGGTTCCAAGTGCCTAGATTTTGTGGAAAAATAGTGCTAGGCTCATCCTTCTTTTGATCCCTTTGTGGGTAGTTGTTTTGATCCCTTTGTGGATTGTTATTTGATCCCTTTGTGGATTGTTATTTGATCCTTTCATTGGATCGAGATTCTTAGATGTTCATTTATTTTGTAAGCAAACTAGAATCTACCTTTCTAAGAATATTTTGTGATAGTGTATCGGTCCCGGTGTAGATCGAGAAATACCATGAACGTAGGCTTTGAAAGATTTCAGTCGAACCATGTTACTGTTAGATTTGTATTCTAAAAGTTATCTTTTGCTAATTACTTTTATGTTATATTTATGAATTGGATGTTATTCATATCTTGCTCCATGAATTTTATATTCATATTTAGATGTGTTCAAGAAGATGTACTTGGTCTTGAACCGCAAAACTCTAAATATAATAAATATACAACTCTAAAATGTTTACAGATCTTGAATATTAGCAGGAACACTAATATGCCATATAAGACTGTCGTGTTGATTAAAAGTACGTTGTAGTTCTGCAAACGTTGATAAAAGATTATCATTTATAACACAGATATATGAAATGTTTCATATATTAAACAGACCTAATATATATAAAAGCATTATATGGATTGTGTTTGTGTTTGTGTCATTGATGTTTTTATCGTGTCTTTGACTCTAAGATTGAGACATGTATCTTTTTCACACGAGGGATGTATAACGTGATTATTATTAAAAGCTACTTACAACAAGTAGTGATAAAAGTAATAGTCCTTTAGATATAATTTGTGCGAGAAAATGGTATATGTCAAGAGCATCATGTCACTCATTAATAATGAGAAATGATATTTTGTTGGCCCCTTGGTAAAGTAGAATTGTAAATGGATCCAATATAACTGAAGTGCAGTTATAATTTTATAATTTACTTAATGGAGACCAAGAAAAAATTATAATATAAAGATAACACAATCCTAATTTGTATAATAATTATAATATCATACTGTAAGGAATAGACACAAGTAATGTTAATGATAACATTACTAGAATGGTCGTGTTTTGTAAAGATTTACTAAACATATGTGTTATTTGGGTAACTGTAATGTATAGCTAGAATACCGCTTACAGTTTATGGAATAAAATGCTATATCCAATTGCCAACATAACATAGGTCACACCAACTGAATGGGAAACAAAAATAAATATTTTAATATATTTTTATGTATGAGATTTCATGTTCCATGAAATAAAGGTACATATTGGAATTATTAAAATATTATGTCACGTGATGTGACTTCCTAGCGTGAAAATAAATTTATTGAAAAGTGTATATTATGAGTATAATATATGTTTCATTATTATAATACTATGAGAATATTATTATGAGATATAAATTTATTTAAAGCCCAAAGTCCAATATAATTTATTTAACAAATAAAGAGATAGAGAAGAGATTCATAATTATGGCTTCAAATTCGAATCAGGTTTTAAGGTTTCTTTAAACAATAATTTGAAAGGTCAAACGTTAACCAATCTGAATAAATGACCTATGCAAATTGTAGCCCTTGAAGTGTAGAATCCAATGGTAAAGATTTGAGGTCATTTGGAGTTCTCCAGCGAAAGTTATGGCAATTTTAAAGCTAAAAGATTAGCAGTTAATGTGTCGGTTTAAATTTCATTAATGCCTTAATTTCTAAAGAAATTTGAAGAGTCTTAATATGACGTTTAGAGCCTATAAATATCATATCTAGCCAAAGATTATAAGGTTACTACTTTAACTAAGTTTTTCTTTTCCTTTAAAGATTTGCTAAATATTTATCGATTATGTAACGGGCGAAAAAGCTAGGAGCGAACGAAGAGGACGCTAGCACCAACTCGACGCCGTTCTTGTTTCGAATTCAAGGTGAATCGAAAAGGAATAGAGCTACGTTAAAGGCCATAGATATGGTATTACAATCCCTCTTGTATGAACATATATGATTGTGATTAGTGATGCAAACAAATGAAGTAAAATTAGCAATAATTAAACGATCCTAGATGTTATCGGATAAATTTTTTTAATTTTTACCCGATTCGCATCATGGAATCCTATAGTTACATGAAGTGTTACATGTCTTTTACTAATCTTGAACTTCTTAGAGTTCTTTGTTTGCATTTGTTAGAGTTAATTGTTGAATTATGTTTAATTTTAATAATCTTGAACTTTTGCGTTTAAACCTTAGTAGTAGTAGTAGTCTTTATTTTCCACTCGAGATTTCTTATTTTGGGTTGTGATTGGTAAGGCAATGTGATTTGTCATGTGCGAGTGTGCGATTGATCTGCTCAGGATTTCTTGTGAGGTTGTGTGATCATTGGAATCAGTGGATCGACAATGTTAGAGAGAGGCATGTTTCTGGACACCTCGTTGAGAGCTATGAAGTCGGTGCACGCAGTCAGTTGTATGGTAAAATGTGTTGCAAGAATTTAATTTTCTTAGAATTTTCTTTGGGAATTATAGTGAGAGCATTGAGTGTTTGTTTTGAGATTTAGAAGATTGAGTGTTTGTTTTGAGATTTTACTTTTGAGTACTGGATGTTTGTTTGAAAATTTTCATAGATTAATATATTGTGATTGGAAAACTATTTTGTCGCATTGACGAGGGTGTCAATGCTCGGTTGGGGGAATGGATCTTTCGGGCAAGCCTTGTTCAAGTCTGTATAGCCGATGCACATTCTCCAATCTCCATTTGACTTCTTAACGAGGATGATATTAGCAATCCATTTGGGACATTGGACTTCACAGATGAAGTCAGCTGACAGAAGCCTCTTCGTCTCTGCCTTGACCACCCTCTGTCTTTCGACCCCTATTCTCCTTTTGTGTTGGTGGACTGGGGGATGGTTAGCCTGCACGAAGAGTTTGTGCTCGGCTCTGTGCTTGGAGATGCCTGGCATGTCCTTGATAGACCATGCAAAAATGTCTCGGTTAGTCGCCAGAAAGGATTTGAGTACTCCTTGTTCTTCTGCACTTAAGCGAGTTCCTACTTGTACCACCATTCCCGGGGTTAGCTCCAGGTTGCTGATATCTTCTACCGACTCGGCAGCCTGTCTCGGTACTTCTGAGCTCTCCTTGCCCTCACCGACTTTGTCCACCTGGGTCACATGTGAGGCTCCTCATAAAGTTACCGAATAACAATCTCTGAACGAGCAACTCTGTTTGGCATGGCGGCTTGTCGAAGTATGCCTTGAGCGAAACCACTCTTGAGGAGTGCAATGTATCCCTCGTGACGCCAGTCAAAGGGGTGTGAATTGGGGATAGAGATGATTTGGTCAGTCTTAACCGATTGAATGCCTCTCAGTAAAGGATGTCAGCTAAACTACCCGTATCCACCAAAATTTGAGATACACGATGCAGGATCCCTTCCCTCTCATGACTTATTTTCAGGGATAAAACGATCGTGTCATCATGTGGAAAGCGCACATCACCGTAATCGTTGTCCTGGAAGGTGATTGGTGCATCGAACCCTTGGAATCTCTTACTCACCTAAAAAATCTTTGCTTTGTGTAGGCCTTTTACATATCTCTTTCTCTTTTTATCTGTGTCCCCTCCCGAGGCCTTCCTTCCTGATATCATATGGATTATAGGTGTGGCCCCCTTACCACATTTGCCTCATCTTCTTGGGGTTCGGTCTTAGGACCTAGTCTGTCAAAAACAACATTTCTGCGAGGGTTAGTGTGAGGTGGCCCTTGCTGTTGTCGGTAGTTTCCATATTGAGGCCTTGCTCCATAACCTCTTTTATCTGCTCGGTTATTGATAAATTTTTGGAAGAATCTCCACATGTCTCTATCTCTGGCCAGCCTTTCCAGGTCGTCCTTCAAGCACGAGACAGTCTTTGGTGTGGTGTCCCACGCTGTTGTGGAACTCGGAATAGCTTCGTTCGTCTTTAACTTCAAAGACTTCAAGGGGTTCCGACAAGCATACTTCGTGATGTCCTCGGATCTCACAGAGAATCTCATCCCTGGGTTTGTTGAGGGGGTGATACGTATTGTACACTGGGTAGCGCCTTTCTCCAATTTTAGGGTCTGCTGATCTCGAGTTGCTCGGCTTCAAATCATTTTTGTCATGTGCCCATCGGTTTGTGTTATTTATTTTCGTTTTCACCCTTTGTAATTGATCGGATTGTTTCTCCTTGCGTATCTCCCCTCGCCATCACTATATAGCACGTCCTCCTCCCCCTGGATATATGCGCTGACAAATGCTATGAACTCTTGGAAAGTTGAGAATTGCAATTTGTGAGCTTCAAACCGCAAACTACCCTTGACCAATCCACGCCGAATCGCCAAGATAGCTACTTTGTCGTCATAATCTTTTACCCCCTGAGCTGCTTCTAAGAATCTGTTTATGTACTGCCTGGTAGATTCGGTATTTCCTTGTTGAATGCCGAGTAAGCTATCGCAAGTTCTCTCTGGTTTTTTTATACCGCTGAAACGAACCAGGAACGATCTTGCTAACTAGTTGAAGCTTGCAATAGATTGGGAGGGTAGAGACGAGTACCAGCCCCAAGCCGTGCCTTCCAAGCAGGTCGGGAAGAGGCGGCACATGACCGAGTCATTGTACCCCATGAGTCGAAGGCGTTCTCTGAACCCAATGAGGAAGGCTCGGGGGTCGGCAAAGATGGACCGAGATGAACCGAAGGTCCCCAGATTGGGGATGTCAGATGTTAGGGGAATTGTTGTGGTATATAAACTAAGAATTATGGGACCATTGGACATCCAATCCTTAGGGGCCGAGAGAGGTTGCTGCAATTGTTGTTCTAGTGCGCAGAGTTTTCTCCAGATATGCTCTTCAAAAGGGGTTGATGTTCCTGGGTGGGCCGTAGAAGATGTCAGCATCAATGTGGGAGATAGTTAGGGAGAGTATGAGTGTATGAATGAGGTGGTTGATAGAGAAAGGCATTTGGTGGCGGTATTATTTGGGGTGGTAGTGAACCTGATGTGGATTGCCATGGGAGTATATATGGTAGTCTCTGCCCAGGTACAATAGGATATTGTTGAGTAATTAATTGCTAGGTCGGCAGGTAGGCTGACAGGATTGGAGGGAGGGATCTTCCTATCTAAAAGAGTAGATGAGGTAAAATAATTTAGGGTGGATTGGTTAGAGGTTGGGATAGGTGTTGTTTGTGTCTCGGGAGCCATCGCTATGGTAACATTTTGGTCAGGACTGGGTGATGGTGCATTATGATTTATCGCTGGTGGTGGGGTGGTTCTGGAGAGACCGAGGCTGACCACAATTTGGTCATCTCGTAGTGGTCGGAGGGGGGGTGTTGTCATTTTGTCAAACGAAAGCACCAATGATCCCGACTGAGTTGATGTCAAGACTAGAAAAGAATAGAAAGAAAATGATTGTTATTGCCGAACCGAGGGAAAGTATACCGAGGAGAAGTATAAAGGAGAATCAGAAGTTACAGAGGATGTTGAAAATAAAAACTTAATTAATGTTTTCTTGAAGTTTGTTGTCCAGTCAACATAATTTAAGACTGATTCATGAGGAATTTTGATAGTCCATCCGAACCTTGTTTTGGACATATGAGCTATGGAATTAAAGCTTTTTAAGTCTAGCTTTTAATGGTTCAAATTTTGAGGAGAATGGAGTTTTCTAGAGAAAATTATGACTGTTTTAAAAGAGATAGGTCAGATTTTACTAGGCTGCTTAGTTTTCTGTTTTTCATTTATTTTGAATTTCTAGAGTTTTATTTTGATGTTTTGTCACTATAAAAGGAGTTGTAATATGTTGCTTTGTAAGACAATAGAAGAGAGATAATATAATAGAGAATTATAAAGAGTTTTATTTGAGAAGTACTTGTTCTTTTCCTCCATCTCTCTACCTCTATATGAATTGTATCAACTATTAAATCATACTCAACTGGTATCAGAGCCATGGCCAATAACAGTGCAGCCATAGGAGGTCTCGGACATGTATCATGCTTGCGACCTTTGAAGACCAACTACGACAATTGGAGCATACACATGAAGGCGCTACTCGGCTCGCTAGATGCGTGGGAAGTTGTTGAGCTTGGCTATACCGAAAATGCGACCATGCAAGGCTTGACAAATAATCAAGTGAAGGAGTTGAAGGAGTCACGCAAGAAAGACAAAACCGCGCTCTACATGATGTATCAAACGGTTGATGAGTCGGGCTTTGAGAAGATAGCCAGTGCGAAGACTTCAAAAGAAGCATGGGAGACTCTTGAAAAGGCATACAAAGGAGAGGACCGAGTGAAGCAAGTTTGCTTACAAACACTTAGAGGTGAGTTTGAAACTTTAAGAATGAAAGAGTCGGAAGGTGTGTCAGATTATATCACAAGAGTAGAAATGGTGGTGAATCAACTCAAAAGAAATGATGAAGAGATTAGTGAAAATAGAGTTGTAGAGAAAATATTAAGGTCTTTAACCAATGATTTTGAGAATGTTGTGTGTGCCATAGAAGAATAAAAAAACTTGGCAGAAATGACGATAGATGAGCTATCAAGTTCCTTGGAGGCTCATGAACAAAGAAAGAAGAAGAAGAAGCAAGAGGTGTTAGAGGAAGCACTTCAAGCCAAGGCAACACTAAAAGAAGACAAGCCGGGAAACGACGAAGGTGGTTGTGGAAGAGGCCGTGGTGGTTTTAGAGGCCGAGGTAGAGGTCGCGGCAAAGGCCGTGGTAGAGGACAAGAAGATAACAAGGAAGAGAAGAACCAACCGAACTCATACGGCGGAGGTCGTGGTCGAGGAAGAGGAAGGTCAAGTAAGTACAATGTCCAATGTTACTCTTGCAAAAAGTATGGTCATTACGCAGCGGAGTGTTATTATAATGAAAAGAAAGATGATGAGAAAAAAGAAGAGAAAGGAGGTGATGGTGTGGTATTACTAGCAAGCAAGGAGGTCGATTCTAACAGCGAGTCGGTGTGGTACTTGGATACCGATGCAAGCAACCATATGTGTGGCTACAAGCACATGTTTACCGAGATAGAGGAGATTGTGGAAGGACATGTGTCATTTGGAGATGCCTCAAAAGTGAAAGTTAAAGGTCAAGCTAAAATTCTTATTCATTGCAAAGATGGAAATGAGAGGTTTATCTCGAATGTTTATTATGTGCCGGATATGAAGAGTAATATTTTAAGTTTGGGCCAATTGTTAGAACATGGTTACACGATTTTTATGAAAGAAAGAACACTTTATTTGAGAGACCAAGATAGCCGATTGCTAGCCCAAGTAGAAATGACCAAAAACCACATGTTTAAGTTGAATTTGGTGAATGTTCAAGCAAGGTGTTTAAAGGCATGTGTAGATGATATGACTTGGTTGTGGCATTTGCGGTTTGGACATCTTAATTTTGATGGTTTGAGGCAATTGCCGAATAAAAGAATGGTGAAAGGTATACCACACATAGACCATAGTGATAAATTTTGTGAAGGTTGTGTGTTAGGAAAGCACCCAAGAAACTCTTTTCCAAAAGAAGCAAGTTATCATGCAAAGAAGGTGCTTGAATTGGTTCATACCGATATTTGTGGCCCAATAACCCCTAATTCACTTGGTAAACACCGGTATTTTATTATCTTTATTGATGATTTTTCTCGAAGAACTTGGGTATATTTTTTAAAAGAGAAATCTGAAGCATTTTTTGTTTTTAAGAAGTTTAAGGTGCTTGTTGAAAACTTGAGTGGTGAACACATAAAAGCTTTGAGGTCCGATAGAGGTGGTGAATTTACATCAAAGGAGTTTGTGAATTTTTGTGAAGAGAAAGGTATTAGAAGGTTCTTAACAACCCCTTATTCACCTCAACAAAATGGAGTGGCAGAGAGGAAAAATCGGACCATACTCGACATGGTTCGAAGCATGTTAAAGAGCAAAAATATGCCGAAGGAATTTTAGGCTGAAGCGGTGAGGTGTGCGGTTTACTTGCAAAACCGATGTCCTACAACGAGTTTGGAGAATGTTACTCCACAAGAAGCATGGTGCGGTGTCAAGCCATCAGTAGCTCATTTGAAGGTGTTCAGAAGTGTGGCTTATGCTTATGTTCCAGATCAAAAGCGCACAAACTTGATGACAAGAGCAAGAAGCTGATTTTTATCGGCTATGATGAAAAATCTAACGCCTACAATATTTATCATCCGCTTACTAAAAAAGTACATGTGAGTTGTGATGTGCAGGTCAATGAAGAAAGCATGTGGAATTGGAGTTCCATGGAGGAGATGTCTCATGAGGAAGAAAAAGAAGCGACATCGACAATTGTCACTACAACGACAAGCACAACTACATCGACAACATCACAAGCCGTACCATCTTCACCTTTATCCGATGAAGAAGATGAGCCAAGGACACCAAAGACAAGGAGTTTGTGAGAAATATATGAGGCGACAAGTGAGTTGCATTTGGTGTGTCTTTTGGCGGATGCGGAGGACATCACTTTCGAGCAAGCCGTAAAAGATGAGAAGTGGCAAGCCGCTATGCAAGAGGAGATGAAAGCAATCGAGAAGAACGACACTTGGAAACTTGCGACGTTGCCCAAGGGTCACAAACTGATTGGTGTTAAATGGGTCTATAAGAAAAAGATTAATGCACAAGGCGAGATTGAAAGATACAAGGCGAGGTTAGTGGCAAAAGGGTACAAGCAAAAAGCAGGCATTGATTATGAAGAGGTGTTTGCCCCGGTAGCAAGAATGGAGACCATTCGACTTCTAATTTCGTTGGCGGCTCAAAATAAATGGATCATTTCTCAAATGGACGTGAAATCGGCATTTCTAAATGGAGTGCTTGAAGAAGAGGTCTACATCGAACAACCTCCCGGTTATGTGAAAGTTGACAAAGAGCACAAGTGTTGAAGTTAAAGAAGGCGTTGTATGGGTTAAAGCAAGCGCTAAGAGCATGGAACACTCGAATTGATGCATATTTCAAGGAGCATGGGTTTGTACAATGTCCATATGAGCATGCGCTATATTTGAAGGTACATAAAGATGACATTTTATTTGTGGCCTTGTATGTAGATGATTTGATTTTTACGGGAAATAATAAAGATATGATTGAGAAGTTTAAGTTGGAAATGACAAAGGAGTTTGAGATGACCGATTTGGGTCTCATGTCCTATTTTTTGGGGTTAGAAGTGAGACAAGAAAATTCTGGAATTTTTGTATCACAAGAAGCATATGCAAAGGAGATTTTGAAGAAGTTCAAGATGGATGAGTGTAATCCCGTAAATACTCCAGTTGAGAGTGGTACGAAATTGTCTCGATATGATGAAGGCAAGGTGGTTGACGCAACACTATATAGAAGCTTGGTTGGAAGCTTGCATTATTTGACGAGTACGAGGTCGGATATTGCATATGGAGTTGGTTTGGTGAGCCGATTTATGGAATTAAAGCTCTTTAAGTCTAGTTTTTAATGGTTCAAATTTTGAGGAGAATGGAGTTTTCTAGAGAAAATTATGACTGTTTTAATAGAGATAGATCAGATTTGACTGGGCTGCTTAGTTTTCTGTTTTTCATTTATTTCAAATTTCTAGAGTTTTCTTTTGATGTTTTGTCACTATAAAAGGAGTTGTAATCTGTTGCTTTGTAAGACAATAGAAGAGAGATAATATAATAGAGAATTATAAAGAGTTTTATTGAGAAGTACTTGTTTTTTTCCTCCATCTCTTCTCTCTACCTCTATATGAATTGTATCTACTATTAAATCATACTCAACAGAGGAGAAATCTAGTAGCTAGTCCTATTATGAGAAATGTTGTCCTTTTTTGTTAGGATTCCACATATTTATAGGTCTAGAATGACGGGAGCGGGTCTATTCTGACGGGTCATCTACTTGGGCTGCCCTGGGCCGTGTTCTGTCTTTGTTCTCGATGTGAGATCGTAGAGACCCTATCAATTGTAATTATTGATTTATTTCTTTTATTTTTGTAAGATTTGTATGGATGTTATGTGATTCCGAGAAGAAATGAAATCCGACATAATTATCTGCTCTCATGTTGGGTAAGATGCAGCAGAACGTGGAGTGTGTAAAGGTGTAAAGGAGAGCGTGCAGTGGAGTGCGCTTATATAGTATAAAGCAATTATATATAATGCATGTGAGATCAGAACGATTAAAAAAACAACAGAGAGAGAGAGAGAGAGAGAGAGAGAGAGAGAGCACGATGGATAATAGAATTAAAGCAAACCAAGGAACATACCAAGACGTGCGCATCAACCAACGATTCTGTAATTGGCATGTTGCTCTGTACAGCAAATTCTTCACCTGCTAGCTATTACAGCTTTCCTAGCACACGCTACTGAATTAGTTCAATTTTATACCATGCTTGTTTTCTTTATATATATATACACACACATATACATATATATATATATATATATATATATTAAATTATTAGACAAAATGATAAACTTAATAAGATGAATTAACCACACGCTGTTTATTTAATAACTACAAATTCTGTATTAAGTTCCGAGAAAATTTTAAAATTAAAATTTTAAGTTTACGGAGAACAACAGTTAAACTAAATAAGAACTAAACAAAAAAAGCAAGTAAATTAACAATATATTCATGTATCTTGTTAGTACATTAACTTTTGTAAAAGATTAACTACTAAGCCTATAACAACGTGAATAATTGGATAATTTCTCATTAGTATTAGTTGTAATATGATATTTGCAATAATTCATATCACATAACAATTCAACTTTAATAAACAATTATCATCTTTAATCATCTATAATGCGGAAAGGTCAATCAATTAGTGAGCAGCCTTTAGGACCTTTAGAATTCCATAAAATCACCAAAAACCTCTATAAAATTAACACTAATATAGGGGTTTACCTTTGTCCATGATTGCTATAATTTCTCCTTGCGAGAAGTGCTTTTCCGGATGAGAAACTTCAAGAAAACTGCACCAACGTCTTGCTGGAATTTTCTGCACCTTGCGTGTTTTCCTTGTTGTGCAGCCCTCCTTACAACCTTCCTTGAAGAGAGTTGATTTCCTGCACAAGGAGATGTTTCTCTCTCTTTCTATTGTGCTCTAGGATGGTGGTCTCCTTTCAGTCAAGAGCAAAAAACGTTTTTACAATTATGTTTTCTGTTATGGCATAGGAGAGAGAGGACATTCCTTATTAGAGAGTTCTATTTAATCTCAGCCACCAAAGATTAATAGATGCAATGAGGAGGCTCCATCCAATGGCTATAATTAATCAAGAGATTACTCTAATTGGACTGGGCCATCAATCTTTAATTAATTATGGGCTAGACTTTAATCCATAATTAATAATTCTTACATTCTCCCACTTGGTCCAGTACAAACTTCTTTAAATTGCAATCTCTTATGTTTAACTGTACCAAGCGATCTTTAATATTTATAATTACATCTAAATGTCACGAGTCATAGCGGGCATGAGCAATCTTTCACTCTACTCAATTCCTTCTATGTACCACGATGACACATCGACATAATTACAAATCTTTCAAAGGCTTACTTTAATATCCACTATAATGTTTTCATTTCGAAAACGGATTCCTTTTGTTTAACAAACAATAATATTAATGCAATAATATAAACTTAAGGAATATCACAAACAAACACAATAAATATTTGTCTTTGATCAATCTATTCAACAAATATACAAATAATATCATACAACATACATATTATCACGATTTACTACACCCATTTTCATTACTAGTTCACCAAATTGCTTGGGTGGCAATCCTTTCGTCAAAGGATCAGCTATCATGAGATTCGTGCTGATATGTTGTATTGAAACCGTTTGTTTCTTTACTTCATCTTTAACTGACAAGTACTTAAGTTCCATGTGCTTTGCACCTTTCGAGTACTTATCATTCTTGCTATAAAATACGGCTGCGGAATTATCACAATAAATCTTTAATGGTCTTTCAATGCTATTCACGACCTTCAATTCAGCAATAAATTTCCTAAGCCATAAACCTTGAACCATAGCCTCAAAGCAAGCTACGAATTCAGCCTCCATAGTCGAAGTAGCTATAATCGACTGTTTGGCGCTTTTCCATGATATTGCTCCTCCGGCCAATAAATAGAGAAAACCATTAGTGGATTTCCTCGTGTCTTTGCATCCGGCAAAGTCCGAGTCTGAGTACCCAATGACCTCCAGTTCATGAGATCTTCTATATGTCAACATATGATCTTTTGTCCTTTTAAGATAACGCATCACTTTCTTTGCTGCTTTCCAATGCTCCATACCGGGATTACTTTGGTATCTCCCGAGCATACCTACAGCAAAACTTATGTCTGGTCTTGTACAGGTCTGTGCGTACATGAGACTGCCAACAATTGATGCATATGGAATACTTTTCATTTGTTCCTTCTCTAATTCAGATTTAGGACATTGATCAAGCTCCGAGAAACTATCACCTTTCTGAATTGGAACAATACCTGCTGAACAATTTTCCATTCGAAATCTTTCAAGAATTTTATTAATATAGGCCTTTTGAGACAAACCCAATATACCATGTGAACGATCCCGGAATATTTCTATCCCAATCACATAGTTTGCCTCACCCATATCTTTCATTTCGAAATGTTTTGAAAGAAATCTTTTTGTATCACTTAGAAGACCTAAATCATTAGTTGCCAATAAGATATCGTCAACATATAAGACCAAAAATATAATCTTACTCCCACTAACCTTCATGTATATACAACGATCAACAACATTTTCCTTAAAACCATAAGAAGTAATAATGTCATTGAACTTGAGATACCATTGACGGGAAGCTTGTTTTAGTCCATATATTGACCTTTTCAATTTACATACCAAGTTTTCACCGTTACTCCCACTAATTGAAAAACCTACAGGCTGATCCATATACACTTCTTCGTTAAGTTCACCATTTAAGAACGTTGTTTTGACATCCATTTGATGTAGCTCAAGATCATAATGAGCCACTAATGCCAGAATAATGCGCAACGAATCTTTTCTAGAAACCGGGGAAAAAGTTTCTGTGTAATCAATGCCTTCTTTTTGAGTAAATCCTTTGGCAACTAATCGGGCTTTGTACTTTTCGATATTACCATTTTGATCATACTTGATTTTGTAGATCCATTTACATCCAACAGATTTGGATCCTTTAGGTAATTCAACCAAATCCCATACATCATTCTGTGCCATAGAATTTAACTCATATTTCATAGCATCAATCCATTGTTGCGATTCTTTGGATTCTAACGCCCTTTTATAAGTCGTAGGATCTTCAATTCTAGAATCAATTTCAGACTCTTGTAAATAAACCAAGTAATCATCAGAAATAGCCGATCTATGCTCACGCACGGATCTTCTTAATGGCTCATTGATTACATTTGGTTGATCGTCTTGAGGTTGTTCTTCTTCATTTATTGGAACATCATTCCGAACATTAAAATGTCGCATAGCAACATTTGGAACTTGTACCACTGGTTCAATGGGCAATGTTTCTATAATTTGCTCATTTATTTCATTAATTTCAGCATTGGACTGAATTGAAGAACTCCCACTAAACTCATCATTTTCAATGAATTTAGCATTTCCCGACTCAACTATACGCGTACTATGGTTAGGACAATAAAACATATACCCCTTTGATTTCTGTGGATAACCAATAAAGAACCCACTAATAGTTTTAAAATCCAATTTCTTTTCATTTGGATTGTACAACCGTATTTCAGCAGGACAACCCCACACATGTATATGCCTTAAACTCGGTTTCCTTCCAGTCCACAATTCAAATGGAGTTTTCTCCACTGCTTTGCTTGGAACCCGATTCAATAAATACACGGCAGTTTTCAATGCATACATCCACAAAGACTTATGTATATTAGCATGACTTAACATACTTCTAACCATATTCATTAATGTACGATTACGGCGTTCGGCTACACCATTCTGTTGCGGTGTACCGGGCATCGTATATTGTGCAACTATACCACGTTCTTTTAAAAACTTAGCGAATGGACCAGGATTTTGACCTGCTTCGGTATATTTTCCATAAAATTCACCACCACGATCAGAACGAATGATTTTTACACGTTTATCTAACTGTCTCTCAACCTCTGTTATAAACTCCTTAAGAGCTTCTAATGATTGAGACTTGTCATTAAGTAGATAAATGTATCCATAACGTGAATAATCATCTGTAAAAGTGATGAAGTACTTTTCACTATTAAAAGTGGGAACATCGAATGGACCGCAAATATCGGTATGTATTATCTCTAATAAATTACTGCTACGAGTGGCACCTTTCTTTGTGTGCTTTGTTTGTTTTCCTTTAATACAATCAATACACACATTTAAATCTGTAAAATCAAGACTCGGCAATACATCACATTTTACGAGTCGTTGAATACGCTCTTTTGATATGTGACCTAAGCGTTTGTGCCACAAATAAGCAGATTTTTCATCAATGAAAGCTCTTTTCATTCCAACATTGTAATTCTCATTAATGGATTTCACATAATCATCATTTAAATCTAATTTGTATAAACCATCAATCAAACTGCCATTACCAATTAAGCAATTATCTTTATACACACTAAACAATCCAGATCCAAATTTAAATGTATACATACAATTATCCATTTTCGAGATAGATAACAAGTTCCTCGAAAATGACGGAATATACATACAATCATACAAATCCAAATAGTAACCAGTTTTCATTACAAGTCGGTATGTACCAACACCTTCTACTGGAACTTTAGACTTGTTTCCCATTATCACGAACCGCTCACTTGCGTGGTTTGTGGTTTGGATCGAAAGAAATCCCTGTAAGTTGTTAGAAATGTGAGTAGTAGAACCTGAATCAACCCACCAAGTATTCTTTGGAACATCAATTAAATGTGATTCATATGTAACAAAAGTATTATTCATACCTTTCTTTTCGAACCACTGTTTACGCTTCGGGCAATCTTTCTTAATGTGTCCCGTCTTGTGACAGAAGTGACACTTACCCTTAGCTCCAACTTTCATGGCAGAGTTACTTTTATTCTTGCCTTTAGAACTTGATGATTTGCCTTTAGAACTACCCGCTTCATGATCATTTGCAAAGTTGATAGTGTGAGGCTTATACGGTCCAAGACGCCTCGACTCCTCAATTAATTGATTAGTCAATTCATTTAATGTTCACACATCCTTGTTCAGATTATAAGTCATGTGGAACGGACCATAAACTTCTTTCGGTAATGAGTTTATGATGAATTGAATAACAAAAGAGTCATCAACTGTCATACCTATAGTTTTGAGTTTGGCAACTAGGGAAGTCATCTCCAAAATGTGATCATGCATAGTACTCTTACCATCGTACTTCATGGTGGTAAGTTGAGCCATAAGTGTACTAGCTAATGATTTGTCAGCAGTTTTGGATCTTTTCTTTAACTCTTCCATAAATTCCTTAGCTGTCTCAACTTCGAGAAGCGAAACTTTAATGTTCCCCGCAACAGTCATTTTCATAAACATGAGGCACAACCTGTTATAACGAATCCAGTTGTTCATGAGATTTTTCTCAGCAGTTAAACTGGTCCTCGTTAGTGCCGGTGGCTTGTCTTCCAGTAATGCCAGATCTAGGTCTAGCGCCCCAAGATGGAAACTCACTTGCTCAGACCATTCAGCAAAGTTAAGTCCATTATAGACAACCACAGAACTTGCATGCGATTGCATTGAGACAGGGAATGGAGCTAAATTCCATAAAAGAAAGGACAAGGAAAAACTTTAATTAGATCATATAATTGACTTAGAAATAGGAAACTTTAAGGTGAACACTTTAATTCCTATTTTATAACTTAAACTCAGATTCGGAAGAAACAACTACTTTAAAATTAATATTATAATTACCCTTTGGGGCTTATTACCATATTAAAAACTTTAATGAATAAATAATATAACTATAATATATCTATTCTAATTCTATTCTTTAATTGGTATTCAATTGTCGTTAGTTCAAATTGTCATCTTTGGATGATCAACTACTAACTTAATAATTAAAACACCACTTAATTTTGAATAAACACAATTTGTGATAATCTTTGGACTATCCAATAAAAATTATGTAAATTCATAATAAACTAGTTATATTTGCGTTAATATAGGGTACCATTATCATTAATATATAACTAGATATTAACCATAATTATTCGGCTCAAAATCAAAATATTTCAATAAATTTGGGTAGAATCAACAGTGGAGATCGTTACCTAACGAACTCTGATCGTTAATAACGAACTATACAACCCAAATAAAAAATCAAAAGCTCCAGTGGAGATCGTTATTTAACGTTCATGATCGTTATTAACGATCTCAATTCAGTTCAAAATTTTGAAAATTAACACTGATCGTTATTAACGATATATGATCGTTAATAACGTTCTCTCTCATTCAGTTCAAAATTTCGTTAATCTATACTGATCGTTAATAACGGTCTAGATCGTTATTAACGATCTTGACATCTTTTCAAAGAATTTCTCGTTTTCTACTGTTCTGATCAATTCTTTCAACCATGAAACTGGAATTTGGCCTAAATATTTTGATTATCCATAATTCAAACTATTTCTCATAATCCAATCACTTTGGCAATCAAAATTATGAAGAAAAAGTTCAATTGAACCGAAAACCGTTATTGGCCCCTAAATTAAGCAATTCATCAAACTTTCATGGAATTTTATGGAATTCTTCAACCATGCTCTGATACCACATGTAATATGATATTTGCAATAATTCATATCACATAACAATTCAACTTTAATAAACAATTATCATCTTTAATCATCTATAATGCGGAAAGGTCAATCAATTAGTGAGCAGCCTTTAGGACCTTTAGAATTCCATAAAATCACCAAAAACCTCTATAAAATTAACACTAATATAGGGGTTTACCTTTGTCCATGATTGCTATAATTTCTCCTTGCGAGAAGTGCTTTTCCGGATGAGAAACTTCAAGAAAACTGCACCAACGTCTTGCTGGAATTTTCTGCACCTTGCGTGTTTTCCTTGTTGTGCAGCCCTCCTTACAACCTTCCTTGAAGAGAGTTGATTTCCTGCACAAGGAGATGTTTCTCTCTCTTTCTATTGTGCTCTAGGATGGTGGTCTCCTTTCAGTCAAGAGCAAAAAACGTTTTTACAATTATGTTTTCTGTTATGGCATAGGAGAGAGAGGACATTCCTTATTAGAGAGTTCTATTTAATCTCAGCCACCAAAGATTAATAGATGCAATGAGGAGGCTCCATCCAATGGCTATAATTAATCAAGAGATTACTCTAATTGGACTGGGCCATCAATCTTTAATTAATTATGGGCTAGACTTTAATCCATAATTAATAATTCTTACATTAGTATCTAAGACAACAAAACGATGGACATAACAGAAATAAAGGGTGCACTTAATTGATTAATTCTTCCTTCATATTATGCCATAAGCATAAAATAAAAATGATAAAAAAAGAAAATATGGAGTTGCTTGAGGTGCATGGAAGAAGGAGAAAAAAATGACGACGGGAATAATTTGTTTAAAATTTGCAAGGTGCGGACAATTTGTTACAATTTTTTTTAAGGGTACGTAAAAAGTTTTTACTTTCCCAAATAAGTTAGTGATAATTAATGTGTACAAAATTACAATACAAAAAAAATATACATATAGTGTTCATAAATTTGGTAGTGTTATTGAGGCGTGCAACCATAAGAGGCAGTTCAATTTATATTTATTGACCACAGTGGCACATTCAGAGCGATAATCAAGCATGGACACACTGATTACACGTTATTGTTTTCGAAATCAATCCCATAAAGAGGCATATGCAAGACTTTCGTCAAGATGGAACAAGATCTAAGTTTTCTGACAAAAGACAAGATTTGAGTCATACATATATTTTTATAATTTGTTGGTTATTTGCTTATTTGCTTCATCGTGATCTGACAAAGCTTGGTGGTCGGTTCGGGAATGGAATTTGTAGGTTTCGACATTTCTTCGAAAAAAATTATCTACATATCGGTGTCGACGATACCGATTATATTTATGGGTTATGAAAAAAGAATTGGATGACTCGGTCTGGTTATCTACAAGGGTCTGGTGAGATCGTACTTCACCAGACTCTACACTACTATCGAAATCGGATATAACTACAATACTTAGAGAGATAGATTGGTCATGTCGATAAGAATGATCCTCAGGATCGCTACGGGTTGTTGTTGAGAATATGTGGGATTCAAGTGAAGACGAAGGTTCATCCATGAGATCGGGTTTTATACTAAAAAGAAAACAAGGGAAATCAGACAAATGTCGGAATCCCTCGCTAAAATATATCTGTATGATACCTAATGGGAGCAAGATTTACCGACCTATGCTATTAGGGTTTACCAGTAAAATGACCTAGTAAAAGGAAGAATGGTACAGAGACTCGGTATCAGGGTAAATGACAACATAGACCTCAAATGTAGTAGCATTGGGGATTACCAGACATGGTGATAATAGTTCGAAGAAAACTTTATTGGTGCAAAGCAGTTATTAGTACTGATAAAACCAAAAGACTACCATAAAAAACCCTAGATGTCAAGCCATTGAAGATGACAAGAAACAAAACTACAAAGTAAAAGAAGAGTTCTTGAGGTAACACTTACCTGGAGGTCCTAGCGTGTATTAAAGGGGTCTTGAGTTCGTGAGAAGAGAAATGTCTCCTTAGTTCTTGAGGTGTCCTGGTCCACATCAAAGATCCACAACACTATCCTGGGTCCTTACGATCTCAACAGGCAACGATGGCATTGGCATAAAAAGGAACAAAGCAGAAGGTTTTGGAAAATACGAAAAAGGAGAAGAAAGAGAAGAAAGAGAAGAAGGGGAAGGAGAAAGGGATTTAGAGGGGTTGCGGAACAAGAGGCTTCCAGTAATATCCGAAAAGGAGAGGAGAGAAAGGGAGAAAAGTTAGTGGGGGAGTCGTTATTGGGCCACGTGTTCAGTTGAAATGATTAAAATGCCTCGAAAAGACGCAGAAGTGGAAAAGGCAGAAGGTGTAAGGACAAAAGGCGCAACGCAACGCCTTGAATTTGAAAAAAAAATGAGAGTTTAACAGTTGGGTATGAAGGGAACCGAGGAAAAAATAAAACTAATGGAAGGGAACAGAGAACGGTAGGCATTCGAAACTTGGTGAACTACGAGATTTGTCTACCTCGATCACGAAAGCTCGAGGGCTAATAATGGTCTCGACTCAATATTGAAGCCGAATCGAGGAGATGAATCAAGAGGGTTACAAGTTCTTAGTAAAGGGACATAAGACAGAAAACCTCGGGCTAGGAAGAGCACGAAAACTAAGGAGTTGGGAAAATGAAGAGTATCAAGGAAGAAACATAACGGTGCAAGGAAGTCGAAATTCGAAAGGCACATGTCCCTAAAATCATCGACATCGGAATATGTCTCGAGGGCTGGTGACGGGGCCTCGGCACGTTCGATCTATGAAGAAGTGAAGTGTCAGATTATCGCTGAGGTCAGCATTTGGGAATCTTTTAACTTCTGCAGCCATTCTGACTACAGAAGCTCGAGGGCTGATGATAGGGCCTCTACAATCGGCCCGTCAGAACTCAATATCGGGAGTAACAACGAGACGTGGCGCAAGGTGGCCCAAATAAATGACCCGCCAGAAGAAACCTATTTTCGTCATTTTAGGCCTATAAATAAGCAGATTTCTGGCAGAAAAAAGGACGGATCTCATACTAGGACGAGCTACAAGATTTTCCCCTTTATTTTCTCTGACTCTCTTGTACTTGCCCTTCGTATTGTTTCCCCTCGGCTCGGTAATAATAATAATTTCTCTTCCTTAATCCTTCTTTAGTCTCGGCACAAAGACAAGGTCAGGATCGGAAAATTTTTGGAAAGAAAATTTGTCTTAATCCGTAGGACTCTGTGAAATTTTGGAGTATTGGATTGACATGAATCAATGGTTGAATTGATACTACATTGTGATCCGTGAGAAGACCCTATTATAGCGGCCTTTATGTTCAATTCGCTATAATAGACATATTATAGCGGACCCTTGGTGCCATCCGCTATAATAGACCTATTATAGCGGACCCTTGATGCCATCCGCTATAATAGACCCCCTATTATAGCGGATTTACATTGTGGTCCGCTATAAAAATCCTATTATAGCGATATTCTTGTATATCCGCTATTAAATGGGGGCTATAATAGCCCCTTTCTGTAGTAGTAATAAAGAGACAGTTCAATTTATTTATTGACCACATTGGCACATTCAGAGTGATAATCAAGCATGGACACACTCATTACACGTTATTGTTTTTGAAATCAATCCCATAAAGAGGCATATTCAAGACTTTCGTCAAGATAAGACAAGATCTAAGTTTTCTGACAAAGGGCAAGATTTGAGTCATACGTATATTTTTATAATTTTTTCACCTAGGATTATAATTTTAGAGGTATATTTTAAAAATCCTCACAACTAGACATATTTTGAATTTTTTTAAATTATAAGCATATTTTAAAAAATAAATTTGACAAATGCATGATATCAAAAATATATTTTAAAAAATAATTTTTCAGGATGGAACGCTTTCCCTGAAAATTCTTGAATAGGGACATTGTCACCAATAAGATCATGCAATAAGATTAGTATAGTAGTAAATTCTTGAATAGGGACATTGTCACCAATAAGATCATGCAATAAGATTAGTATAGTAGTAAATTCTTGAATAGGGACATTCCCTGAAAATAGCAGTTTACTACTATGCCAATTAAACTACCACATAGTAGTAAATTCTTGTGAAGATCATTTATCCACAAAAGTAACGTATTAGAAATATTTAGACCGACTTTGTCACCAATAAGATTAGTATAGTATATCTTCATGAATAGGGACTAATATCAATAAATAAACAAGGACAAAAGAAAAAAAATGAATGAAAAAACAATTCAATACAATAATATTAAATTGCAAATCATGTGTAAAACAATTCAAATACAATAATAAAGTTGCAAATTAAATCATCATGTGCAATTTGATTAATAGTAGCTTTCTATATTTATCCAATGTAACATTGTACCTCATATACCATTTTATCATAATAAATGTCATTGATAAGTGTTTTGTGATTTATCCTTAATTTGTACGTACTTTATATATTTATTCAATCTTATTAGTTATTACAAAAAAAAAATCTTCAGTTTTTGTTTAATAAAAAAATCCATGCAAGTTCGGACCTACTAAAAATGGTCCTCTTTGACAAATTAATTAATAATGGTATGTACCCAACATCAAAATATGCGTCTCATAGAGCGAATGCCGTAATTTTTTTAAACAATAAAAAAAAACAAACGAAATTTAAAAAGTGAGAAAATGGCACGTCAAATTTTGCAATTGAGATCTACGCACTCAAGGGATGCGTATCATCCTGATATTTTCTGACAAGCACACACTCCCTCACACTCTCTCTTCAAAACCCGCTCTCTCTCTTCAAAACCTATACGCAGGCAGCATATGCGTAACACTCCCTGATACACAACTAAGGGATGTGTATCATCCCTCTCTCTCTCTCTCCAGATTAGCTACGCAGGCAACATCTGCGTTCCAAATCCCTATACGCAGCCATTAAGTGTGTACCACAGCTAGGAAGTGTTATATTATTAAATAAGCCCCTGGGATTCTTTTAATATTCCTTCAAATATTAAAATAAATGAGGAAAAACATGTACGCAACCAGAAACTGCGTATCTTGCTGTGTTGCACATTTTTTTTATTTTTTAATCAAACGAGCGGTTTTGATTTTTTAATCAAACGAGCGAGATTTCTGAATTATTGATGCTATGATACGTAGATAACAGCTGCGTTTCAGTCTCTGTATATAGCTTTTCCCACAGATCAATAATTCATTCTACAAATTCACATCTTCTTCCTTTTGTTTTCATTTATCTGGTGACGTTTCTTCACAATAAGGTATGTAATATAAAATTTTATTTCAATTAGATTTGTTAGTAACATTCGTTAATTCTTTTTAGTAACTTTCAATTTGATCAATTACATTTGTAGTGAAATGGCGAAATTTCCTATTGTGGTCTTTCATGGAGGCGAAATAATAAAATCTCAAATTGGAGCAGATTAAACGATACCATCAAAATTACTACTGGAAGGTAACAAATCTACTACTTAAGAAGGTCTTAAAAGCACCCTATGTGAGTGTTTAGGGTTCGTAGAATCTCAGTACTCGGTTGAAATCCATTGTCGTATGAACATTGGACAAGGAGGTTATTTTTATTTCAATTTGATGCCAATCCATAATAACAGTTCTTGGAAAGTAGCATCTGAAATGTGTGTGAGCAGAATGGGCGTTGTTGAATTGTTTGTTAAAATGGTACCAATACCGGACACCCGTAATTTAATTGGTAGCCAACCCCGTAGCAGTAGTGCATCTCGGTTGAATTCCAATGTCTCGAATAGCAGTGACCAACCCCGTAGCAGTAGGGAATCTCGGTTGAATTCCAGTGTCCCGAATACCAGTGACCAATCCCTAGCACTGGTTTAGTTGATGGTGATGATGATCTAGATCTCGAGGATCTTGGTCTTGGTAATGATGATGAGGATGAGGATGAGGACGAGAATTATATTGCAGAACGGGGTGACAATGAGGATTCCTAGTCAAAGGATATAGATGGAGTTTTGAATGAGGATGATGAGGATGAAGAGATTGTAGATGTAGCAGTTAGACGCAGAGAGCAGTATAATCCATTTATTGGTTTGGGAGAAGTACATCCAACCAGAAGCATGAATGACACCTCGGACTTTCGTCCAGCAGACTACTCCTTATACGAGGCTCTTCCATGTGCTGATGGTCAGATAGCAGAGAATATGAGCTTTACTTCAAAGGATCACCTTATTTTTGCTCTTCAGAAGTGGCACATCGAAAAGAATCGGGTGTTCGTGGTGGTGGATAGTAGTACCACCAAATACAGATTAAAGTGTAAGGATCTAGACTGCGATTGGCGGTTGTATGCCAAAGCAATTGGCACTCCGTGGGCTATAGTAAAATGCCCGAACCTACATACATGTAGGGCGATATCTGCCAGGATTGACCATCCACAACTAACTGCAAAGTTGATCGCGGATATTATTCGCGAAGACGTGGAGAAAGATAACGCAATGTCCATTCAACAAGTCAGGGCATTAATCAGAAAGGTTTTTCCGGGTGTGCATCCAAAATATAACAAATTATGGCGTGGAAAAGAAATTGCTATTGGGTACGTTTACGGTAGCTGGTCAGGTTCTTACGCACTACTACCACGTCTTCTGAATGCTATTGTTTCATCAAACCCAGGAAGCAGAGCTAGAATTGCAACTGATCCAACAATTAGACCCGGTGATCGTCTATTCAAGCATGCAGCATGGGCATTTGCGCCGTGTATCCAGGCAACAACAATAATGGTCCAACAATTATTTTCGTCGTACGAATGCTTGCATTTGTCAAATTTCTGTGGTGACATAAAGCACCAGTATTAGCATTTTTCCTTACGGAACCAGAGGGCAATAATTGCACAGGAGCAGGGAATAAAAAAATAAAAAAGAAAAAAGAAAAAAAAACAAACCTATAAAGACAAGCAAGCGCTGCCGCACCCCAATTAGGAACCCGCTCAGGATACAAATCCTCCAGAAACCTCAAGTACATGGCGGGGACACTATCTCCTGTACAATCCGAGAACAACACAGACCCAAACAAATCCATGATATATGCTCGGGTTTATCTTGCTACATCGTCATATGTAGCAAGCACACCTAAAGGCTCGGTGTTCACCCTCAATAAATGCAACATAATTCGAAATTCAACTTGTATGATTTCGTTCCACTTTCTTTTTGTGTAAATCACCTGATCAGCCTTACCCGGCCCAAGACATCTCTTAATCAAATCATATAAATCGGCATCACTATAACCGATAACAACATCACCAGAAATGGGCAAACCCCACAGACAACTGACATCCTCAAGTGTCACAGTCGTCTCACCAACTGGCAAATGAAATGTATGGATCTCGGGTCGCCAACGCTCAACAAGAGCACTAATAAGTCTGGGGTCAGTATTGACATGTTCAATTCTGCTAAACTCGTACAAACCCAAATTTTTCAGGTAGGGGGCACACCGTGGGTCATATTTAATAACGGGCTTATGCACCCGACAATCCAAATAATTCTCTGCCTGCATTATGCACAAACCAGTGCTTATAACAACCATAACCCTAACCCTTAAATTACAGTCAATGAAACATAGAGAAGTGTATACTTACATTGTTCTCAAAGTCTCATGCTTTGTGTGCGGAACGCGGAATGCACAGAAGCGAAGAAATAAGTTCGCGTCCTAACTCATTGTACTCGTCACCTTGTGCCATGTTTGACGTACCTACATTATTTTGCACAATAATATAAGAATTATTAGTTTAATATATAGTACGAAAATGCATGAAAAATTAATCTAACTACATGCAATAATATACATGCATTAATATTTACAAATAAACTAATTTACGAATTTACACATTAATTTACTAATTTACACATTACTTTACTAATTTACACATTAATGTACTAATAAACTTAGGATTTCCTAATTTCTTAGAGTTTTATATTTCAATTTCTACATTAAATTAAATTAAATTTTAGGGCATGCACATAAAATTAACAAACATACAAGCACTACAAATATTTAAAATTAACAATACACTAATATAACTTATATTTTCAGAAAAATAAAATATTAACAAAAATACATAAACACTAATAATATATACAATACAAAAATAAATACACTACAAAAATAAAAACACTATATCTATACACTATATTTATACCTAAATTTAAAGAGAATAGAAAAAACCTAGTTGGCTGTCGGAAAGAGAGAAGCTATTCTTTGTTGTTGGAGAGGGGGACCAACTTCTTTAGATTTTTAATTTGGTATTGGAGGGGAACGCAGAGGAGAAGGAAGAAATGGGAGAGAAGAAGAGAAATGGGGAAGAAAGGGACGGGGGAAGGAAATAGGATTTAAGGTGCTACGCAGGAGAGAGACGCGTATCCTAGGCTGATACGCAGGCCTCTTCTGCGTACCACAGTATTTTTTTTTAAACGGAGGGTGTGTTACGCACTCATTTGTTGCGTATCAAAGGAGCCTACGCAGGCTGCTTCTACGTTCCATCATATTTTTTTATTTAAAGAGAACGGAATCCGAGAGTTTTGAAGTGAGAGAGTATGGGTTTGTTATGCACCCACTTGTTGCGTATCAAAACAACTTACGCAGGCAGCATCTGCGTATGGGTTTTGAAGTGAGAGAGTGCGTAGATCCCAATTGCAGAATTTCTCGTGCCATTATCTCACTTATTTAATTCTGTCTGTTATTTTAATTGTTTAAAAAAATTGCGCACTAATATAACATTATAAAGAGTATAAATTAATAATGACAAAATAAAATATCGTAAATAATAAAATTAGAAGATAATATATATATATATATACATACCTCCTGGCTATTTGATGCAAACCTAATATACAATGGACATAATACGATTGTAGTCAAACAAATTAGATTTCATATGATTTAGTGGACTCGTTATTCAGCAAAAACAATGCATGCACTTCATTAATCACTTAATTTGAGAGAAAATTCGCCAGAAAATTGCCAACCAGAAATTAAGTTTCCATGTGTCGCCACACATACACCTAGTCTGCCAGTCAGAGTCAGGGATTAGAATTAATCATCATTTAATTCCTGATTTCTACCTCAAGTTGGTAATATCTATCTAATTACGACAATCAGTAACTCAGTTACTCAGTTAGTATTCAAGTTTTATCCTCTCTGTCTCAGGTGACACTATGTCACTATACTAATACTAATACTACTCTTCCCTGTGGGCCCCACGGATTACCGCTTACCGACTCCACCTCTTCTATATATACACCTCTTCTCTTCCCCACTCGCTCTCTCCTCTCCTCCTCTCCTCCTCTTCTCTTCTCTTCTCTTCTCTATTCCTATAATCCTATTTCAACTTTTCAAACAAGTCATGGCTTTAGACTCACTCGAAACCCCAACCAAGACCGAGTTACTCAGTTCTTCTCAGTCGGCGTTCCCAATCGAGATCCCTTCCAAGGGAAAGCGATCCAAGTGCCAGCGCTCATCTGTCATTTCAGAGATGGAACAAGGTGCTCTCGACCTGATGCTTCTCTCCCGCGATGGATTAGGATCCAGATCCGATTCGGAATCTCAAATCCAGCCGTCGGATGGCGCGAAACAGTCCTACCAGTGCTCTATCTGTGGGAAATCGTTCAGTTCGTATCAGGCGCTCGGGGGCCACAAGACGAGTCACAGGAAACCAGTCTTAGGTGATGACGTGGCAGCCGGTGGTGACCGGATCAAGGTGCACCAGTGTTTGATCTGTCTCAGAACCTTTCCTTCGGGTCAAGCGCTTGGAGGACACAAGAGATTGCACTATGAAGGTGGTGCCGGTGCAGCCGCCAAATTGAAGTTTGAATTCGATTTGAATATGCCGGCGCCTGATCATGAGGTGAAGCCGGAGACCGTGTTGGTGGAAGGAGGAGGTGGAGATGGTAACACGGTTGATTTTCTAGGTGTTAAGAATTAAGCAGCGGCTACTCTTGCTTACAGCTTAAGCTTTTATGCTTTTTTTTTCAATTTTTGTACTCTTTCTGTTGACAGGTATGATTTGTTTGGGGGCAGTATATAGCATTAATTGGGTGTTAATTAGTTATAAAGAGATTATTGCTTGATTGCATTTTGCACCTAGTGTGATTATCCAATTGAGGTGCAATCTTTTTTGTAATAGACGTCAGGCTGGCATGCATGAATTAATCATGATGATGATTTATTAGTTTTTTCTTTAATTGTATGTTCGTTTTAAATGTCCTTGCCAGTGAATCACTACTGAATCTTAATAAGCTCTGTAACAATACATAGATCGTTTTCGTTTTGAACTGTAAAATTAAAAGAATTAATTTGTCTTTTGTTATTACATATTAGATTTTAGATATATATGTAATATGTTGCCAGCTAGCTGTGCCCTTGCGATCGAGAAGAAACTGGTTGGTTTTGGAATGACAACATACACAACTGCATGTCGTTCTCAAATGGATTAATTGCTTTTGTAGAGTGCAACACGGTTATCTAGTTTGTTTTATACAATTAATTGTCAAATTTGAATCTCTTTTAAACTAATTATCTCGGTTCGGTGGGTCCATTGGTTTTCTCTCTATTCTTACAAGTGGCTAGGTCAACCTGTGGGAGCACGCAGAGAAAATTCTCTCTCTCTCCTATTCCTATTCCTATTCCTATTATTGCAACTTAAATATCGTGTAAACATGTTTTATTGAAGCCTACTTTTCAGAAGTCGCTTTAACACTGTGTATGTTAAGCAATGACATTGCGTACAAACTGTACACTTAAAATTGATTTAGATTAATGGAATTTCAACTTATCCGATGAGATAGTAAATAAACAAATAACTTATTTCTATAAAAAGTACTTTATTAAGAGAAATAAATTGATTTTAATACATGGGTAATGGGTTGGATAGATTGAGAAATGCTGCAATGAACTTTGTAATTGATCAGTCAAATGACAATGTTAGAGAATTAGCAAAGAAAATAAAAATAAAAAGGAAGTTTACTGTGCTATACACGACAGGCCACCTATATATAACCGGCACGAGTGGCCTTTAATTTGTTATTAGCATGCACAAAGCTCATTGTTCAAAATTAACTCAAAAAGGAATACCCATTTGACTGATCTACTCGGCCAATCGATTAGTGCATGCAATTGGCTAAACATGATCGATGATTCTCATCAAATTTATTTCATAGAGAACTTAATTCCATATATATATATATATATATATATCGAATGGACGATATTGTCCCTGCTTAGATTCTCTTGAGATTGCATGCATATATTGGTTGTGCGCTTCACATTAATTACGACCATTACTAAATGATTCTCTTTCCATAACTGAATACCTAGCTATTTACATCTAAGTGAAATCATTCATTAACAATCAGGTTCGTTTGATGTTTCATTTCTCCTGTTAGTTTCAAAGATATTGCTACATGAATTTGTCAACAAACAAAAAAATAAAATATTTATGCTAACTTTGCCTGGTTTATAACTGTTAGAAATGAAGATGTGTAAATAAAATAAAAGATAGGATCTAAGATGTAAAATAGGTAATAGATGGATACCGTACTTACAAAAAAGATGTGTAAATAAAATTAACTTACAAACGGTAATGTAACGGTAAAATAGAGATAACATATAAAAGGAGAAGAGGAGAAAAGATGTAAAATATACACAAAAAAAAAAAGAGAAATGAATAAAATCTCAAAAACAAATCTTTTTTGGTATCAGAGCAAGTTCGATTCCTCAGAATATCTGTTCGTACCAGTTCATAGCATCCATTCTTACCAGTTTCTAGTGTGCTCATCATATACCTTCCAAAACAGAAACTAAAGCTGACAAACCATACCGAGTACATCAATATAGCTATACCAGAAAAAATCTGGCAAAGGCTATACCGTATACTGGCAAAAACCTATCAGCCCTGTCTCAAAAAGACGAATAAAAATAGAGCTTACCAGCATACCAGAAAAACCTGATATTGTACCCAAACAATGTCAGGAGAAACCGAATCAATACCAACAACCATAAACAATAACATAACCAATGTCGATGTTAACTCCTCATCCATTTCAATAAAACCGAGTGACTATAATTTCCCTCTGTGGAGCAGGGATGTCACACTGGCTCTCCACGAAAAGGAGTTGTATGAATATGTAACAGGAGAAGAGAAGCAGCCTGATGATAAGAACATCATCGAACTCAGGCGCTGGAGGAGAAACGATTACAAGGCTATAAACCTCATATTGAACTCCATGGAACAGAAAACCAAACATCTGTTCATGTTTCACAATTCCTCATTCGATCTATGGAATGCTGTCAGTAAGCATTTCAGCAAGAAGCGAAACTTCTCCCATATCTACAATCTGAGAAAGGAGATTAAGACTCTCAAACAGAATCAGAGATTGATGATTCAATACATCGGAGATCTGAAGAGAAAATGGGAAGAACACAACCAGTATCGAGCCCCAACAAATGATTCTGCCATAATCCAAGAAAGGGAACAAGAGATGTTGTATCAATTTCTCTCGGGTCTTGACGACTCATATGAACAGATGAGAGCTCAGATCATGTTCCTCCCTGAACTCCCATCACTAGAAGATGCAATGGCTTGGTTCCAGAGTGAGGAATCAAGGCGAGAATTGATGGGCGGAGCTCACCAGGTACCAGAAAAAGGCGAGCTCACAGCTATGGTGTCGACTAAAGCTGAAACTGTGACAAAGACCACCATCTCTCAGCCAGAACATGCCGGAATGGTCGCGAATCGAACTCATCCCAGAGATAAAGGCAAATACAATCGATTTCAAGGCAAGGTGGTTAGATGTGATCACTGTAAAAAAGACGGGCACGATAAGGGAGGTTGCTGGTTTCTCCATCCAGAACTCCGCCCTAAATGGTGGATTGAGAACAACGAAGGAGGAGAACAAAAGAGATTCACAGCACAAGCGGCGCAGAGCTCAGCATCGAGTCGGTCGCCAGACCTAAGTCGAGAAGAGCTGAATCAGCTTCTGCGCCATTTCCTCAAAGGTCCATCTAACTTTTCTTTTAATACCGTTGTTGATCAAACCAGGCCCAGTACGAGAAAATCAAACCAGGCCCAATCTTACATAATACAAATGAAAAGAACAACTGAACAGTCACCAGCTGGGCCCGAAAATAAACCCCAAAAAACTGTGACATATTTAATCCAAACCAGTGAGTCTGATGAAAAAACAAATCATGCAACTTGGCTTCTAGACTCGGGTGCATCAAACCACATGACAGGGACAAAAAATTTGTTACATAATTACAAAAATTATAAAAAAGAAAACTATGTTTACATAGCAAATGGTGATAAAATGAAAATTGTTGGGCATGGATCAATAAATATTTTTTCAAAGACTATAGATAACATTTTGCATGTAGAAGGGTGCACATCCAATTTATTGTCCATAAGCAAAATCTCAAGAGAAATTGAATGTGAAATTATTTTCTCATCTAAAAATGTCGTGTTTCAGGAAATAATATCCAAGAAGATGATTGGTGAAGGTTTCCTTAAAAATGAACTATATTTTTTGGACTATCACAAATTATGTTTTTTAGCAAAAAAGGATGACGAGGTCTTATGGCACAAAAGAATTGGACACCCATGTAGTAGGGTTTTAAATCTTTTGTTTGGTTTTTCAAATATAGATTGTAAACAATGTGATGTATGCAATCTAGCAAAACACACTAGATTACCTTTTGTAAATTATATTACTAAGAGTAGTAGACCTTTTGAGGTAATACATTCCGACGTGTGGGGACCCGCACCAATAGATTCATATAACGGTTTTAAATACTATGTTACTTTTATTGATGATTTCACAAGATTAACTCGATTGTATTTAATAAAAAATAAAAGTGAAGTGCCTTTTAAGTTTCAAGATTTTTCAAGATTTGTTGAAACTCAATATAATGCAAAAATCAAAATTCTTAGAACCGATAACGGTCTAGATTATGTGAATAACTATCTCTCATCTTGGCTTAACCAAAATGGTATAGTTCATCAAACCACTTGTGTATATACCCCTCAACAAAATGGTGTTTCGGAAATAAAGAATAGACACTTATTAGAAGTAACAAGAGCTCTCTTGTTTCAAAGTAATGTCCCAAAAATATATTGGTCCGAAGCCATATTAGCGGCTACATATTTGATAAATAGATTACCTAGTATGGTGTTGGAGAATAAAAGTCCCATTGAAATGATTTATTCAAATAAACCAAGCTTAAGCCACTTGAAGGTATTTGGATGTACATGTTATGTTCATAACATGAAAAAAGACAAATTGGATCATACATCCATCAAGGCCATATTTTTTGGATATTCTTCTCAAAAAAAGGAATACAAATGCTATGACCCAAAAAACAAAAAAAATGCACATATCTAGAGATGTAACATTTATTGAAAATGAACCTTATTATAAAAATAGTGAGGATATGCAAACTTCAAATATATTTGAGTTTCCCACCAAGGCTAATCCAAATATTGAGACTAGCATTGTAGGACTTGAAGAAGTCACCAACGAGGGGGAGAATAATATTGATGGAGATGAACTTGGAGAACAAATAAATGAAGTTGCGGGTGAAATTGAAGAGGAGGCCGAAAATGACACACAACGAGCCGAGAATGATGGAGAAGAAATTCCATTAAGAAGATTAACTCATCCCCAAAGACCATCCACAAGGTTACAAGATTTTGTAACCTACAAGGTCCAATATCCAATTGAAAATTTTATTACATATAACAAGGTATCTAAATGTCATAATGCGTTTGTGACCAACTTAGAAAAAATAGTGGAACCTAATACCTTTGAGGAAGCAAAAAACCAACCTAAATGAAAAAAAGCCATGAATGAGGAACTACATGCTCTTGAACAAAATAATACTTGGGAAATTGTACAATTGCCCAAACATAAGAAACCCGTTGGGTGTAGATGGGTTTACAAAATAAAATATAATAGTGATGGTTCTATTGAAAGATATAAAGCAAGATTGGTAGCAAAGGGATATACTCAAACATATGGTATTGACTACCAAGAAACTTTTGCACCGGTAGAAAAAATGAATACAATACGGATTGTATTATCCATAGCAATAAATAACGGTTGAAACTTGTACCAATTGGATGTGAAAAATGCCTTTCTTCAAGGAACACTTGAAGAAAAGGTATTTATGTCCTTACCACCGGGACATAAAAAAGAATACAATACTAACTTGGTTTGTAGGTTAAAAAAGGCTATCTATAGCCTCAAGCAATCACCAAGAGCATGGTATGGCAAGCTATCTCAATTTTTAATTACTTGTGGGTTTAAAGTAAGCCAATCCGATAATTCATTATTCTCAAAGCATGAGAATAAAGATACTATCGTAGTTCTAATATATGTGGATGATATTATAGTAACCGGAAATAGTAATGAGAAAATTCATGAAGTAAAGAAATGTTTAAAAAAATGTTTGATATAAAAGACCTTGGAAGGTTAAAATATTTTTTAGGAATTGAAATTGCACATTCAACCAAGGGACTTTTCTTGTCACAAAGGAAATATACTTTAGACTTGTTAAAAGAAACCGGAAAAATAGGGACTAAACCGATTTCTACCCCAATAGATAGTAATTGTAAATTAAACTCCGAAGATGGTGAACCAATAAAAGATATTACCCAATACCAAAGACTTGTAGGCAAATTAATTTATCTAACGGTAACTAGACCGGATATTTCCTATGTCGTAGGACAAGTAAGTAAGTTTATGCATGCACCAAGAAAACCTCATCTTGATGCAATTGATAGAATTTTAAAATATTTGAAAGGTGCACCCGGGAAAGGAATATGGATGAAAAACAATAATTCTAATAATATTTGTGGCTATGCCGATGCAGATTGGACCGGAAGCTTTGACAGAAAATCAACGACAGGCTATTGTACATTTGTAGGCGGAAACACAGTCACATGGAAAAGCAAGAAGCAAAATGTCGTGGCACGATCAAGCGCGGAAGCGGAATATCGTGCTATGGCATCTACGGCAAGCGAATTAACTTGGATAAAACAATTGATGGCGGAATTGAACTTCAAGATTCAAGAACCTATGAAAATGTATTGCGACAATAATGCGGCAAGACACATTGCGTCTAACTCTGTCTATCATGAACGGACAAAACATATTGAAGTCGATTGTCATTACATCCGAGAGAAGGTACAAGCTAAAGAGATAGAGACGCCTTACGTAAAAAGTCAAAAGCAACTTGCCGACATTTTTACAAAAGGACTCTTACCAAGATACTTCGATAATTTAGTTGACAAGCTCGGACTAATAGATATTTATAGTCCAAGCTTGAGGGGGAGTGTTAGAAATGAAGAGGTGTAAATAAAATAAAAGATAGGGTCTAAGATGTAAAATAGGTAATAGATGGATACCGTACTAACAAACGGTAATGTAACGGTAAAATAGGGATAACATATAAAAGGAGAAGAGGAGAAAAGATGTAAAATATACAAAAAAAGAGAAATGAATAAAATCTCAAAAACAAATCTTTTACTAACTATTCGTCAAACATCTGTCAAGGCTACTCTGAATTTATATATATATATATAAATATTATATGTCAGAATCCATAATTATTAGAAATATTAGTCTGTTGCTGTCATTTTTATTTTGCACTGTATTATGTTATATTCATCATTTTCGGTCTTTTACTCTTTTGGGTATTTTGTAGGTACGTATTAATGACCATATCAGTTTTTTTTAATTAATTAGGACTTTTTTTAGTGAAAAAATGGGACAAGGTTTCTAAATTTGAAACAATTAATTAGAACATGATAAAAAATATTAGTTTCTTTATATAACGGATCAACAAATAGATGAGTTAATTTTATCTAATTGGTAAATTTCAAGTCAGATTTGTGTTACTTTTACATATTTATTCAGTTTCGAGCTAGCTAGATTGCAACCATAACCAATATTAATCTGGATTTGATAAAATTGGAAAATATATAATTTAGACAAAAAATTATTATATTAATTATTCGTCAAGATATAATCTACTATATTTATATCTGATCCAAATTCTAATATATTTATTTTAAACTAATTAATGTTAGCATATAGGGCATGAAATTAATATCAAGACACAAAATTAATATGAAAAAAATGAGAATATATTCTCGAACTTGATCACAAGGCCATCATAGTAAAACAAATAGGAAAATAAGTTAATCATAAACAAATATTAATAAAGGAAATCTTTTGTTGTGCTATTCAAAACTAGAGAAATCTCAAAAACGTCACTCAGAACATATTTGCGATCCAAAATCGCTGCCACCCCTTTTTCTGCTACCTCTTTTATTAAAAAAAAGGTCAAAAATGTCTCTGTCATGGCTTCTTCTCCTCCTCCCCTCTTTTGTACCGTCACTAGTTGGCATTCCTCTTTCCCAAAATCATTTTCAGAGTCAATTACGACATTCTTCGAAACGACACTAGTGGCAAGGTTGGTGATGGCCGGGATGAACTCGGAACCAAAGTAGTCATAAGAGAGACATTTTTGTCTTTTTTAAAAAATGGGACAAAAAGAAAATAGCAGCTATTTTGCATGATAAATATGAAAAAAATTGATTCTGAATAACTTTTTTGAGATTTATTCAATTTTGAGGGACGGTGACAAAATTATCTCTTAATATGACGAACTTAGTAGTGAGTGGTAAGTACGTTTAGGGGCAATCTTGTCCATACAAGAAAAAAATCTAAAGTGTTGTGTTAATACAACCCCCATTATTCTGTTACTTCTTATTGGCGCACTTTTTTGAAAACATGTAAAATAAAGCCCAAGGTTGTAGTTGGTTACCATACCTGGTAGTTCTGATTACTATCATACAACAGTGTCTCTCTCTCCCCTCCCAAATTAAACTTCCTTGCTTACACGCAAGAAAATGTCAAGTGACACCTCATTCTTGGAAAGTTTCAATCTATGGCTCTATGCCATACGACAGCAACCAATCAGCAATGCACATCATACCAAATCTTTTTAAGAGACAAATCGAAGATTGTTAGTTAACCTTCCTAAAAGTATCTACTCTCAATGACAAGTGGGCCCAAAAGTACGATTTACCAACGCTACCCCCACCTCCCAGTCTCCCACTCACTAATTACTATACACAACTCTCGTTATATACTTATATATATAATATAATACCCACTCGCTCACTAGTCTCCTTCCTCCCCAAGTTTCTTTTCTATTTCTCTTCTTCTCTCACTCAATCTCACACGCGCTGATTAGTGATTTCCCCAAACCAATGGCTCTCGACGCACTCGACTCCATTGACACGAGCTCTTCTCCCAAGGAAGTATGGATTAAACGCAAGCGATCTGAGCGCCGCCGCTCTACCACCACCAGCCCTGCCGCTGTTGCACTGACAACAGAGGAGGAAGATCTCGCTCTCTGTCTCATGATGCTCTCTCGCGACCAGTCTGGATCCGGATCTAGATTCGGAGCTTTGACCGGGTTCGACGACTCTGATTCTGACTCCGGCAAGCTGGTTAATTACACTTGCTCCATCTGTGGCAAGTCGTTCGATTCATACCAGGCGTTAGGAGGCCACAAGACGAGCCACAGGAAGCCGGCTGCGGGCAATGACATGGCATCCGGTGCACAAAAGGAGAAGGTGCACCAGTGTACGATTTGCCTCAAGACCTTCCCTTCTGGTCAAGCGCTAGGAGGTCACAAGAGGAAGCACTACGAAGCACCAAGAGATCAGGCTCCAAAGTTGAAGCTGGATTTGGATTTGAAGATGAAGCTAGAGTTCGATTTGAACATGCCAGCGGCGCCAGAGATGGAGGTGAAGGTGGAGGCAGTGGAGGAGGAGAATCCGGTGGCGAAGAAACAGAGGCTGTGTTGACAATTTGACATTAGGTAATTAAGATGGGATGGGATTAGTTGTTTCTTGAATCTTAATTGATTTTGGGGAATATGATTATGAGGTAGTCTCTGTTGACTTGTTATTACTAATTTGGATCTTGTTTAAGTGTTTTATTTTCTGGTGCAATGTACATAAACCAGGGGTAGACGAAATTTTGCTAATTGTTGGGTTTCTCTAAATTTTTGTGCAATGTAAATAACCATCTATATATATTCCCCATTGTTTATTTAATTTTGTTCATTATCTCGTTTTTAATTAGTATTCCACAAATTTCATTATTTGTATATTTTAAGCACATTGAGTCGAATACGCTCGGGCAAATAAAATTTGGAAATACTATATATAGTCAATTGTATAATTATCGTTGATATTTTGCTTTTGTCTTTAATTATTTAATACGTAGACGGCAGTTGTTTTTTACTTCTCAAAGTACACCTGTAAATTTATTAGCTAGCTTATATTCAATGCGAATATGAAAAAAAGGAAAAAAAAAATGTGAACGTCTCGAAATTAAGAGATTTTTAATTTAGTTAGTTGTACTAATTGACAAAATAAAGATTTTGTTAAATCCGAGCTATTGGGAAAATGAGCACGTTCTTGCATGTTGGGAAAATGTGTGTCAATATTTATTTCTCACGCATTTGTTATGCAATCATTACCTGAGGTTTGTCATCTCCAGTTCATGCAAACGCTGGTGGTTTCCAGCCTCATGAAGGATATCACTTATCACGTGTCACGGTATCAGACTATCAGATGTGGACCATCAGCTTTGTCGACCCATTGGGCTGATTAGAATCAGATCCGACCCGTTTACAAGTAGTTCAAGTCTGTTTTAAGAGAATTGAACTTAATTGTTCAAAAGGATTAAATAATGTCTATTTCTATTTCTCATCAGATCGTATTCTGATAGTTGGCGTATACGAATTCAGACAGATATACATAGTTCAGATAGATATTTTCCAATATTCTTGAAATTTGAATATCCGCAATTTGGTTCGAGTTTTTAAGTATGTATGAAATTTTATTACAAATGCAATTAATTTTAAATTTAATTTGCTCTTGTTGAATCTTTTAGTATGATCTCTATATACATTTTGACTAATAATAAAACGAAATTATATAGTGGTTAATTTTTATTAATATTAATGTTTGTGAATATTATATAGTTATTTTTTTAATTTAGTATGTGATGTTTTAGTATTCAATTGTATCTGTATCCAACTTTGTATCCATAAATTGAAAAAATATACAGATATTATTTAGCTGCTATCTCTAGATATCTGGTCCATTAATTTACACTTCTATTCCTTGCCCTCGGAGACATATTTTGGAACAATAGAGAAATCTCCAATAAAGTTTGGCATCATAAATATTTAGTGATTTAAATTAACACACTTACCATCGAATTTTTTTTAAATAATCAAAATAAATAAAGAAAATATTATTGTGGTCAAATTAAAGTCGGAATCACCAATTTAACTATTTCGGAATCAGAAATTTCTACGTAACTCTGGATTCACTACTTGCTGCATAACTCCGAAATTTTAGCTGCCGGAGTTTGCCGGAGTTGAGAAGGGATCTGGTTTCTATAATTCTATTCTTCACCTGTGCATCGTTTTAAAAGCAGTCGAGAGAGAGGATAACAGACCCTGTTGTCCAAGATCCGACGGTCTTTGTTCCTCACATCACCGACCGCCTGTCTGTTTTAATCGGACGGTCTCTCGGGAATAAAGGGTTCTGATATCTCTCGGGAATAACAGCAGGCAGATCCGACGGTCTCTCGTGTTTTCTCTCCGCTCTAAAAACCCTAAGCCGTCGTTCCTCTTTATTTTCGTTGCTTGTGGTTTTGTTCTTCCTGCTGACTGCTTTGATCGGGCTGATAAATGATTTGTGTCGCCGACGAAGAGGCTGTGCGGATTTTGCGATGAACTTCTTCCCCCTTTTATCCCCTCTTACTTTCATCGTAGAAATTGGGGTTTTTTCAGTTGGGCTCGTATCGTTTTCATCTTGTGATTTCTGCAATAGCCGATGGTTTCTCTGCTGCTCAGGAATCTTTTGCCGACGATATGAATCTGTTGTGTTCCCGTTATTGGTATTTGGTAAGGAGAAGATTGGCTATTTTATTTTTTGCTTTTGGTCTCTGAGAGATCCGTTATGATTTTATTGGTTTCGTCTGAATGGATTAACCTGTTGGCCTTATAATTTTGTAGCTGTAGTTACATCACTGGAAGAGTTCCTTCAGGCTTAACCTGAAGCAACCTGGTGTTGTTTGCTTTAAATTTGGGCAAGCACCTCTCAAAAGTCAAAACTAACATCCTATTTTTCTGATACCATGATCAGTTTTCATTGATGTTTGGGGTTTTCCTTTGTAGAAAGAGAGAAAACAAAGGACATCGGCTTTCAAACATCAACGTTTGTGCTGCGTTAGAGTTGAGAGAAGCAAGAGCTTCCAAGTTGAGGGGATAATAATAGATGGTTCGCCACCTTTGGTGAGTACTGAGACATGATCGGCTTTGAAACACTGATGTTTGTGCAGCGTGAAGGTTGAGAGAAGCAATAGCATCCCAGTTGAGGGGGAGAATACCAGAAGGTTGACCGACTTCGGTGAATACTGAGACAGGACAAGTGAGGCAGCTGAAGCGAGGTTAGCGTCACTCGAAACATGCCGTCTTGCTTAAAAAATGTTATTTCTCACAGGTCTCCTTTGTCTTCTTACAATTGTGGGAACAAAATAATTATTCCAACCAGAATTTGTTGTAAATATAGCACTCCATTTTCTTTGAGGGACTAATACAAACTTCAGTAACCAAAAAGAATAATGGAGCTATATACATAAGAGGAGTTGATCCTATTTATCATGGATTCATTTGTTCTTTTAGTTATTGCTTTGGTACCTTCTCCCTTTATTTTGATTTATGGCCTTTTTGTCAAAAGGAAGCCATCTTTTAAGATTCTGGAAAAGTTCTTTTTAAATCCATGTATTCAAAGCTTAGTATTCTGCCAATACTTTAACAAATCAATCATCAATCTTTCGTTTGATAAAGTAATATCAAATTTGGAAGTTTTTGCACAATTTTTCTGAAGTTTCTTATTTTTGAGGTCTAGGTAGTGGAGAATTGGGTACAGATTCAAGAAACTGAACTGCAGCTGGAATCTGTATGATTTTTCTTTTCTTTTTTGTAATTCCTTCAAAAATGAGGGGTCTTTAGGATGAAACAATCATTTAACTCGTCAGTAAAAACCAAAAGACAAAAATACTTTAAACTCATATATCCTGAAAATGAAAAAAAAAGGAACATGCCTATGATGATGTTACAAGTGTATTGAATGCTGGTTTTACAAAATAGCTGTTATGTATGTTATGTTATGTATGTTATTTGAGTTCGGTTGCATGTTATTTTGTGTTGAAAAAATAATTTGCATGTTAAGCGCTTTGTTATGCATGTTATGCATAATTCGTAACATACATGATTATTTTTCAGTACAAAATAACATACAATCGAACTTGAATAACATGCATAACAACGCGTTTAACATGCATAACGACGCATGTTGATGCATGTATCGATTGCGTATTAGTGAAGCGTATTTGTTTATCAGGTCCCTATTTTTTAATCCGTGATACTTTTTTTCTCAAGGGTATCAGCTGTTGAATCGTGAGATCCTTTAAGCATGATATTATGCTACAATTCTGGTAGCTCATGAAATTTTTGTGTTGTCTTGGCTGATTGATTGTATTCCTGTCATTAATTAGCAAATTTTTTTATGTGGATTAGCAATAAAATTATCAATTTAATGTAAACTTAAGGTATTTAATAAAAAGAAAATTAACAGTACTACAAACAGAAAAGGTTGAACAATTTGAAAGTTGTGTAGTTCATCAAGCGCTGCATAGTTTATTGTTTATGGCTAAATGCATACGGTAAATGAACTGGAACTATTTGAAGGCGTACATGATTAACGACATAATACGGATACGGAAGAAAATAAGGTTTTAAAAGACGATTGTTTCAGTCTCGCCTTTCATATGTAAGGCCCAAGCCATCCATTTCCCAAACTCAGCAATGGAAAACAGAGTATCTATTCAACATCGGTGTCTTGTCTTGTGCTATTGTCAGCACAGTAACATAAAATTTATACATAACCTAAATCTGAATACAAGTTTACATTTGGAAAACTCTAAGCTCATTGTATATATTCAGGGTTATTTACACAGATTACAAAGCAAATCATATAAGGCACAAATGGAATAGCTCGATTCTTAACTCCATATTTTAAGCTCCAACCAGAAAAGTTGGCCACAACTTACATTGCCCCCATGCTTAACAGAGAGGTACATCTCTTTTTCACGGGGTGGCATAAAACAGTCAGCGTCTAGTAACAGAGCATTTATCAACGATTTCAAATAAATAACACGACTTTAGGTTCTCTTACAGTAAAACTCAAGTCTTGAGACTCAAAAAGTTAATGTAAACCTCAAGTACTTCAAAAGTCTCAATTTCAGTTTACATAGAAACTGCTGCTTCCTGAACTAGTCTTCTTTAATAACATACATAGAAATAGATCAAATCTCACTTCTAACAAACCAAATACAATTACAGTAAGGTCGACAGAAGAAATGAGATTTAATTAGTTTCCTTGGACACTACAATCTCCTTGATTCCTAAAGGCCTCTACAAGCTTCTATCATTCATTTTTCAATTTTGCTAGATTTAAGCAGGTGCCGGCATTGTTTTAGGCTTTGGTTTGACCTCAACTTCATTCACAGACCGAATAAAGACGGCATCAGGTTCATGACTGGGAAGAAACAAAAAGAAGAGTATAATAAATTAGCAGTTGCAATTACCACTCTAACCTATTATTGGTATGGCAATATAATACCAGTATCTATTATGGTAGTGCTTAGTTTACAATCATTTCTTACGGAATATCTCCATCTTCAAAAGTGTAACTGGATGCCACTGCAAGAAGGCGCCCATCTCTGCTAAAGGACAAAGCTGCTATGCCGGAAGGATACTTGGAGTACTGACAAATGATAAAACAAATAAGTTATCTCCAGTTGACTTATTACATGAAAGCATATTCACCTCCTACTTGCTGGCAATGCAGGGTTTACCTGGTAAAGCCTTTTCTTGTTAATGCCATCCCACACATTCACATAACCATCACACCCTCCGGTTGCAAAGGTACCATAACTGCAACAACAATAAATATTTGTTAAAACTTAGGTAAGATCAATATAAGAAATTTGTGTGTGTGTGTGCACGCACACTTGAAAAAGAGATAGAGTGGGATGGGGCTTTACATTGGATGGAAAGCCATGGCATTCACAGGATAAACAATATCCCTTCCGTTGTCAGATTTTCTGTGGCACTTGAATGCATACCTGTGTAACAGAATACCAAATATCAGGTAATCATCAATACATTAACATATGCAAATTAGGTTCATTTCAGTACCAATATACACTACTTGTATTATTTAATCACAAAATATACAATTCTTACTTTTTCGCCTGAGCTCCCTCTGACATGTCAAAGAACTCCATTGCAACCCTCCCTTCTACAGAACTTAGAGCATAACCTACGTTTGAAGAATAAACACTCTCTGTGATCAATACTTAAAAGGATTAAGACAAAAACTATTTACAAATGAACCAAACTTATTACCTGTTCCATTGGGATAACACCTGACACAACGTGTCTGATACTTGAGGGAAGACTCACGTTTTTGCTCAGGTTGGGACATATTGCGGAGATCGTAAACATTTATGTGCCGGCCAGCAGTCGCCACGACCAGTCTGTTCCCCACCAATGAGAGGGAATATACTCGCTCTGGCTGGGTATATGTCCCAACCAATGTGTGCTCAGGTCCACTAGCACCTCTTGGGTCCCAGCACTTCACTGTCTTATCCCAGCTTCCCGTTATAACTTGGCCTAGAATGTTAATACAACTAAAATGATGAACTGTATATTACTGTAAGTCTGTAACTGTTAACAAGGTTATTTGACTATATTCAAAGGACGCAACTAGTTAGTGATAATAAGAAGATTGCTTTTTCATCTCCGTCAGAAGTTGTAACACTATTTCAAAACTTCAGTAAGGAATGGAAAACAAACAAACTGATTAGTTACTAATAATAAGAGAATTGATTTTTCATCTCTGTCAGAAGTTGCAACATCACTTCAAAACTTCAGTAAGGAATGGAAAAAAATCAAACTGATAAAAGAGCAACAGAACAAAAGAGGTCACATGCAAAAAAAGTAGAGGATTTTGAAAAAAAAAACTAAGCCTTGAATGCACCACAAGAACCAACACAAAACAAAGCACCAAAACATCAAACAGCAAGTAACATAAGCAGGCCATAACTCTATCAATTCATGGACAAAATGTGGAATTTTAATACCGCATTCCTTCGTACCAGGTTGACCTGAACACTGATTTCTTTACATCTTTTTTAGTTTTTTGTTTAATTTTATTTTACCAACTATTGTTTTCTTGTTGTCTAGTTACTGAGATCTACACTAGTGCTACGACATAACTCGGCCTGTGTTTTACATAACTGGTCTCAAGCCCGGAAAGGAGGAGGGTTGTGATAGGCTTGGCGAGTCAATGTAAAAATTCAGCCAATCTTATGGAAATGAAATTCAATATGGGCTTCATTTGTAGCCTACCCCAACGTGTTTGGGACAAAAGGCTTTGTTGTTGTTATTGTAAACTAGTGCTACAACATCATGGTTTGGAATTTTAAGCAAATAAATAATCCAGCCAGTCACTCAACTGCTACTACATTGACAAATCCTGGAACAGTCATGCGAAAGCAAAAAGACTCATGTTATCATGCTGGTACAAGTTAAGACTGAGAGACAGAAGACCAACACATTTCAGCTTTCCACCGAAAGTGTAATGCAGCTATTGTCCACATCAAATGTAAATGTCAACAAAAAGTCATATCAGTATATACCAGCAGAGTAAGAGTACTCTACACAGCGAACAGGAGCATCATGTCGTCCTATAATATCCTCCTTCCCAGAACCGAACATATATCTGTGAAGATATTTTATTTGATGTTAGTTAACTCTCTACTTTGTTTTTATAAAAACAGTGTGATCTACACAGTGTGGCACTCAGATTGCAACAAGCAAATTAGGAGAAAACCTAAAAAGTATATACCTTCTAACAGTGTGATCTGCACAAGCACTAAATCCAGATGAATCATCATGGAAGCAACAATCAAGCACTGGTCCAACATGCAAGAACTCCCCTTTTAGTAAATTTGCATTGGCATCATACAACCTAATAGTCTAAATACAAAAAAAGTGTAACATACATCAGAATCGCAGTTACTCCTGAAATCTACAACAGATATGCAATTAAGATCCATGGTCATTGAATCCACGAGACCAACACACATAGTAACACCCAAATCAGTAAACCCTCAGTGTAGTTCGTTAAATCCCTAAAAACGATTCTAATTGAGTGAATCCCACCGGATTAACCAAAAATAACGAGATAGCAACGCACTTATTACCTTATCCCAAGAGGAAACTAAAAGGTGATCGCTGTGATTTGAAAATCGGAGGTTAGAGATCCCATCAGAAGGCGGTTTCGCGAGCTCCTTACCCTCACTACCTACTGGAACTGGAGCGGCGCTCATGGCGGTCAGAATCGATCGAGGTTGCTTATAGGGTTTTTCTTTTTAGGGGTTTTGGCGAAGAAGATAACAAAAACGGAAGAAGGTTTGAGTACACCGTGCTACTAGTGGCGCTTGAGTGATTTCGAATTGAAATCGACGGAGGCTAGATTTGGAATTTTGGATTTGAATTTAAGAGGGCTTCAACAGATTCAATCCGTTCGAAAGTTAATACAAAAATGTCAGGTGTTGTACCAATGAGTTTGTTTCAGCTCCATCCTTATTTGTGTAAAAAAACTTACAAAAAATATTAAAGTAAATCATCTATTGAAATATCTAAGTTTTTGTCTTCATTTTTTCTCTTAGAGTGACCTAACTAGTTATCACTAGAATTACTCGCTAATAGATGGGAGATTGGTATGATGTAATACTGGGAGTTGACTGGTTAACACAATTGGGACCCATGAGAATTGATTGGAGACATAAGTGGATTGGATTTGAAAAAGAGGGTAAATTGGTCAGGCTTCAAGTTCAGAAAGAAGAAGCTAGAATTACCATGTGCCAGACTGTTAAGGTGCATAAGGAAATAAAAAATGCTCAAGGTGTCATGATGGCTCACATCTGGCTTTGCACAGGCAAGGAATAATGCCCAAACTCTATTCACCCAGCTATTCAACAGGTGTTGAGTCAGTTTCCTACTGTGTGTGATACCTCTGACACCTTACCACCCAAAAGATCAATTGACCACCAGATTGTGCTTAAACCAAACTCTTCACCTATTAACCTCAGGCCTTATAGATACTCACATTTTCAAAGGCTGGAGTTGGACAAAATTATTGAGGAATTGTTGACCAGTGGGGTGATTAAGCCATCTAACAGCCCATTTGCCTCTCCTGCTTTGCTTGTCAAGAAAAAAGATGGTAGTTGGAGATTATGTGTCGACTATAGAAAGCTAAACTCTGTTACCATTAAAAATAAATACCCAATACCCATAATTGATGACCTCCTTGATGAGTTACATGGGGCAGAAATTTTTTCTAAGATTGATCTCAAATCTTGTTATCACCAGATCAGAATGAACCCAGCAGATGTGCACAAGACTGCCTTTAGAACCCATGAAGGGCACTATGAATACCATGTTATGCCCTTTGGGCTTACCAATGCCCCAGCAACATTTCAAGCCCTAATGAACCAAATCTTTAAATCCTATCTGAGGAGATTTGTATTGGTGTTTTACTCAATTCCTGTTGGGTTTAAACAAAGGGCAAGACTGGAAAATCAAATTGGATAATTTAAAACAAAAATTAAAGGGAAGGAGTGCTAATTTAAGGAGAGAGATCGAAGACAAAAAAAATGAAATAATAAGTCAGATGAACCAGTATGAAACAATAGCAGAACAAAGAGATTTAACAGAAAATGAAATTGATGATTATCTGAATATTCAAAATGATTTATATAATATACATAATACAGAAGCCTCTGGCATCAAAGGGTAAAGATAAAATGATTGAAGGAAGGGGATGCAAATTCCAAATTTTTCCACACAGTAGCCTCATGCCAGAAGAGTCATAATACAATTTATACATCGCAACACGATAAATACTGCTCCGTGTCGTCTGCGTTTTCGCGACACGGCATCTCCAGCCGTTCATAGGCTCAGCTTCTTCGATCTCGATCGTTTGGTTTATCCTGTCTCTTTAGATCCTGACGCTACCGTGTAGAAGATTGTTTTTCCCCTCCTCTTCACAATCCGTTGCCAGAAAATTTGCTTCGCCACAATATCGCCACAACCTTCCCAGTCTTTGCCACACCGTCTTCACATCTAAAAAATAATTTCTATCATTCCCTTCGCCTTCCTATTTCCTCTCTTTTGTGACTGGCAGCTAGGTTTTCTCTCTTTTATCTTGAGCTCGAGAACTAGCAGCTAGGGTTTTCTCTGTATCGAATTGGAAGCACCATCTGACTCGCCTCAATCTACTCTTCATCTTCATACCTGTCTTTCTTCTCTTCTCTCAAAGGAATTTGAAAACCTGGCAACCCACTAATCCTAAATTCCAAACAGTAGCACAAAGTTTGCACACGAAAATCAGCAATGATGAATGGCAAGCAAACGACTAGGCAAAAAACTCGACCTCCTGTCGGACGCTCCAAATTGCACGTTGCCAGGGCTCGAGAAACTGGCCTTAAAGCACCTCTGTGGCCTTAAATTTTAGGTATGTATGTTCAAACCTTCAGAAATTTAACTGCTTTCAAATGAGAAATTGATTTGAGGTTGTCATTATTGTTATCTTTTTATGTTTGGGAGAAGGCTGAATTCCAGTTTGGGTTGCTTTCATGTTGGTATTGGGTCAGGTAAGGTTGTTTAAGGTAGATTCTCTAGGTTGTAGGTTCTTATCCATTCCAGGAGTAACAAGTGGTACAAAGTAGTTGGGTCTTTTGCTTCAAATAATATTCAATTGTTGAATTCACATTTGTTGTATGTTTATTGTTGGTTGGGATAATATATGATGATTTCAATTAAACAATTTGATCTACTGCAAGAGTTGTTTTGTAAATATTTTTCTGGCTCCGTTTATACATAAACATGATTGTAACAAAAATTCACCTTGCTTACTGATATAAGGAGATTAGGAGAATTTATGGTGTATCCATATAAACTTATAAAGTAGCTAATTTATCCATGAAAATTTCATATTATTTTTATAGAGCGAAAGATACCAGTACCTATCTCCACAATCACAACCCACTCAAGTGTCTTTCTGACATGCATGCTTGCCGATTACGTATTGTTTATCGCATGAAGTAGGTATGACATTGTCAACGAGGATTATCGAAAGATGGAAGAGATAAAAGTTCAGGCAGAGGCTGCTAATATTGTCAAATCTCAGGTCTGTTTATACTAAAAAATTTCATGTAATGTTTCTTAAAATTTAAAAGAATTTTTTTCCATAAAAGTTGTCTTGGTTGGCCTACTAAGAACTTCCACAAAAAAACCAGTTTTACATTTTTTATATGTGTTATTGCTGAAAAAAGAAAAAAGAGAAGAAGAAAACAAAGAAATTAGCAAGTCCAATTAAGTGAACAGTTCATAATTTCATTAAGTTCCAGAGTCTATCAGTAAATTGATCTTCAATCTATTTATATAAATTTATCTGCAAAATACTTTCTGAGTTGTTTCAATTTCTGAGATTAGAGGTTCAAGTTGGGAACGTCATCGAGCGCTTTGACTTCATTGAAAATTTTCACATACACAGTAAACTATGTTGCCTGACCGGTCAATAGTGATTTGTCTAACAAGTCATGGTAGTTCCGATAATACTTGCATTTGACAGCCTCCTTTTATCGACCTATTCATGCTTTCTGTTTCAAAATTCAAAAAGTACCTGGTAGACATTGAGATTTGAAATTAATGACCTTGCGATAAAGTACATTGTATGATGTATTTAGGTTTCTGCGTCAAATGCATAAATACTATTTTGGTTCAAACATGTTGAATAATACCTTCTACATAAATCAAGGATAGACTGGTAAAATAAATATTTTGGTCATGTATTGTCAAATTCTTCATTCTCCATGATTTTATTTTTCAAGAATAATTTGTTGATTATCTCATGTTATTCTATCTTAGCAACCTTTTTATATTAGTTGATTATCTCCAATCATATTTATCGACTTATGATCCTGTATAATCAGAACTTCTTTTGTAAATGTAAATTCAAGTAAAGGTTGATATGCTATTTTTAGATGCTGGTGTGATATGGATAGCTTGCGCCTTCATATCTATCTGAAAGTATCGAGATGTATGTCGCTCCTTACTACCTAACTCTATAGAAAAGTGAGTGAAAAGTGATGGGAGGAAATAGAATGAGATAGTAAACTTTGCACCTTGGTTTCAATGAAGCAAAAGAGAAGGAGATGGTTTAGGCACATCTTAGTTGTGTTAGACAAGAGAAGGAAATTAACTTGACACCACAATATGATTAAGTAAACCTGGCATGGTTTGAGTACTATTGGTAAGTAAATTTTGATACAATAAATAACTAATTTGCTGGCAGTATCAATTATATCTATATTTCCTTGGTTATTTTTTTCTAGGCCCTTGACTCGATTGAAGATGATGGACAAAGAAGTAGCAACAACAAAATCTGTACTCAGTAAGTATAATAGACATAAATCTGAATTATTTGTTAAAATCTGAGTTATTACGAAAATTTGCAATTTTGCTGAATTTTTCATTGTTTAAGTTCTCTTTATTCTTATGTGACAATATATTGTCACGTTTTTTGTTGTTGCTTACATATAGGTAGAATTGATCCCACAATACAAAAGAAAAGAGTTGCTAGAGAATGCTTGAGAATAGCTCACTTAAGTGCTCAGAGCAACATCTTTGGTGTGGTAAATCATTATTATTTGCAAAATTACCATTTACATTCTTGAGTAGTACTGGAAGAATTTTTGGTCCACCTCTGCACCAGTCTGATGTTAGTTGTATAAGAATTTAATTATTCATTAAGAACGAGTTTGGATAATGCTTCGATATTAGCTCTACAAAAATCCAATGGATAATTCTCTGATATTCGCTCCAAAAAGATGGTGAGGCCAAATCTCATCATAAACGCTCTTATTTTCGAATAAAATGAGTAGTGGTCTTGGAGAGAAATACAAAAGGCTTGGCACTTGAAGAAAGAGAGAGAGAGAGAGATAATTGTTCAAACTATTGTAGCTGAGAAAGAGATCAAAGAGAAGAAGTGATCCTTTGTAGCACTCCTTTCCCTTTCAGTTTCTGTTTGTAGTAAAAAAAAAATGTTGCAGAGGGAACTATTTTTGGAAGTAACAGGATATGAATAATCAGAAAATTGTTCTAGGAGGTTCACATCTATGATGAAGGCGTTGCTCCAATTCATGAATCCTCTCAAAGATTTCTTTCAGTTTTAAATTATCTCTTTCATGCGTTCAAATATATCCTAAGAGATCGCATGATAGTCTCTATTGGAAAACTGAAGCAGGTTACTCAGTTTTAATTGATATTAAGTGATACTTCTTTTGTAGTTCCACTTCGTCTGAGATTTGTTTTGTTTTTAGAAGAAATTGGTAACTTTTTAGTCAATTTAATATAAACCACCACTTGGCAAGTTAAAAGGCGTTCTTTAATTATTTTTCTTTTCTGTGAACCACACTACATTCTTTTAACTAATAGGTTATCTTGAATTTATTTTTTAGATGCATCTAGAGAAGAAGTCAGTTTGAAGGCACATGACTCATATAAAGAAGCTTGAGTCAATATTGAGACTACTTGACAATGATGAATTGAGCCCTGAGCAGGTCAACGACGTAAAAGATTTTTGAGAATAATGTGTTGAACGAAATCAAGTATTATTCTTTTGTCATTGTTTGATTTAGCCTTCTTTTTTCTCTTTTCATTTTCTACATGTTTTTCATTGAAAGTTTGCTGGAAATGTCAAATTAGTTCATGAACAACTCAACAAAGAAAACTACTAAGAGAAAAAAATAAAAAATACAATATAAAACAAATTTAATGAGTTTCCTTTGTTTAGTACAGCTCTTACCAGCATGAATTGATCAACTTCACATGGAATTTGAAGTATTTCTTTTGTTCATACCCAAATTTTTGTACAACCATCTCAGGTAATGCCAGGAAAAATGAATGCTTCAGTAACTTTGTGTGTACCAGGACTCTCCTCCTCATTTCCTTTTCGTACACGTATTGGTACATAACCTCACGGCACCTTCTCCATCTGTAAATTGCTAAATTTGTGTACCAGTCCTGCTAAATTTATGTGATACATGCATGTTTTTTAATGTGAGATTATACATAATTAACACAAAAAAAATATCATTAAAGACGCGGCGTAGCCGCGCTGCATTTCCTAGTTACAAATAGAGGATATAGAAGTCAAAGATGAAAAATGATTTGTAAACATTTTCATAAACATTTTCAACAAATAATTGGGCATGCAGACAAGTTATGAGCTGAATTAGATACGAGGGTTTGGCAAGAAAATAAAAATCACAGTAATGGAAAAATGAAGAATTAATAGCTCCATTTACACTAGAAGAGATACATAATGCAATTAAGCAAATGGACCCAAGTAAAGCACCTGGTCCAGATGGGTTCTCAATTGCTTTTTATCAGAAATGTTGGAAAGTAATAAAATATGATTTATTTGATTTGTTTCAAGATTTTCACAGCAATAATTTAGATATATCAAAATTAAATAGAGCTGCTATAGTGTTAATTTCAAAGATTAAAGATGCAAATGATATTAATGAATTTAGGCCAATTAGTTTACTAAATTGCAATTTTAAATTTTTTACAAAGGTGTTAGCAAATAGAATGCATAAAGTATTACATAGAATAATTGATAAAAACCAATGTGCTTCCTTACAAGGTAGAAACATTATGGAGAGCATAATAGTTGCACATGAAGTATTACACTCAGTGCATAAAAATAAAGAAGAGGGTTTATTAATAAAATTGGATTTTCAGAAAGCCTTTGATAATATTGACTGGAATTATTTAATTAAAACTCTAAGATATAGGGGTTTTCATGAGCAATGGGTAAGGTGGATGGAAAAAATATTATTTAAAGGGCATAGTGCAGTTATGATAAATGGACAGTTAGGTACTTTTTTAAATGTAAAAAAAGATTTAAGGCAAGGAGATCCAATATCTCCCTATTTATTTATATTAGCAGTTGATTATTTATAAAAAAAAATGCTAGAATTAGGAGTTGAAAGAAATCATTTTCAGGGGTTAGGACAAATACTGCCCAATGGAAAACAAATTATGAATTTACAGTATGTAGATGACACACTAATATTTATTAAGGTAGAAGATAAGATGATTGAAAACTTAAAATGGTGCTTGAAAACCTTTGAAGGATTATCAGGACTTAAAATAAATTTTAGCAAAACTAAATCGATTCCTTTAAATATACAAAGCCATTTAGAGGAATATTATGCAGACAAATTAGGATGCAAAATAGGGAATTTACCAATAAAATATTTGGGGCAACCATTACATTGGAAAAAAAACAACTGGAACATATTGGTTAAATATTATAAATAAAATTTCCAAGAAATTACCAAACTAGCAAGGTAAATTGCTGTCTTT